>CP136065.1:77022343-77622343 GCA_032622095.1 Siphonodentalium dalli | reverse complement strand
CATGCAGGTTGTATTGTTGTGAAGGCTTTTCTAAATTTTGGTCAACCATGATGTGTCAACAGAAGTCATCCAATTGTAATGGAGTTAGCTCCCATTTCTCAATTTAAATTCTACTCTTTTCAAATTTTGTTCAACATTGCATAATTATTCTGTAGTGAGATGACTTTCATTCACACATAACAATGAGACCCCAGACATCCCAGGGTGACTTAGATGACCAGTATTTGGCTTCAGTTATCTCATGTTTATGTAGGTAACACTGGCTTCAAATGGACCCTGTACAATGCCTCCCATTCATAGAGTTTGTGAGGAGCTAAATTCACCAAGGAGGTTCCTAGTAAGGCCAAATAAAAAAACATGTTTGTTTCAAATTGATAAATTTGGTTTAAAAAAAACAGGCAGGTAGGGATTTTTTTGGAGCGTTTTAAATGGATTGTTTCTTGGCAAATAAATTATTCTTCTTTTTATCAATTCTACCACCAAATAAATGGAAGAATGAACATTCTCTAAGAAATCCAAACCTATGTGCAAAAAGAGTCATCTAGGACCCCAAAAGAACCTTCTAGGACCCCAAAAGTGTAATCTAGTATGAGCTCAGTCAAAGTGTAATCTAGTATGCACTCAGTCAAAGTGTAATCTAGTATGGGCTCAGTCAAAGTGTAATCAAGTATGTGCTCAGTCAAAATTTAATCTAGTATACATTCAAAGTGTAATCTAGTATGTACATCTACTCAGTAAAAGTGTAATCTACTATGTGATCAGTCTAAGTGTAATCTACTATGTGCTCAGTCAAAGTGTAATCTAGTATATGCTCAATCAAAGTGTAATCTACTATGTGCTCAGTCAAAATATAATCTAGTATGTACTCAGTCAAAGGGTAATCTAGTATGTGCTCAGTCAAAGTGTAATCTAGTATGTGCTCAGTCAAAGGGTAATCTAGTATGTGCTCAGTCAAAGTGTAATCTAGTATGTGCTCAGTCAAAGTGTAATCTAGTTTGTGCTCAGTCAAAGTGTAATCTAGTTTGCGCTAAATAAAACTACAATCTAGTATGCGCTCAGTCAAAGTCATCTTCATTGTAGTAACTGTATTTCATGAATGAGATACAGTAATGCTCTAAGTAATCGTCTCCTTAACCACAGCAGAATTATGGGTAACTTTTCAGGATTTAGTCGGAAATATGGCTTGTTGCCATTCATCGGAAAGCTCTCCCCGAGAGCTTTTCGATGAATGGCAACATGCCATATTTCCAACTAAATCCTGAAAAGTTACCCATAATTCTGCTGTGGTTAAGGAGACGATTAATTAGAGAATTACTCTAGAATAGCCATCACAACATTTAAAGACATATCAGACCAATTCCTGAAGCAATTTGGTTCAAATTTGCACATAAACATCAGTAAATTTGTGAAATTTGTACCTCTGTGTTTTGTTCGCAGAATGGTTGCAGGCCAGCAACATTTTCTCAGATAGGTAATCAGAAACAAGAATGTTTTTCACTTTCGGCCTAATGAATGAGGAAGCTTATAATGACCACATCCCATGTTTACTATAGAGTATTCTTACAATGCCCACATCTCCTGTTTACTACAGACCTGCCTATCTTAAAGGGATCTTATCACTGCATGTGGGCAGTGTTTACTAAAGAGAGACTCCTATCACCATGGAATCTCATCAGTGCATGGGGCGATCTTGACCAACCTACACAAACATTCCCCATGGATACCTATATGTTTGAACAAATATTCGTGATATTGGATTTTAAATTGGAATATACATGGTTTCTTTGTGTGTAGGAGAATATTGTAAGGTATATGTGCTATTTCTTTTACTTATAACCTTATTGTTTTTTCATATAAGAATATAGTCTTTGGCTTAACTTCCTCAAATTGACCTGAATGCACAGGTTTCAGCTTGCTCTCAGTTGATGTATATAAATTCTAATAGATGTGCACCCCCTTGTCTTGTCAGTCATTTGGTAACTCTATTCCTCAATTAAGTAGAAATCTTTTTTACAATAAAAGTGTTTTATCAGCATTTTTGGTGGGGCCCCTGATGTCTCAGTCATTCAGGCCATGCAGAAAGAGGTCCCCAGAGGATGAATTTGGTGATATGAAATTCACTCTCTGGGAACCTCATTCTGCAAATGTCTGGCACCATATTTTCAGGCCTGTTTATGTGCCCCTGGCCCCTCAGTCCTTCTGCCACCCATTTTCAAAACCTGTTCCCCAATCCCATTGTAAATAATCCACATACTAAATTTGAAAGCTATGGATAATCATAATTTGAGTTATCATCCAGAAAATGAAGTAATCAGCAAATTCAAAGTCGAAAAGGAGCATAACTCTGTCAGAATGGTCGTATCTGAACCAAATTTGAACTTGAATGGATATGAATTTCTGACATACATGTACATGTATACCAACTTTTATCAAATTCTGTCAAATACTTTTTTAAATGGACAGACAAATAGACAAACAGATGGAAGGACACTGCTCATTTCTTTAGTCCTCCGAATTCGGGGGACAATAAATTTTCAATATAAAATGTTTAATGTAAAATGTGATCAATGCTTCTGATAAATGCCTCCAGTGATAAGAACTTCTGGGTGCCAGCAGTCATCTCACAAAAGACATCAATGTTTTCCTTCTCACCAGGCGCATCACATGGAACATCGATTTAACTCCACCGACACCTGTGAATTCCATGATCCGTGTGAAAATAAAATAGTTAGAATGGTCGGGGCAAATGGGAAGCATGTCCAAGCCCCGTAAATGAATGTTGATGGCCGAAACATGAAAGGGTTCTGATCCCTGGTAAATAAATTTTGATTGTCAGTCGCACTGCTAGAAGAACAACCTGATGTATTGGGGTCTGAGATTGACGGCTCATATAACTAATGAGAGAAGGAAGAAAATCATATTCCAAGTCTTGAAATAGTGTATGTCATTTTCAGAATGAGGTCCCCAGAGGGTGAATTTATTGATGCTACCTCACACAGCGGGCTAGCATCATCATTGTTTTTAGTTATCTTTTCCCTTCTGTTCATGCAGTTTCTATATATCCCCCTAATTTGCAGAAGATACATGTAAACTGCATAATCGAGGTGACTAATGGGTGAACACCACCAACTTCAATTGGGGCGTCAGCAGAAAGAGGTTCTAATGAGGTCCACAGGGGGTGAATTTATGATGCTATCCCACATAATGGGCTAGCATCACTAAATTCACCCTCTGGGCCCGTCTGGGGACCTCATTATTCTCAAACCTCATCTTCTCTGGAAAATTTCTTTATTATAAAATTTCAATAGAATCTACTTTACATAAATTCTATTTCGTTTTTTAGTTTAGTTTCTCTATATCCCCAAATTGGCAGACGACACATTGCATAATTGAGGTTCCCAATGGGTGTACATCACAATATTCACCATTTGGGAACTTCAATCTGAGTCTATGTCTCCCATAGCAGATGATGTCTGAGCACAATGAGGTCCTCCGAGGGTGAATTTGGTGTTGCTATCCCGCTATGTGGGGTAGCGTCACTAAATCCACCCTGGGACCTCATTCTGCAAATGACAGACACACTAAACTCAGACTTGATCCACCACCCCTGAGTAGACTAGATATTCCAATAACACATGACTCCTACCTATTTGAATCGAATGTAAAGGCATTTTCTGCACCCTCCCCCTTCCATATACCCCCATCCCCACCCTGTTTGGGCAGAAGTTGAAGCTACCACTGCGATATTTCGAGTCCACCTAATAGATGTTCCCACAACACCGCCCTTCCCAAATTTTGTGAAAAGATTCAAATCCGACCTTATTTCCTAATTCTCGTTTTTTTAAATGTAGAAAAGATAAAGGCTCAGGTATCCACTCCCATGGGCCATCGGTACGCTACCGTGACAACAGACAAAAGTGGCCATTGAATAACCAATAGAGAATTTAATTGCTAAATTATTCAGGATAAAATGCCTTGAGCCCACAATTAATATTCAAATCAAACCATATCCTATAAAATTCAATACTCCAGCCTCCCAAGTCAAGTAGATTTGGTTTACACATCGTATAATAGAAGGGATATATGACTGACATAAGGTCAGACCCCGTCAACACGACACTAACTCAGGACTCTCTTTAGAGACATGATAAATTTCAATTTGTCTACCTTCCAACACTGACTACTTGTTAGTATTAGATCCTATCTCTTAGCCAGAGCAAATTGAAATTGTTCTCGGAATGCATTCAACTTCGATAATGGGTTGTTTTTTCACTGCCGAATGGACATTTCTCGAATAATGCTCTTGATGGATGTTTTGGTTTTCTTGGGATCATTGTTGTTATAAGGTTCGTCTTGTGCAGAACGTTCTTCAGTGGAAGGTTATTTCTCATCGTCTTCATTGGAGTTTTACCTCTCATCGTAGTTCACAGCAAATGGTTGTTTTCATCAAAGCATTCTTTGGAGAACTCAAAACTTAGTTCTACTTAGAGGTAAGAAGCTGCAACGATTATCTCCAATTTTCATAATATATATTTCAATCTTCATATACGACTTGACATACAGTCAGGCCCCGTCAACACAACACTAACTCCGAACTCTCTTTGCTGCCGAATGGACATTTCTCGAATAATGCTCTTGATGGATGTTTTGATTTTCTTGGGATCATTGTTGTTATAAGGGTCGTCTTGTGCAGAACGTTCTTCAGTGGAAGGTTATTTCTCATCGTCTTCATTGGAGTTTTACCTCTCATCGTAGTTCACAGCAAATGGTTGTTTTCATCAAAGCATTCTTTGAAGAACTCAAAACTTAGTTCTACTTAGAGGTAAGAAGCTGCAACGATTACAGTAATGCTCTAAGTAATTGACTTCTTAACCACAGCAGAATTATGGGTAACTTTTCAGGATTTAGTCGGAAATATGGCTTGTTGCCATTCATCGGAAAGCTCTCCCCGAGAGCATTACTGTATCTCCACTTTTCATAATATATATACATGTATTTCAATATTCATATACGACTTGACATATAGTCAGGCCCCGTCAACACGACACTAACTCCTGACTCTCTTTGCTGCCGAATGGACATTGCTCGAATAATGCTCTTGGTGGATGTTTTGACTCGGTTTGGATTTATGTTGTTATAACTTCATCTTGTGCAGAATGTTCTTCATTGGTGTTTTACCTCTCATCATAGTTCATGGCAAATGCTTGCTTTCATCAAAGCATTCTTTGTAGAACTCAAAACTTAGTTCCGCTCAGAGGTAAGAAGCTGCAACGATTGTCTCTAATATTCACAATATATTTCCTGAGGCATCGTAGGCATACTTTTAGTTTTGTTTGATAGAAATATTTTTTTTCTTTTTGTGCACCTCTAAATGCCCTACAGCATAACTTTTGATATAAAGCTATAAACATTGATTTACAGCGATGAAAGTTTGCACACATGCAACATGTATCAACTTTGTAAACAAGAAGTAGAAATCTGTCTTTGAAAAATTCATTGTGACATTTAGTTCCAGGTTTTCAAATATTTTTACATATTTGAAACAAAACTTTTCCACCATTGTTACTTTGATGTTAGGGACTTATTCCGACTATGTCCTCAAGATTTACCAGGCATCAGTCATTATAAAATCACTGTCTGAAAGTTCCGTCACTAGAGCTCAAAGGTTTTCACTGAGAGCAGTCATACTTATTTTTTATATGAAATTGGGGAATATATACTGGAGAATATCTAGGAATGGCATGATCACAACAGCTTCTTCATTAATTGGATAAAAACATAAAGTGATATACCAAGTTTATAGTGTACTCTTCACATAATGAATGGTAAGTTGATGTGAATAACCATTTTATTGCGTTTTCCTAGTTGGTGGCAATTTATTTTGAAAACCATTCGATAATGGTGATTGCTTAAGCCTTCCATAACTGGAGCTTCCTGAAATTTTGCGAAAACCCTGTGCCAATGCATTCTCTTATATATGCAAGTCTCCCATAGGGAGCCTCACATATATAAGAGAACACAATGGCCTAACAATATTTACCTTGACCTTGTAAACCAGTGCATTCTCTTATATATGCGAGGCAATCTATGATAGATATAAGAGAATGCATTGGCACAGGATCTATTATGCTGCACCAGCGCAGATCCCGTCATGAAAGTGTTAATTAAAATTGAACTGTATTATTACTGTTCAGTGCAGATATATGTTCAGCAATCATGCAAGTGTCCACTAGAAAATTTAATATATGTTTAATGGAAAAAGTCCAGAGGGCACAATGATGGATGAGTGTATACTAAAATTCAACCTGCAATATTCCTTATATTTAAATACTTACATTTTACTGTTCAGATCTGCATTAATTTTAGAAGGGGGTATTTTTGCTTGGTTCAAAAATTTATTAAGTTGCCAATCTCATAATTGTAAAGACTTAAGAAGATATGAAGAAAAATAGATTTCACTAAGGGCAAATTCTCTAAATTATAGTTTAAGTATAACTCTGCATATTGGTAGATTTTGGTACCATGGGAAAAATGCCATGTATAATCTCCACATGGAGGCAATTTCTATTAAGTGAGAGAGAAACATTTCAACATACAAACATTTATCATTTGAAATTTCGCTAAATAACACACTTCAATATCATAAACAACTTTGAAAATTTTACCACATCTGTTACCTTGGATTTATAAAGGTTCTTATATTACTGACCACTCTCAGTATAGTCTTCCGAAAAAACAAGGAAATCTCCCTCCATCAAAAGATTAAGAGTGATTTCTGAGTGACAAGCTGTTTAATGCAAGGTGAAAATACTTAGCTAATTACAAGTATTCAGACTTGAAATGTTGACAGTTTCACACATGTGCGCCCTGAAGACTGTGATATGAGTAATTCTTCTGTCAATGATGGTCTCTGAGAATGAAATAGATACTCCTGTTTATCATCCCTTGTTGCTCATTTCTTCTTCTTTTCTCCTTTTATTTACCCAGTGGCATTTTCTGATAGTCTTAAATTGGAACTGTCAATTGTTTCCATTTGTATTCCTGTTGCCTCATGTGCAATGTGGATTTCTTGTGTCCCACTAGTGCTCAATTGAATATTTTCAAAATAAAATTTTTCTTCAATTTAAAATAAAATTTGAAGATGCATTATCCGAATTAACGCTCCTAAATTACTATTTCTTTGGCTTCGGGGGTAAAAAATATTTGATTCAAGGAACCCACCCATCAAAGCTCAGAGTGGTCAGATATAAATTTTTGAAGTTTGTTATTTCTTGAGATGTTCAATTATATGTGGCCCAGAAACATACCGTCAAATGGATGGTCACGGTAAAAATTGCGGATGAAGATGGATAACTCTAAAAAACAAGTGGTAATACAAATGTATACCCAAATTTTGTGAATACTCAAGTGATAATACGGCCATATTTTGTTGAACAAAATGTTGATAAATAACACGTTATTTTTTACAAAACCAAGAAATTAGACCATGGTGAAAATGGTTTATATATTTTGATGATCTAGACGGACACTTGCAATCAATTAAACGGACATGGCTCATTTGAGCTTCCAAATTTTTAATACGTAATTTGGAAGGAGGTATATGATAGGTTGACAAGTCTGAAAAATATGTCCCATGGTCACATCCATTTTCGAGCTGTTTTCAATTTTTCACACAGAAGTGAAACAAAACGCTCTTTATTTTGACAATATTACACAGGAGCGCGCTGGTGCAGAATTAATGATCCTGTGCCAATGCATTCTCTTATATATGAGAGTCTCCCAAAAGAACCTCACATGCTTTGGCACAGGGTTTTCGCAAATTTCAGGATGCTCCAGTCATGAAAGGGTTAATATATTTTAGAAATATCTGAATTTTTATTTGAATATTAGCTCAAATAGCTAGTGAATATTTTAATATGAACTTCAAGCAAATACCAAGCAATATATTTTATCTTTATAACATTGGAGTATTCACACCTATCAATAACGGAAAGTGAAGGAGTTATTAACTCGACATGGTTATTGCTTGTTAAACACTTTTCATAAAAATTAGTTTGTCAAGCTGGGTGGTTCACATGTGAAAAACCCTCTCAAATACAGCGGCCAACCGGGAAATTTCCCATGAAATCCCACCCTTTTACACCAGCAATTAAGTAAACCCTCCGACGAGGAAATTTCTCATGAAATGCCACCATTTTACACCAGTAATTATTTGGACATCAAATTCCATGAAGAGAAATATTTTGCTAATGTACTGATCCCTTTTTAGGGTTATATAGCTGGGGTCAAGTTTGTACATCTGATAACATATCATGAGGGCTGAAATTTCAGGAAGTCACCTGTCCATAGAAATGATTGATGATATGTCAAAATGCATTGTGGGTAAAATATAGCCCAGGGCAATGATCAAACTAGTTGATTGGAGGAAGAAATTTTCTGCAGAATACAACTCGCTAATTATATATCAGATAAGCGAAATGAGTTCATAAAGAGCCAATCAAATATATAACACATCATTATGATCTGGGATTTTTATCTAAGTTTGGGTTTTTGTACCAATCTCTGGCTTTAGGCATCTTTTACACTTCTGATCTATCTCAGGTTATCATCCCGTGTTAAATCATTTGTCCGATTCTTATGATCTCAAAGTGTTATTGGTAGACATCGTGTCTGGACAACACTTTAGCTAAACTATTTCACGGGATGTGTTCATATGAGTTCAGTGGTTATTTGTGTGTAGTTGTCACTAATCGTGATAAAGGTATACACGGATTCTTTATATGTAAGTAACCATTTAAATTCCATTTAATAGTGTCTCCACACCTTTCCATGGTTCAGCTTCTTTACTTTAATAGAAAATATACAATAATTTCTCATGCTTCACTTTGCTAATGAATAGATGAGTATCTAACCATACCTTAGAAAATAAATTGGTCAAAATAGAGTTCCTTGCTGAAATTATTTCTGAGTAATTCAATATTTCTTGTGATACGACATTGAAGTATAATTAGACATTTTTTATTTAAACTCAGAAGTTATTTGTGAAATTGGGCTATCAGTGTCAGTTATCAGATTCAATATATCTTATGCAGGACAATACAGGATCCTCTATACTAAATATATGCTTTAAGCCTATCATATCGCGTTAGATCATTTGTCCAATTCATACAATCTCATAGTGTTATTGGTAGACATGGTGTCTGGACAATACTTTAGTTAAATTATTTCACAGGATGTGTTCAGATGAGTTTGGTGGCTATTTGTGTGTAGTTGTCACTAATCGTGATACACCGATTCTTTATATGTTAGTGACCGTTTAACATTACATTTAATAGTGTCTCCATACCTTATCATGGGACAGCTTCTTCACAAAGAAATAAACAATACATTCTCCTGATTCACTTTTCTTGTGAATAGATATCTTTAAATCTTGCTTTGGGAATCATTCAAATGGAATTTGGCAAATTGAAAATTGGAGAATTTTAGCCATGTAATATTTTCAAGTTTTTGGTGAGTTTTTCTGGACTGTTTGGTCAACATTTCTGGGTTATTTGATACACATTTCTTAGGACTACCACCTTGCAAATGCACTCAGCTCTGATTCCATAGGACTAATCCAATTCATAAATTAAGATTGCCAGAAGTATTTCCATGCTGTTTTGTACAGTATACATGTATATGCATTTGCTATTTATTGTATGGGAACATTCCATGTAAAACCTTCGCAGTCTGCAATCCCAGTTTTGATGTACAGTCAAGCTTCCACTTGAATGAATGAATCCATCATTCAAGATGGTGTTTCTATTCTGTGTGATTTACAGAGGAAATTAGAGGGAGATATCACTCATGCAAATCATTGGTCTAACATAGGTCACTCAACATTGACATTTCCCCACCACAGAACATGGTGATTTAGTATAGCTGTCAGTCCTTCCTGTCCACACTAAACCCTGCTCCATAGCCACCAGACCCCACCGTAAAAACCAGCCACCATGTAAAAACCAGCCACCACGACAGACCAGAATTTTAGAGAGTTATTGGCCAACATGAACAAAAATCTGGGTCATTCACAGAATCCTAGACAATTCCAGGCTTATACGTTTAAGCCTTTCATGACAGGACCTACGCTGGTGCAGCAATAAAGATCCTGTGCCAGTTCATTCTCTTATAAATGCAAGTCTCCCATAGGGAGCTTCGTATACAAAAGAGAATGCACTGGCTTACAAGGTAAAGGTAAATATTGTTAGGCCAATCTATTCTCTTATAATGCAAGGCTCCCTATGGGAGACATGCATATTTAAGAGAATGCATTGGCACAGGCTTTTTGCAAAATTTCAGGAAGCTACAGTCATGAAAGGATTAATACATACTATCTGAAGAATATTATACCATTCTGATATTGAGAAAAATTCTTTGGAATCTATAAAATTCCCATCTTTTAAATTACAGACGGACACTAGGCTCTACATGTAATTTTTTTTTATGTAGCTCTGCCTCTGGAAGGGTGAGGCACCCTCACCCCTGAGACTCCCCCACCCTGACACCATTTATGTACAATATATCTCAAATAGTGAGCATTTTGAAATCTAACTTACAACAAAAATTCTTTGTATTGACCACCTCACATTGGGTACCTTGTCAGAATAAATTCCTCCTTATATTTCCCACACCTCCCCAACTTTCTACCATTGTCTTGGTAATTGACTATCTTGTAAATTTCATTGAGTTCACTCATATGTCTCTACTTATCTTATCCATGTTTACAATACTGACATGGGATGTAAATTTCAATTAGTTTTCTATTGTGTGTCAGCATGTATTGATGATGAAATTGACAAGAATGTATATTTCCATTCAATCTTCATGTCAGGGGGTTGGCTGAGGAGGCCAGAGGTTTGAGTTTAGACAACTGATGAGTGTTTGTTTTCATTAGACATGGTGTTTATGGTGGGGTCTGGTGGCTATCCAGCCTGGTTTACTGTGGGCAGGAAGGACTGACAGCTATCCTAAATCACTGAGTTCTGTGATGGGGAAATGTCAGCGTTGAGTGACCTATGTTAGACCAATGATTTGCATGAGTGATATCTCCCACTAAATTCTTCTGTAAATCACATACAATGGAAATACCGTCTTGAATGATGGATTCATTCCAAGAAGTGAAAGATTCTAATGAACCCCAAAATCTGGGATTTCTCATAGAGAAATTTACATGCTTCTTTCCCAGGCCCAAGTCGTAAGATATGTAATCTGGGACTAAATATGAAGTAAAAAGAATTGAAGATGTAAATTAGATGTATAAAATACAGGTATAAAACACAGTAAAATACTTTTGACATAGCCAATATATGAATTGAATTCTATGGTATTGGAACTTATTGTGTCTCAGTAATATGAGAGTTGAGAATTCTATGAAATTCCAAATAATTTTTAGTAACTTTTTTTTTTTTTTTTTACTAGAATTGTCTTTAAATGTTGTTAAAAAAAAGAACCACAATTGAAGAATGTTTTTTTTTTCATCATAATTTCAGGGCTTTGAATTTTTTTTAAATATTTAGTTTGAGTCATAAATAATGACCTTCATTGTTAACTGGTATAATCTTCCTTTTATTCAATAGTGGAATATAATTTAGCTGTCAAAATGCATCTTATATTGAGTCTTAGCCAGTTTCCCTTTATAAAATTCAAGCAACACAGGCAGACACATGTGAAAAATTGCTCAATTACGGTTAGCATGATAACACCCCAATCAAAATGAGTGTTACCCAAATTTCAGACACTTGAAAAATTACTCAAAATTATAAACTTTCAAAAAAGATTCCACCTTCATAATGATCTTCACAGATTCACAATCATTCATAATTACCTCTACACCAAGGCCACCCATCACCTAAACTATACTTAGTGTCTGTAGCCATCATTAATCAAGTGACAACTCGGGTGATGAGGTGATGACCTCTGACCCCAAATCCTCAAGTGACAAATAGAGCTTGCTGACATTTTGTCAGGAGAAACACCTTCTGGTGTAAAAACATGATGAGGTGTCTGATGCTAACAAGTCATAAGCATGAGAGTGACAGGTATACCTCCTATATTATATATAGCTACACTAAAGTCATGTGGCTGTTTGTCAGATACACCTGGACTCTTGGTGATATATGTAAATTTTATATGAATTTATTGCATCCTATGATATAGTGAATTATTTATGGTGGATGTATCTTGTTCCGAATGTGATTTATCTCCCAGTTGGAATTATGTTGAGGGAGGCTTAATTCTTATGTATTTGCAAACTGTTCAGTATTCAAGTAAGTTTCATCTTTTTATTCCAAAATGTTCCCACTTTATTTTTATAAAGCAGATAAAAACATTTAGAATGTACATTTGAAATCGGCAACTAAGTTGCAGAAGTGATGGAAGCATTGACATTGGTGAATAAGTTGGGGCAGGGGGGTAAATCTTTCAGATTGGAACTTTTTTCTATTGAAAATACTTCTACTGGAACAGCAGATGTAATTTACATTTCAATATATATTACCAAATAAATATTATCTTATAAGAACCTGACAGTGTTATATCGTAAAACTATTTTCAAATGCTTCATTTGCATAACAATTCCAGAATTTCAAAGATAATATCAATCACATGACCTTTGTAAACTCATACATTCAAACCCATGTTCCATATCACTAAACCCAACAGATTCACCCCATAGATTGATACTCAATGTGAAATGTCACTTGGAATTCCCATTTAATTTCCTCAACAATTATCCATAGGTCGTTCAGACCCCTGCTATCTAATGCATATATTACTAGGGTCAAGCCTTGGGTAACCAAAATAAGATATTTATAACTTCCAAATGAAAGACATTTCTACTTATGCTCATTATCTGGTCAATGGGCAGAAACTAAAAAAAGCCATTAAAGTAACCAATAGTGTCCAACATTAACTTTAACCCTAAAACTCCCATTGGTTGTGTGAGAGTAGTTGAGATGCCCAATTGCCCACATCGACAATATCTGTGGTGGTATGGAATACATACACCAGCAATATACTAACTAAAATAACAGGTTTCTGTTTGCTTTAGTACCCCTAAATTGCCACATTTTGAATAATTCATGTAAAATATACACATTTTCACATTTTTGGTGTAATAATAACTTTTAAAACTATAGCCGTATCACTTGTTTGCTATTGACACTTGACCAACATAAATTATTTTTAAATTATTTATGTCCAAGTAATTCTAATTAATTTATAGGGGCTACTTTAAATTCAACACAATTCCCATAAATTTGCAAAACAAAAGTGTTTATTTTAAAGGGAAAAAATTCAATGTAAAGAGAAATGTCTTCAAGCAATTTGATTAAAATTATTTCTAAACAAAACAAATACCATAATATATAATTAATTTGAAATTTCTAATTTAAATTATGAGTTTCTAAAAATTTGAAGAAAACAAATCTCCAAGTTTCCAAAATGCAACATTACCCTCATTTAGATTAATAATGCAGAACCAATTGCCTAACTGTAATTCTGTATGTCATCTAAAACTTAACAGGCCCATGCAGCCTCCCTGGATAAGACTTGTCAATGACTTAACGATGTCATAAACTAATTAATCCTGGTGTGAAGTTACTATGAACTCCCACTGGTAGGTGTAAGGTGAGCTTTACTCATCAGGCAAAGGTGTCAGGGGGTGAGTTTACTCAGCAGGAAGCCAGGGAGACCCCAGACTGTTTCACACACCTCATGGGAGCACAGCATAATGTTACATCTCAATCCATGAAGAGTGACTTATTTATGGGCGTCAGTAAGAAATATACAGTGGGTAAGAAACCTAATATGGGGGTGTCATGTTCCAAGTTTGACAGGTCAAAATTCAGAACACCAGATTATGCCAACAGTTATACATAACAATTCTGGTTATTTTCACTCTTGTTTGTTTCTAAATTTCCAGAATCCAGAAATTTTATTTATCTCTTATAAGACAGCTACACACCTCACTTTCTCATAATTTTGAAATGTCCATTATCGCTTAACTGAACCTATTGAGAATCCATTTAGTTCTGCAATACATTAATTCCTATATAGAAAAAAACAATGTTATTGGGGTCAACCTACTGGAAGCATTATTAAAATGCTAATCAGGGACATTTGCTGACACCGGGCGGGTGGATGGGGGAGGGTGGGGTACCCACCATTCCATGTTATCACCCAGACAGGGTTGGGGCGATTACATGCCACATTACATGCCAATGTAATCGATTACGATTACAATTACTTTTGATTTACACGATTATGATTATTGATTACCCAGGGGTAACTATATTTTCAAAGAGGAACACCCAGCACATTGTTTTTCTTCATAATGGTATCTACGCGCAACATAATCCATCCCATAAATATATGGGGAAATATAGTAATGCCCTAAATAATTGACTCCTTAACCACAGCAGAATTATGGGTAACTTTTCAGGATTTAAATTAGTCGGAAATATTTCCGACTAAATCCTGAAAAGTTACCCATTATTCTGCTGTCGTTAAGGGGTCGATTATTTAGGGCATTATACTGTACTTGATTAGTGATTTGTCAAAGTGAGAGATTTCAGCAGGATATTTTCAAAATTGGCACATCGCTAATGCATGGGTAAAGTGGCCTTACATCATTTAAATTAAAAACTTGGTAGTAGGAGGTTGAATTTACTCAGCAGGAGGCCAGGGAGACCCCAAACTGAATCACACACACCACATGGAAACACAGCATGTTATTACATCTCTATTGGTGAAGAGTGACTTATTTATGGTCGTCAGTAAGAAATATACAGATGGTAAGAAACCTAATATGGGGTGTCATGTTCCAAGTTTGACAGGTCAAAATTTCTTGAAATTTGAAACCTTGTTACTGGACCATATTTAAATAAAGCTTCAGGGTTCTAACATATTACAACTAACTGTTAGCACCGATTCCCTATTCCACCAACTACATGTATATCCCTGTTATCTCATTGAATTATTATCACCTGTTTTCATGTAATTCAATGAGTCTTGAATATGTATTTTCTCTAAAATGGTACACACCTCATTTTCTCTAATTCTAAGGATCCATTATACATGTATCATAATTTACCCTTTCATGATAGGAGTTGCACTGGTGTAGCATTACAGATCCTGTGCCAGTGCATTCTCTTATATATGCCAGTCTCCCATAGGTAGCCTCACATATATAAGAGAATGCACTGGCTTACAATGTAATTATTGTTAGGCCAGTGTATTCTCTGATATATGCGAGGCTCCCTATGGGAGACTTGTATATATAGGAGATGCATTGACACAGTGTTTACACAAAAGTTCAGGAAGCTCCAGTCATGGAAGGTTTAAACAATAACTACCCTCATGATCTATAACATAAGTTTTCTGTCCATTAAGGAAAACAATCAGAAGACCATTACCTACTCTTGTCATTCTACTGAAGGTTAGGGTTGTGAAACTGTAATAGACATACACATGAATGTATTAGAAATATTTCTAACCTAACACACTGTAAAATGAGTTGGCAGACAGTTCGGAAATCTGAAAGTCATCAGTGGTCATCCGTGAAACATTAAAATTACAAGAAAACATGACCGATGCGCAGTGTCTGATGGACTCCCATCAATCGTCCAAAAACAGGACGTGAATGAGAGATAACGGGTTACATAAAACACATGTCGGGAGGGTCGAATGCGAAACAGGCGTGGAGAATCCACCACTCCCAGCTGCGAAAAATTACTCACGCTTTTTATCATCAGGTATCATGTTTTACAAGACAATACGCTAAATTACATTTAATATATCGGTTTTCTTATTGGTACGGAGCACCAATTTCTTGTCCCCGAATATGAAAACATAACCCTGTGAACTTTGATCCAAAACGCTGAGTGTTGACCAGGGTCACCAGTCTGGTTGGTCATTGCCTGTGGAGTGTGGTTGTAATTCAAAATATGGAGTCTGAGAGAAAGTCATATGTAAATGGCTGTGTGTCTGATAACATGCTATTTTGTACCAGACAAAATAAAAGCAGAAAAATTCAGGTCTAACACTGAAAAACATAAGAAAATTTTTGAAAAAAAATACTAATCAAGTTAGGGTAGTTGGCGTCCCAAACGCAAATCATCTGCTGTGAGAAAAATCTGGTTATCAGTTAAAAATAATGGTTGAATTATAAAAAAATAATTCTAACTCTGGGTGTACATGTAGTCACGTTCAAGCTTTGATTCATTGTTGTCATTCTGATTTTGAATGTGATATATTCATATCTTAAAAATTTGAAGTTATGAATACTTGTGTGGCTTGAAAAGTCAAAACATTTCAAATGAAAGTATCACCACTATCATAGGACAGCCCTGTTAGCCTTGGCTATCAGCTCACCAAAGCAAATGCTGATGCAAAAGAAATTCTGATAGCTAAATTTCAAATGAGGCAAAATTCCGAAGCTGCCAATATTTTGTACTGTGAGTGTTGCATTAGTTTTGCATTGTAGCATTGTGGCAAGTAACTACAATGGCTACAAGTCATTGTAGTCATTGTGCCATTCATCGGAAAGCTCTCACTGAGAGCTTTCCGATGAATGGCAACAAGCCATATTTCCGACTAAATCCTGAAAAGTTACCATAATTCCGCTGTGGTTAACTCGTTGATTATTTAGGGCATTACTGTAGGTCATGTCGCTATGAGGATCTTAAGCTTTTAGTCAATGAAAATTTCTGCTAATTAACAGGACTACTATATCCAATCATGTCTGGCACCAGTGAAGTTTTGACCGAGGGCCAATTTGAACTTGACTTTGTCAATACTCTATATCCATGGTCACTGCTTATCGTGGACCTTTGGAAATTCTCTCTACACATGATATAAATTTTCTGGCAAACTGCATTAATTCTGTGCATTGACCAATTATATTTCTCTATTTTCAGATTGGGTGGAAGAGAAAAGGGAGGATTCAGGGACAGATAGCTGCACAGCCGATGAAGTGCATCAGTTACATGCCGATATGGTAAGAGCATGCTAATAAATATCAAAGCTTTACACTAACCAGGGATCAGCCTATAGGGCGACTTGTGAGACATCTTCTCCCTAAAATGTGCCACTTCTCCCTATTTTTGTCCCAGGGAGAAGTGACTTCTCACTGATATATCAGTATGCATATGTCCCAACAGAGTATTTAAAGTATATATACTGATTATAATGGTGTTCTTACTCACTAAAATGGTTTTATAAATGGGCTCTTGTATTGCATGATACTTATAGGATCATAGAAGGGTGACGATGGGGTATAAATTGAACTTCAGCCATTGTTACTTCTCCCTGCTTACAGTTCACTTTTCCCTAATAACCGAACAGGGAGAACCCAGAGAAGTGACTTCTCCCAATATGAAACCTCTAGGCTGGTCCCTGACACTAAACCTACAAAAGATTACTCAGAATCTGCAAAAAATTCAAAATAGTAAATTAAACTTCTTAGAAATACGCTGAATATTTTCTTAATTACTATAAACATATTCCAAACATAACAGCTGAACATAAAGTGTTCTTTCATTGAAATATTCCAACACTTTGACAACTTGATTTTCCAGTTAAGAATTTTATTAACCTATTAACCCAAAAGGTGGGAACGGTTTGAAACATATTGCAGGTCCCCACTGTGTACATTCTACCCCACCCCCAGCATTATATGAAAAAAGAGGCTTATGATTGTGTATTTTGAACAGGAGCTGATAATATATTTCAGAAAGTTTGATAATGATCTGAGCATCAAGTTTATACCTGTTAGCTACCATATACTAACTGAGATAGCAAGCACCAAATTGAATTCACAATTGAATTGAAAAACAAACAACTGATCTGTTTATTTCAGGTAACTCTGACGCACCAGGAACAGGTTCTACATGGAGAAATCAACCAGATTAAAGATAAATTTGGTCACATTGTCCAGGCTTGCGGCATGGAAAATGATTTCCCCATAGAAAACATGGAGAACGGCTTCGACGGTGAAACAACGACCAGTGACATCAACACCCCGAAAACGCCCCCGAGGATAATTAATTACCACACATCAAGGGGGACAACCAGCTACTCAAATCGCCTGCTGGAACAGTTGATGAACATCACAAGTAGTCTCGAAGAAACAGAGCTATCAGATGGATCACACAGTCATTCCAAAATAGCATCCATCGTCGTCGACTCAAATTTCAATTATGTTTCACCGGAAAAATGCACGACCAAAGGATCATTTTACTCGACTTTACCAGTCGAGAGTTCTTCATCTTCTTCCTCATCACTGTCATCTTTGTCTCCAACCGAGTGCAGTGTCGATATCAGTGCGTCACTCGCTCCAAAAGCGCCGAACGTCACAAGGAGAAGCATGCAAAACCTTCATCTATTTAGTTCAAGTTCATCGCATTTGTCCTCGTCAAATCAAAACACGACGACAACGAGTTCTGATGGCTATCCTCGTTCATTGACGACTACGACTGAAGACTCCTGGGAAAGTCATCCACGTGTTCTAAAAATAGACAGTTTTGAACAGGATAGGATCTCGAGAATGAAGTATTATTCAGACTTCACAGTTGAAAGGCGGAGTAATATTAAAAGGAGATCGGGTACGATTTCAAATGGACCTATGCCAGGATTTTCGATATATGAACGAGGAGAGCCAGTCGGAGCCGAGAACGAACCTCCAAGTAATAATGATCGACATGTGGAGGGAGCTGAAACTCGACCTTGTGCTGTACGTCGAATTCTGTTTTCCGCTTTGCCGAGCCCATCACTTTCGGATGCCTCGGAAAGTAATCTGACGACTCCGCAAAAGACTGTTATCAGCCATCATTCTAGCTTGACTTCTCATAGTTCAAAAGCTTCGTCGAGGAGTGGTCATAGCTCGAGTAGTAACTCTCACCCGTTGGCTTCATCAACGATGATTGTTGACAATTCTCCACTGCGGTCGCCATTGGTTACTCATCCGAAAAGCCGGAGTGAAGGAAGTAGTGCTTGGTCTGTTCAGGAAAGTGTCGACAAACTTTCGTCAAAAAATGTCGTTCAGACGGAACTTCGTGACCTCATAGGAATCAGATCGCCTTATAAGGGACGACCCCCTGTTAAACATATTGAAAGGACTCCAGATGGAAAAAATTATGTTCATCGGCAAGTGACTTCTCATAAAAAATCTAAGAAACTACAATGCCGTGATCATGATGTTCATCTGATTCTAAATGAACCGTGTTCACTTCAGTTCATAGAGACGATGTCGGACATTGAAAATGCAACAACGACACGGGAGGATTATATGTCGATCGATCAAAGTGAGTTCGATTCAGATCAGACAACTAAATACAACACGTTACCTCGTACAAGCACCAAACTCAACATTTTGGATTTTCCTGGCGAAAGTTCTTCGATTGAGGCTCGATGTGCGTCGATGCCGGACATTACAAACTTATCGTCTCCGGATGTTGATTTTCAGAGCGAGATTTCATCCTCGTCTAGTGCTTCACCGAGTTCATCTCCATTGTTAGAACGTTTAGAGCTACGAGGACATTCTCAAACAAGCGGAAGTTTCGAGAGCACCAATTCTGTTCCACAAAACTCTTTAGGCGAATCGAAATCATCTCGGTCTCGTAGAAGGAATAGTAAAAACTTTGAAGCCGAGTTGTTGGATTCAATTTTAACGGACAGTCCAGATAGTGTTAAAAGCTGTGGGATTTACGCTCCATTTAATTCGTATAACTCTCCTGGAGACACGGATCATGGTTCGACAGCCAATCATTCGCCTGTGATAAAAATCAGAAAGAGTCGACCGAGCTTTATGATGAACATTCCGCTCTTTCCAAACTCACCAAAACATTTAAACAATCTGTCTCCGAAAATCAACAACAATGATAAGGATGATTTAGTTTTCAAAAAGCCTCAAGGACGACCTATCAGAAGACTGTTTAAATCTCGTAAAAGTTTTTCCCGGACGCCAGATCGACTAACTTCGACACCCAAACAAATGTGTGCTCCGACACCCAGCCTTCCGCCACACATGAAGTGCTCATCGAGTCGAACACTGTTTACCTCCTCTACAAGTACCAGCAGTTCTCAAAGCTCCGATATCAGACTTGTCAACAAGAAATCTGTGATTAAGAAATTAAAACAGTTCAGCGATTCATTTTACAAACGGGATCGTTCAGGCAGGTCGGAGTTGAAGCATCTTGCTAATTTGTGACATTTGTTTGTTAGTAAGACATTTTTATTCACCAGGTCAGGCACATCCTACATTCAACTATTATACCTTTAGTTATATTTACAGTAATGCCCTAATTAATCGACTCCTTAATCACAGCAGAATTATGGGTAACTTTTCAGGATTTAGTCAGAAATATGGCTTGTTGCCATTCATCGGAAAGCTCTTCCGATGAATGGCAACAAGCCATATTTCCGACTAAATCCTGAAAAGTTACCCATTGTGGTTAAAGAGTCGATTAATTAGGGCATTACTGTAACTATTATACCGGTAGTTGAATTTGACAGTGCTAAATCCACTATTTCCCCATTTTTATAGAAACTTTGAGATCACACACCCTAATGCGCAGCCAAATTGCACTCGTAGCAATATTGCAGCAAATAAACAGTGTCCAGACAAAATTTGATTTGCAACTTTTGCGCTGGCTTATTTTAGTTAATAATGGCACAATGATGCCTTTCGAAATGCCATTAACATGACCAATCAATCGCTCCTTCATAACAATATTTAGACAAATTGAATGTTAGTTGACTTCGTTGTCATGTGCCATCATGATTGCGTAGATCAAGGCATGTTATTTAGTTGCGCACTTGATTTTGAATCATTTTTATGAAATTTGATTTTGGATTATCCCTCTTTTAACCCTTTGGAGAGTATCTATAATGATACGTCAATGTCATAGCAATAATTATTAACAAGTTCAGGTCAAAAGGGTCCAATAATTCATTTAAATTTATGTGCATTTTTTGTTAACGTTTGTTATCATAATCGATTGCACTTATACATTTGGGACATTATATGAATAAAAATAACTCCTATACAAATCATTTATAAATCGGATGATTTATACATAAAATAACACTTCCTGAAACGACATATATGTCATTCTACTCCTCAACCGATAGATGACATATATGTCGTTCTACTCGCCAAAGGGTTAATCGAATTGTCAAAATGGCAATATTATCCATATTCACCTATAATTATAATAGTTGATTTCAGTATGTGTCTGACCTGTTCACTGGTTTCATTTGTGCAATGGTATACTATATTTCACTGCCTATTCTTGCCAAACAATTTATCCTTTAGTCATTAAATCTGTGTTCAAAAGATCAGGTTACTTCTAGTCTAGATATGAATGAATTTAAGATAGTCTATCTCTTCCTAACAAATTTATATAGATATATCGATCAATTAATATCAATTTTATTTAGAATTTGTCTCATATAATCCTGGGACAGTATTTGGTGCTATTTTAAGAACAGAAATCTCAAAAAAAATGTTTGGAGGCTCAGGGAGCATACCAAGAGGGCGAACTTATCTTGTCAACACTCTTTATTATTAAAGACAAATAAGAGATTTTACCACAAATTACTCCAGCTGCATTAGAAATAAACAACTCTTGCATTTATAGACAAATAATGTACCCAAAAATTATTTTGTTGCTGTAATTTGTGTCCCGGAAGAGAAAACCAATCTTTAAAAATAATCTTTTTACTGATATTTTTATGAATAAAATGCTCTAAAATTAAACAGAATGTTATGCTATGAATTCTTGTATGTCACACAGAGTTCTCAATGATTCTTTGATACAAGATAATTAGTGACTCTATGATCTTCATTTAATGCTGCACCAGCGCAGCTCCCGTCATGAAAGGGTGAGAGATATATTCAAGGTTCCAGACCTCAGTTATAATAACTTAATTTTAAAGAAAATTTATTTTTGGCTTTCATGATGGGAGCTGCGCTGGTGCAGCATTAAAGATCATGTGCCAGTGATCTTCTTATATATGCGAGTCTCCCACTCATATATAAGAGAATGCAAGGCTTACATGGTCAAGGTAAATACTCTTAGGCCGATGAAAATTCTCTTATATATGCGAGGCTCCCTATGGGAGACACATATATATAAGTGAATGCACTGGCACAGGGTTTTTGCAAAATAGTCTAGTCTAAATGCGTGCTGCCATTTTACAGATGCTTCACTAGTGCGGCGAGACATGCACGCATGACCTTGTTCAATGGTCACAACTTGGCATGAGATTTGAACAGCGTGCAATATCTATAACCAGACATACAGTAATGCTCTTAAGTAATCGACTTCTTAACCACATCAGAATTATGGGTAACTTAATCGACTTCTTAACCACAGCAGAATTATGGGTAACTTTTCAGGTTTTAGTCGGAAATATGGCTTGTTGCCATTCATCGGAAAGCTCTCCCCTCTCATCTGGAGGGAGGTAACAAACTCATGACACCATTCCAAGTCGGACATGCCACTGGGCTATCAAACTCCCTTTAAACTTCAACAGTATTGTAAATTATCTGGTTCCCTGAATATATATAAGAATCAGGAATATATGTAGCAGAAATGCACTACTTCTTCAAGATACGGATGGCCTTCGCAGTCGTTGTTTACAACATACCATCTCCCAAAAAAAATGCCACAGCGTTGAGCGTTTTGCTTATCGCAAATGCTTTACCTGCTGTATATAAACAAATGCTTGGTTCACACAAAGTGTGTTTTATGGGTAATATCGCATTCAAATTATCATTCCACTATACAACTTTTATTTCTAAATTATAACCTGCAACTAAGGCCATCTGTGCCTTTAAGAAGAACATTTTGAATACCAAGAGTGATAACTCTATATGATCTTGAGATTTTGGCATTCAGATATAAAAAGTGGCATTGGAAGTAAATTCAGGTGGGATGTGTCAATTCAATTTACAGCAATAAAATCTACAATTCACACATATTTTCATTTGAATTTTTTTTCTCTTGAATGAGGCCTAAGCAGAATGAGGTCCCCAGAGGCTGAATTTAGTGATGATCTAGCCCGCTGTGCATGGTAATGTCATGAAATTCACCCTCTGGGACCTCATTGTGCAAATGTCCAGCACCTTATTTTGATGCATGTCGTATGGTCATAGATACAATTTCGGAGGAAGTGCATTGTGCTGTTCCAATATAATGGCAGATCTGTTCTATGTCAATAGTATAACCCATATTCAGACTGATACGCTTCCAAACTCGTGGTTAACCCTTTACCCAACAGAAGGGCCCTGTGCCAATGCATTCTCTTATATATGCGAGTCGACCATAGGTCACCTCGCATATATAAGAGAATGCATTGGCTTAACACATTAAAAATTATAAAATTGTTAAAGAATGTAAGAAAAAATGGTAAAAAGTGTTAAAAAAAAGATTTTTTTTAGGCCAATGCATTCTCTTATATATGCGAGGCGACCTATGGTCGACTCGCATATATAAGAGAATGCATTGGCACGGGGAATAACTGTTACCATCACAATGTGGTCAATGAGCCGGTTCCAATGATATCCATATTTGTATGGTTCTATTGAGACAGACCGAAGATATTTTAGGCTGTTGAAGCTTGTTTTGGCCGGTTTGTTGGGTAAAGGGTAGCCAAGGTGGTTAGGTTGTGGATATGATCATCTCAGTCTGGGCTAGATGAGGTTGGCGCGGGTTTGAACCATGACATGGACGAATATCGGGACAAATTTTTTAGCTTGACTTGAGTTGAGGGACATCTCAATGTGCCATTTCGATTGAAAAATGGCCATATCGATAAAAAATGAGAATTTGTTCACGCTCACTGAAGCAAGCACATTTTAAGCAATTTAAAAAATATGGAGTTTCGAAAAATATGTGTGCCTTTTAACAAGAATTTCCAATTTATTTCTAATCAGAAATCAAACAGAGTTTCACACAGGTAGTTGTTTATGACCTGGACATGTGGCCTATTTTTCAATTTCATCTGAAATTACTATCAACTATTGAGACCCACTTGACATTTCTATTGTACTCTTTAAGCTAGCATTGTATTATCAACCCAACACCCTTCTGAATAGAACCAATTAACTCTTATTTCACCGACTACACCCCACATGTGCTGCATGTCACCAAGCCATAAATCTCTAAAAAATTTACAACTCCCTTCATCTGCCAGAGTGTCTGGGCCACTAGCCAATCAAGTGATCTAGTTTCTATAATAGGGTCCGTGCATAATGAGACCCTTTACAAATTAAAGCCTTTGAGGGGCTCAGCTTGGGTGTCAGGACTCTGTTGTATGAGTAAACCTGGATCTACAATAAATCTGGCAGTTAGTGTCACTCTGCAGTAATAAAGTGTAAGGTTATATTAGATAGTGTTTGTAGAACTGACTGTCTACCAGACACATTGGAGATAATTCAGACAGTTCTCATCATTAACACTTCTCAGAGCAAAAAACTTCAGTCTTCATTTAATTAAAGATGCCATACCAGATTTGATACTAAATTAGTCAAAATCTTGTATGCCAATTTTCCACTCATCAAAATTAACATTTCTTGCACTAAATATTTATCCAGAGATATCAGAAGAGCAACGAAAAGACAACTGTAATAATACCATAATAAGTAAAAAAAAAGTTTATAATTATGAATGGTCTTCAATTAATCAACAGCTAATTTGCAATGAAAGCATTGACTTTTTTGGTGCAAAAATGTCAAAATATGGTAAATTTAACGTTAAAACTGCATATTTTGAAAAGTGAATATTTCTAGATTACTCGATAATAAGGTCTGGGTATAATGAGGCCCTTTGAGGAGCTCCGTTAGGGTGTCAGGGCTCTGTTGAAAGAGTAAATCTGGATCTACAATAAATCTGGCAGGTTAGTGTCACTCCTCAGAAATAGAGTCAAGCCTTGAAATAGAGTGTCAGACTGTGTCTGTCATTTACAGAATGAGGTACCCAGAGGGTGAATTTAGTGATGCTACCCCGCATAGTGGGCTAGCAACACCAAATTCACCCTCTGAGGACCTCATTCTGCTTACACCTCAGCAGAATGAGGTTCCCAGAGGGTGAATTTGGTGATGTTAGCCCACTATGTGGGGTAGCATCACTAAATTCACCC
Source organism: Siphonodentalium dalli (assembly GCA_032622095.1). Taxonomy (NCBI): domain Eukaryota; kingdom Metazoa; phylum Mollusca; class Scaphopoda; order Gadilida; family Siphonodentaliidae; genus Siphonodentalium; species Siphonodentalium dalli. The sequence continues at coordinate 77,597,161 of CP136065.1, read as the reverse complement.
TCTGGGACCTCATTCTGCAAATGACAGACACACTATTTCAAGGCTTGAATAGAGTGTAAGGTTATAGAGTATTAGATTGTGTAAGTATGGCGGTCAGACAGTTCTTATCGTTAACACTTGTTAGTCTAAACACTGGAAGTCAGATATTATTCAATCATCAGAAAAGCAAACCTTTCGAAATCTGACAAAATGCCAAAATGAAATCAAAAGGTTTTAGTGTATTTTAAGGATCACATAATTTCAACATGAAATATTTTATGAGAAAAAATTTAATTAAACCATGAGTTTTATGCCTCATCTTCACAGAAAAATAGAATATGTATTCTCACAATTTCCCGAGATACAGAACTTGAACGAAAATAAAATTACGAAGTCGGTGTGGTCTTGTTGAATTTCAGTTGATTAGTTTCTGATATTGAGCTTGGTTACCCTGACTGTTGATAAAATTCACTTGGCAGATACATGTATCTTCATATATGGCAAAATCTCACTGAACTTTGCGAATGATACCAATCACATGAGAATTAATTAAGCTATAACATATTTCTGTCCTCTGCCAATATTAATCCTTTCATGATGGGAGTGATGCTGGTGCGACAATAAAGATCCTGTGCCAGTGCATTCTCTTATATAGGGAGCCTCACATGTATAAGAGAATGCAGTGGCTTACAAAATCAGGGCAAATATTGTTAGGCCAATGCATTCTTTTATGTGAGGCTCTGTATGGGAGACTCGCATATAAAAGAGAATGCATTGGCACAGGGTTTTCACAAAATTTCATGAAGCTCCAATCATGGAAGGGTTAAATAATCTTCCTAATCCTTTCTCCCTCTTCCTTCTTTCATAGTGTTTAATTATATTCTTACCCTATGAATTGTATCAATTCATTATGAAGAATTATGTTTGTAGCATATACAAGTTTGCTGTAGTTGAAAGGCCTTTTTACACTTCGTACAAACAAATTACGAATAAAAGCTGAACATAGCAAAGATAGGAACTAATGTTGTTGCAGTAACATCACTGATATGAGTGATGTTACTGCAACAACTTTAGTTCCTCTCTTTGCTATGTACAGCTTTTAAGCATAATGAGGTCCCCAGAGGGTGAATTTGGTGATGCTAGCCCACTGTGAGGGGTAGCACCACTAAATTCACCCTATGGCAACCTCATTCTGCAAATGACAGACACACTATTTCCTGACTTGATGTCTGCAGACTAAAAATCATTTGAAAATGAGTTGTGAATCAATCTCCCTCATAACAAGTTGAAAATGTCAAAAGAAATGTCTAAATTCCTGTCTCAGAGGCTAAAATGTCTAATTACTGTCTCAGAGGCTAAACCGTCTAATTCCTGATTTAGCAGCTAAACTGTCTAATTCTAAATGAAAACAATTTATAGAAACTCAAAATTTTCAATATAAATTCTGCTCAATCGCTCAAATCCGAGCCTTGAAATAGTGTGTCTGTCATTTGCAGAATGAGGTTCCCAGAGGGTGAATTTAGTGATGCTACCCCGCTATGCGGGGTAGCAGCACCAAATTCACCCTCTGGGAACCTCATTCTGCTGAGGTGTAAGCAGAATGAGGTCCCCAGAGGGTGAGTTTGGTGATGCTAGCCCACTATGCGGGGTAGCATCACTAAATTCACCCTCTGGGGACCTCATTCTGCAAATGACAGACACACTATTTCAAGGCTTGCTGGTGAGGCCAAAACAATAAACATTCTGTGTTTGCAGACACCCCTTCATCACTGAAATATTCTTTTAAAAGCCTCATCAATATTTATTCAACATTTTCTGTTAGAAATGTTGGATTTGAACAACGAAATTGAATGGTTTCTTTCTGGAGTATGTTTTCCAGATATTGAGAAAATAATAAAAAGCCTCCCTTCCTAATCTCAAAATTGCCTGAGAACACAGATATTTTATTTTAATGGCCTATTACCTAATGATAATTTGCATTAAATATGAGTCACCTAGGTCTTGTTGAGTGTATTTGAGCAAAATAGCTGTAGCCGGCTATGACTTATAAGACATGTGCAGTAGGAAGCTACAGCGGCCAGGGAAATGAATGGCGACTATCACTAAACATTGTACTCCAACTCTGATAGGAGAATTTCTTATTGGGGAGATATTTATTTAATACTGCTCCCTGGGGACACATAATTGTCATTCCCATTTTGTTGGCATCAAACTAGATATTTTATATCTATGATATATTTATTGTTTGGTGAATAATAAAACTTATTTCGTAAAAATATATATAATTATATCTTGTTTGCATATGCCGATTTAGAGAACGAGATATAATCACATATCATACTCTTTTAAATATCAGATTTATGGAGGCATGGACTTAGTATGAGTGTTAATTGCTTCAAATGTGCTTGCTGCAGCGAGTGAGACCATTGGTGAATTGATATAGCAACATAATGCCAACATTATGCCGGTATAATATTATCCATCTGCCACATTCCAAGTTCGGAGTAGCGGTACAATAGTTAGTGACCACCAGCTGTGGCCGCCTGCAGCTTTCTGTAGCTTTCTACTGCGCATGCCTAGCCGGCTACGGCTGTAGCCTGTGTTGCTCAAATACACTCGTTGTTTCAGAAAAGATATTCTCCAGTGATCTAGAGAGCCACCAACTCTTGTTTAAATAGCAGTTGAGGTTTATTGCTTTGTGAAGTGTTAATGGGCCTAAAATGGTAAAATGAAGCAAACAATGCTTAGAAATTTCACTTTCATTTCCCCACATACAGTAATGCCCTGACTCCTTAACCACAGCAGAATTATGGAAAAAATTTAAGGATTTAGTCGGAAACAAGCCAAATTTCCGACTAAATCCTGAAAAATTACCTATTCTGTTGTGGTTAAGGAGTCGATTATTTAGGGCATTACTGCATGTGTGCAAAATTATGAATCATTTTATTTTTGTTATGAGGTTGTGCTGCCTGTTTATATTGAGACAAACTGTTTATATATATGTTATATATGTTGTTTGGTGTATATATTGTGAATACTGTATGGATATGACATGTTAATATGTGACGTGAATCGACCACCCCATGTAATAATCTAGTCGTAACTTATGAATGATGTTATATATCATAATGCTCAACCAATGCATTATCAAATAAAACCAATATTATTGACACCGTGTTCAACTTTCTTTAATGTACAGAGGGGATTGCTCAACAAATCTATATAGGTTTGTCAAGATAAAAATGATAACACTCATTTATAGCATAGCTACATTAACTACAGATGATAATTGTGTCATTATGAACTGTAGTTATTTGTGTACCACCAATAATGTAATTCATTCCACACCCCATTGATGTGAGGCATATGTACTCAATGGAATCCCAGCCATTGAATATATATTATTGTATACTTCTAGTGGAATACAAGCCACAACTATTCTTGTTGAATAAGCACTCTGCAGGATAGCATCACCAAATTCACCCTCTGGGAACCTCATTCTGCTTTGGCCTCAATTGCTATGGGAGACCAAGGATCAGATTGAAGATTACTAAGTTGAAGATTGAAGTTGGTGATGTTCCCCCATTGATAATGCATTTTATCTTCTGGAAATTAGGGGAAAAATAGATAAGTATATGAAGTCATAACTTTAAGTTTCAAGACATTTATTATAATGTGCGATGTATCTTGTAGAATTTGTCTACATAACTTCAACTTCGACAAATTCTGGAGAACAAAGGTTATGGTGCGTTTAAGTACTGCACCTTGGTTAACTATCACTGGGGAAGGAACATCAACACGGATTGCAATTGAATGGTTTATTTTGAAATTAAAATAGATTGATACATCCTCAAGTAAAAATAATAATTTCCATGACAACCCAACAAGCATACAGTAATGCCCTAACTAATCAACTCCTTAACCACAGCAGAATTATGGGTAACTTTTCAGGATTTAGTCGGAAATATGGCTTGTTGCCATTCATCGGAAAGCTCTGTGGTCAAGGAGTCGGAAAAAATGTGGTTAAGGCTGGTTAAGGAGTCGATTATTTAGAGCATTACTGTAGTAAAATCATGTCTAACTTACTTACCGGTACCATGTACTGTTTGTATCTGTTGTAGACCTTTTCTCGTTTGAGTGGATTGTTTGCATACAGTGATTTCTCTGACAAAGTCTGCAACATCTGTTTTTTCAGCTTCATACCCAACATAGATTTCAGGTCCCATTCAGATGTCTGTAAAAAACACAGATAACCCTCTCATCACAGCAAGCCTACCAATAGCGTGCCAGTCATTTGCAGTATGAGGTTCCCACAGGGCTAGCGTCACCAAATTCACACTCTGAGAACCTCATTCTGCTGAGGCCTCAACGGTTATGGGAGACCTAGGATAAGAATGAAGTTCACCAGTTGAAGTTGATGATGTTCACCCATTAACCCTTTACCCAACAGAAGGGCCCTGTGCCAATGCATTATTAGCTCAACTTTACTTTGTAAAGTTTGAGCTATTGCCATGGCTTTGTCGTCCGTCGTCCGTGTGTGCGTGTGTGCGTGTGTGCGTGTGTGCGTGTGTGCGTGTGTACGTAACGCGTCAACAATAGAGGCTACAGGTCGTACCTTTGATCGGATCATTATGAAATTTGTCATAGCTGTTGACATCAACATTTGTACCGGAATGATTCATTTTGGGGTCATACGGAAAAAAAACATGGCCGCCAGCGGCCATCTTAGATTTCAAAGTTCAATCCATTAGCACGGGCTACAGGCCTTACTGTTCGTCTGATCGTCATGAAATTTGTCATGGATGTTAATATTGACATGTAGATGGGAACGAGTAATTTTGGGGTCATTCGGCCAAAAAACATGGCCGCCAGCAGCCATCTTCGATTTTACTCTTTGCATGACTAAATCCTTTAGCACGGGCTACAGGTCGTACCTTTAGTCAGATCGTCATAAAATTTGTCATGGATGTTAACAATGACATGTAGATGGGAACGAGTCATTTTTGGGTTATTCGGGCAAAAAACATGGCCGCCAGCAGCCATCTTGGATTTTACTCTTTGTATGACTAAATCCTTTAGCACGGGCTACAGGTCGTACCTTTAGTCTGATAATCATGAAATTTATCATGGCTGTTGAAATTGGAATGTAGATGGGAACGAGTCATTTTGGGGTCATTCGGACAAAAAACATGGCCGCCAGTGGCCATCTTTGTTTTCAAAATTCAATCCATTAGCACGGGCCACAGGTCGCACTGTTCGTCTGATCGTCATGAAATTTGTCATGGATGTTAATATTGACATGTAGATGGGAACGAGTAATTTTGGGGTCATTCGGCCCAAAAACATGTCCGCCAGCAGCCATCTTGGATTTTACTCTTTGTATGACTACATTCTTTAGCACGGGCTACAGGTGGTACCTTTAGTCTGATCATCATCAAATTTGTCATGGATGTTAACAATGACATGTAGATTGGAACGAGTCATTTTGGGGTCAATCGGCCAAAAAACATGACCGCCAGCAGCCGTCTTGGATTTTACTCTTTGCATGACTAAATCCTTTAGCACGGGCTACAGGTCCTACTTTTAGTCTGATCATCATAAAATTTGTCAAGAATGTTAATAATGACATGTAGATGGGAACGAGTCATTTTGGGGTCAATCGGCCAAAAAACATGGCCGTCAGCAGCCATCTTGGATTTTACTCTTTGTATGACTAAATCCTTTAGCACGGGCTACAGGTCGTACCTTTAGTCTGATCATTATAAAATTTGTCATGGCTGTTGATATTGGAATGTAGATGGGAACGAGTCATTTTGGGGTCATTCGGACAAAAAACATGGCCGCCAGCGGCCATCTTGGATTTCAAAATTTAATCCATTAGCACGGGCCACAGGTCGTACTGATTGTCTGATCATCATGAAATTTGTCATGGATGATAATATTTACATGTAGATGGGAACGAGTAATTTTGGGGTCATTCGGCCAAAAAACATGGCCACCAGCAGCCATCTTAGATTTTACTCTTTGTATGACTAAATTCTTTATCACGGGCTGCAGGTCGTACCTTTAGTCTGATCATCATAAAATTTGTCATGGATGTTAACAATGACATGTAGATGGGAACGGGTAATTTTGGGGTCAATCGGCCAAAAAACATGGTCGCCAGCAGCCATCTTGGATTTTACTCTTTGTATGACTAAATCCTTTAGCACGGGCTACAGGTTGTATCTTTAGTCTGATCAGCATAAAAATTTTCATGAATGTTAATAATGACATGTAGATGGGAACGAGTCATTTTGGGGTCATTCGGCCAAAAAAGATGGCCGCCAGCAGCCATCTTGGATTTTACTCTTTGTATGACTAAATCCTTTAGCACGGGCTACAGGTCGTACCTTCAGTCTGATCATCATAAATTTTTCATGGCTGTTGAAATTGGAATGTAAATGGGAACGAGTCATTTTGGGGTCATTCGGACAAAAAACATGGCCGCCAGCGGCCATCTTGGATTTCAAAATTTAATCCATTAGCACGGGCCACAGGTCGTACTATTCGTCTGATCATCATGAAATTTGTCCTGGATGTTAATGTTGATATGTAGATGGGAACGAGTAATTTTGGGGTCATTTGGCGGAAAAAACGTGGCCGCCAGCAGCCATCTTGGATTTTACTCTTTGTATGACTAAATTCTTTAGCACGGGCTACAGGTCGTACCTTTAGTCTGATCATCATCAAATTTGTCATGGATGTTAACAATGACATGTAGATTGGAACAAGTCATTTTGGGGTCAATCGGCCAAAAAACATGGCCGCCAGCAGCCATCTTGGATTTTACTCTTTGTATGACTAAATTCTATAGCATGGGCTACAGGTCGTACCTTTAGTCTGATCGTCATAAAATTTGTCATTGATGTTAACGATGACATGTAGATGGGAACGACTCATTTTGGGGTCATTCGGCCGAAAACATGGCCGCCAGCAGCCATCTTGGATTTTACTTTTCTCTTCATGTCTATAAACTAGTATTAGACATTCAACTTTCCACATTCCTAATCGCTCCATTGACTGTAATATATTAAATTATTCCCTTTCCAAGTTGAGCTACAGTGTCATTGACACTTTCATCTTATATATGCGAGTCGACCATAGGTCGCCTCGCATATATAAGAGAATGCATTGGCTTAACACATTAAAAATTATAAAATTGTTAAAGAATGTAAGAAAAAATGGTAAAAAGTGTTAAAAAAAGATTTTTATAGGCCAATGCATTCTCTTATATATGCGAGGCGACCTATGGTCGACTCGCATATATAAGAGAATGCATTGGCACAAGGCATAACTGTAACTATCACAATGTGGTCAAGGAGCCGGTTCCAATGATATCCAAAGATATTTTAGGCTGTTGAAGCTTTATTTGGCCGGTTTTGGCCGGTTTGTTGGGTAAAGGGTTAATAGCATAAATTATGCATTTTATCTTCTGTAAATTAGGGGATAGTGAAACTTCCCAGAAGGGAAAAAGTAACTAAAAACAAGAGATCCGTCCGGTACATACCCCCTTGTGGCATACCGCCTAGTATGGGCATACCTATAACCTGTGACTGATATACTCAGACATACGGACTGTAAAGTAAGCATTTAAAAAATATAATTGTGTGGTATTCTAGGTGTAAATGGCCATAACTCTGCAAAAAGCTCAGTGGACCACATTTCCAGATAAACAAAGATGAATAACTCTAGAATGGAAAAGCCTAACAAAACAATGGAACCCTCTATTGAATGTCCTCATAGTAGTGAACATCCATACCAAATTTCATTGTTGCAGTTATGACATGAACAGACATCGGACGGACCAAAATGCCAACATTTCCAAATAAACAAAGATGAATAACTCTAGAATGGAAAATGCGAACAAAACGATGGAACCCTCTATTTAATGTCCTCATAGTAGTGAACATCCATACCAAATTTCATTGAGATCCCAGCACAACTGTTGAAGTTATGACATGAACAGACACCAGTGGGACCAAAAAGCCAACATTTCCAGATAAACAAAGATGAATAACTCTAGAATGGAAAATCTGAACAAAACGATGGAACCCTCTATTTAATGTCCTCATAGTAGTGATCATCCATACCAAATTTCATTGAGATCCCAGCACAACTGTTGAAGTTATGACATGAACAGACACCAGACGGACAAAAAAGTCAACATTTCCAGAAAAAACAAAGATGAATAACTCTAGAATGGAAACTCCGAACAAAACGATGGAACCCTCTATTTAATGTCCTCTTAGTAGTGAACATCCATACCTAATTTTATTGAGATCCTACTACTGTTCAAGTTATGACATGAACAGACATCAGACGGAAGTAAGGACGGACGGACGCACGGTACGACAGACGGACAGGTGCAAAACAGTATACCCCCCTTTTTAGCTCACCTGAGACGAAGTCTCCGGTGGAGCTATAGTCATCACTCCTCGTCCATCCGTCCGTCCATCCGTCCGTCAACAATTCTTTGAACATCTTCTCCTCCATTGGACGGAATGGGTTCATATTTGGTGTGGATGTTCCCTAGGTGACTCCCATTCAGATTTGTTCAAATGAGATCACTGGGTCAAATAGTTGCGAAGCCAGGGCCATAACTCTTTCCCTCCATAGTATTTCTTAAAACAACTTCTTGTCTAGAACCATTGGTTCAATTTAGCTTATATTTGGTATGAAGGGTTCTTGAATGACTAGGGTTCAGATTTGTTCAAATGAGGTCACCAAGTTGATTAGTTGAGAAACCAGGGCCATAACTCTATTCCACATAGTAATTCTTAGAATGACATCTTCACAAGAAAGATTGGGCCGATTTAGCTTATATTTGGTACGGAGGGACCTAATGGGTGACTGGAGTTCAGATTTTTTTCTTCAAATTGGGTCACTGGGTCAAATAGGGGTAGAGCCAGGGACATAACTCTAAATACAAAAAAATTACATGTTTGTATTTTGATCTTTGTTTTGATCACAGCTGTAGGAGTAACACAATACATTGATATTGCTCTGCAAAATGTTTGTGCCATCATTAATTATCTCCATGTCAACAGGTCTCCCAGACATTCCTGTAGCTGATAGTAGCTTTATGAATGGAATTTTATCCCAGGTTTATCTCAGATACCAATTACCTGTTTGACAGATAAAGTTTATTTTTACTATTAATATTAACCATTTCATGACCAGAGTTGTGCTGGTGAGAGCAATGAAGACCCTGTGCTTGTGCATTCTCTTATATATGCTCCCATGTGGAGCCTCCCATGGGGAGCCTCCCATATAAAAGAGAATGCACTGGCTTTCAAGGTCATGGAAATTAAGCCAATATAGTCAGGCATTCAAATAAATCATGTATGTCATATTCTTGCAGGGATGTCCCTACTGTGTTTGGGGGGGGGGGGGGGGTGATTTACAAATTTGTTCAATGAAATGTAATTTTTGAGCTCACATATCTTCTCTAGACTTAATATTTGGTGTCGATGTTCCCTAGGTGACTCACATACAGATTTGTTCAAATGAGGTCACTCTGTCAAATGTTTATGAAGCCAGGGCCATAACACTTGCCCTCCACAGTAATTCTTAAAAACGACTTCTTCTGCTGTACCATCAGGTTGAATGGGTTTATATTTGGTATGAAGGGTCCTTGGGTGACCCGGAGTTCAGATTTTTTTTCAAATGGGGTCATTTGTTTTAAATGGGGTCACCTGGTCAACTAGGGGCCAAGCAAAGGACAGTTTTCCTCTTAACCCTTTACCCAACAAACCGGCCAAAACCGGCCAAATAAAGCTTCAACAGCCTAAAATATCTTCGGTCTGTCTCAATAGAACCATACAAATATGGATATCATTGGAACCGGCTCCTTGACCATATTGTGATAGTTACAGTTATGCCCTGTGCCAATGCATTCTCTTACATATGCGAGTCGACCATAGGTCGCCTCGCATATATAAGAGAATGTATTGGCCTAAAAAAAAACTTTTTTTAACACTTTTTACCATTTTTTCTTACATTCTTTAACAATTTTATAATTTTTAATGTGTTAAGCCAATGCATTCTCTTATATATGCGAGGCGACCTATGGTTGACTCGCATATATAAGAGAATGCATTGGCACAGGGCCATTCTGTTGGGTAAAGGGTTAATATGCTTCCTTCACACGGACCATCAGGTCTATTTTACTGATATTTAGTAAGAAGGGTTCTTTGGTGTCTGGGATTCAAATTTATTCAGATGAGATCACCTGATTAAATAGAGTGGGACCAGGGCCATAACTGTATGTCTCTATAGTATAAATACTTAAAATGTTTTCTCAAGAGAGTTTGAACTATTTAGCTTACATATAGTATGGAGGATCCTTTAGTGACTGAGATTCAGATTTGTTAACATGAGGTCAACCTGTTAAGAAATGACGGGGCTATGGGGACTTCACTTAAAACAACTACCTTGGAACTACCTGACTGAAAAAAAGGTGCTTGTGAGATTGGAAAATTCCAACAATTGAGAAAGTTTGAGACGTCGGTTGTGAAATTCCAACCTAAGACATGGGAGTCTGGAGCCCGTTCAGGAGGGGATATGTTGAGCTGGAGAGGGGGGGGGGTGATCAGTAGTGTTCCATTGGTAAAATAAAGGAATAAAGGTAGATATTCACCGATCGACATGAACCCTTTCTAGCCACATATCCTGTTTAGATCTACTTCTTTTAAAGTGATTATGAAAAGTTCTGACTGTTATGGTCTCCAGAGTCACAGTCTTATCAGTATTTGCAGTCTGGTGAGCGACCCCACAGTCTTTGACTGTCTTGTTTTTAAAAAGTGGGTATAACAATGTTAATTTGAGACTATAGATACTTTCCAGAAGATGAAGGCCTAAGCAGAATGAGGTCCTCAGAGGGTATAGTTGATGATGCTAGCCCACGGATAGCATCACTAAACTCACCATCTGGGGACCTCATTCTGCAAATGACAGACACTATTTCAAGGCTTGTTCATAAGTGACAGAGATATTCTCTCTTTAAAACCATTGAATTTACTATTTCCAGGCTTGCATTTCATAGGATTCCTATTCAGTCATTTGAGGGAAATGTTTAGACAGTAATCTGAAGAAACGATCTCAGACATCCCCTTCTTCACAGTTGAGCGTAAAAAAAAACATTTCTAACCCTGAGCTAATTGTGGCAAATTCAGGTTATCTATATTAAATAATTTTATAAAAGCCAAAAATAATGAAAATTTACACAGAATTTGAGCACCAACATTTATCCACTGACATAAGTACCCTGATTAGCCAATTATTTCTGAGTTTTCAGATATACTAGACAGTGGAACAGGTTGACATACCAATGTATGTGATTATATACGACAGTGCCCAATTTGAGTGTTTCCAAAAATTCAAAAAAGATTTCTTTTCTTGTCGACACTTTTAAATTTTATTGTTTCTGTCCATAAAAAAGTTATACATTATTTAATTAAAGTATCATCTCCATTGTGTTTTTAAAAACATAGATATATATGAATATAAATGGTATTACTGAAAGACACCATATTTGATACAAAGTTATTAAAATGTATAAAACAAACATTCACTATGAGCGGGTAGGCTTGGGGGAGAAGGGGGTACCTAAAACAAAAAGCCAGCTAAAATTATCAGCTGTCGTATCTAATGAACAACATTACCATCAACACACCTGCAATATATAGTAATCCAGCCCAAAATGTTCATCTATTTTATCCAAGGCTCTTCGCGTTACTTGAAACATGAACCATTTATCAAGTATTTCACTGTACAAGACACGACGAGTAACCATTGGCCTCCATAACCTTGGGAACCTGGAAAGTGAAAGAAATAATACATGGCTTGAACCCTGCAAATTGGATATTCAGCAAACGAATCGATTTAATCTCTAATTGAATCGAGCATCTGACATCGATATTGAATCCGAATCGGGAATAGCGCTGGACGGAAAAACCATCATAGGTGAACATCAAGATATTCTTTAAATAAGTCTCCATGATTTTGAGACACCAAGATGAGACTTGTTCTTGAATATGAAAAATGCAACATAGACAGAAGGGAGAGTTCATCATGTTAACTTAACGCGGCTGATCTTGTTCTTTTCTTTTGTCTCAAATGATATCCTATGGGTGATCAATGTGTTATGTGTCTCCCGAATGGCCTCATTTAATTTACCCTCGTGGAAATTCAACAAACAGAGTGCTATACAAGAATTGCCACTCCACTCACTAATAAATAAAACATTGAGTGTTGCTGCCTCTGTCCTAAACGAACCAGAGTATTCAGATTCAAAATTATACAAATCGGAGAGCCGATTTGGTATCGTTCTCCCAAATCAGATTGCCGATGTCGACACCAAATAGAATCTTTGCAGGAAACTAACATGGCACTTTGTCATGAATAGTAGAATTTGATCACAAAGAAACTGATATTAGGACAATGCGAAGCTGAGTTCTACAATCGATAGCTTCTGTGGTCAAATTCAAATATCCAGCCGATACACCACAGTATTATATCGTCTCTTCTCTAAGCTATCTAGAATTATACCACAAAACAACATCGACATTTCTTCGAGAAGACATACTACTGACCAATCAGGACGACCCTGGCAAGCAGTCTTAGGCAGTAAGGTCATTTTTAGAAAATCATGACATCTTGTCAGCCAGTCTTACGTACAATAACTCATTTGATATATACTAGCTGAAACAGGGTCCCTTTTGGAGTCTTTATTCAGTGGTGTAGGGCATGACCTTTTAAACATTTTTATTTCTAAACAAAAATTATAATTTAAAAAAAAATAATAGTTTAAATATTTTTTAGATTAAACTCCTTGCTGAAATTTAACAAAAATGATAATTTTGAGTAAATAAAAAAATATGCTCAAACCAACCACTTCTAATTAATAAAACAATTAATTGTTTTCACAATGGCTCAGAAATGCTATGTTAACCCTTTCATGGTTGGAGCTGTGCTGTTGCAGCATTAACCCTTTCATGACGGGAGCTGTGCTGGTGCTAAATTATAGAATATCCTGTGCCAGTTTATTCTCTAATATATGCGAGTCTCCCATAGGGAGCCTCGCATACAAAAGAGAATGCACTGGCTTACAAGGTGAAGGTTAATATTGTTATTGTATTCTCTTACATATGCGAGGCTCCCTATGGGAGATTCGCATATATAGGATAATGTATTGGCACAGGGTTTTCACAAAATTTCATAAATCTCCCGTCATGAAAGGGTTAAAGATCTGCCCTCATATCATAGCCCAGTATAACTCCATCACCTCTCCACAACCGACTATTAACTTACCAATGTTCGTGATCTGCCCTCATATGGTGGCCCAGTATAACTCCTTCACCTCCCCACAACCCATTATTAACTTCAGGAGGATAGAAAACTCTCACTGGGACATCCTGGATCTTTTCACTGAAACATTTTATAAATAGTTCATTAGAAATGTAACTAAAAGTGAAATAAAAATAGGAATTTGGCTTTTTCGGACAAAAAACAACGAAAATTTTGTAAAAAAAGGAGAATAAAAGTCATGAAAGGAGAATAACTCTGTGAATAACACATTAGCAAAATAATAGCCTAAAGTTTAAATTATCTACATTAAAATTGTGGAAGGAGTTGATTACACAACGAAGGTACCAAAAATCAAAAAGGACAAACAATTTTGTAACTCAAAACAGGAATGAATCATTTTCCGTCATCCATATACATGTTGCACATCAACAATATATTGGTAACAATATCATAAAGTTTCAATTCTCCAAAATCTAAACTGTGGGAGGTGTCGATTATACTATGAAGGTACCCATAATGTGCTGCAGACACACAAATGGACAGATGGATGGACAGATTGCAAGACAGACAGACGACCGGAGGTCATTTCTATAGTCACCAGAAAATTCATTTTTCAGGAGAAAATATAAAAGATTTGCGTTCACTTCGTTATCAGAAGAGCTCCAAATTTCTGTCAAATTCTAAGTTCTAGATCTAATGACTGAGTTTAAAAACAACAAAAGTGAGATGTACAAAGCTTGTGTATTATACTCAAGTGTGTATCCACAGCAAATGCAATGCAAATGCAAATAATTGCTTGTGTATTGCGCCATTGTACATCTAGCCATGGCTGGCCATTGTCTGCTACATGTAACTGGCATGATTGTCAGAATCATCATCTGCTAACTCGGTGTTAAATTGGTACTGAGATTAATGGTTTGTATTGCCAAGTCGATGTTGTTGGGTTCATGAAAATTGGTCAATTGGCGGAAATATACGCCCTTTTCATTCTGGATTTTCCACATTATTTTTCACTTTCTGCATTTTTATTTCTGGTATAGTTACATAGACCTTATGTACAGTCGATGAAAATGACCCTGCACAAACCTTGAAATAGTGTGCCTGTCAGAGGGTAAATTTGGTGATGCTAGCCTGCTATGCGGGGTAGCATCACTAAATTCACCCTCTGGGAACCTCATTCTGCAAATGACAGACACACTATTTCAAGGCTTGACCCTGCATTCTTATCACACGTCATGGCATGGAGGCCTATAACAAGATGATTGTGTCATCATCTGATATGGATGAACGATCACCCCAAAACAGGACATGAGGATACATCGGCAATGTTCTCGCCATTGAAAAATAGCAAACAAGTTTTGCTTGTGTGTATCCCCTGGATAAATATATATAATATACAAGCTTCGTACATGTTGCAGCAAGATAATATGATCACAAATAAAAGTAAAATCTGCATTCACATTGAACTGAGCATGGAACGGTGCCCATAAATCAACTGCAAGCGTGCCACATATGGCCATGTTACATACTGTAAAACTATATCCAGATTTATGTTTATTATTTCCTTGCCTGTGACTTGAGCCACCATCTTTGATCACTAACAATGAATAACCACTACTAGTACAGAAATTAACAAAGATTGACTTACGAATGTAGTTCAACTCCATAAAGATATACATTGTATTTAGAAAAAATATCCTTAAAGTCATTTGAAATACTCGAATTGCTCAACGCAGGTATTTCAATAAATCTTATATCAAAAATACCAGAACATAATGCCATTCTTTCATATGTTAAATAAAGTGAATCTCGTTGATGAAATCATTCTCGTTTGTTTACCGAAGATTTGTACGGAACGATTGAATGACTGTCTGTTTACATTTTTGCGCAGTTCAGATGTTGTATTCTACGAAATGGCAAAGGTGATGTTGATGAATATATTTTGGCAATAATAGTTTAATGGTGCATTCTGCAAATCGTTGTAGTGGCTGAGTCGCATATTATCAGTTCAAAGTAGTGAAATAATGTTACATGTGGTAATGCATTGGTAGCATTACATTTACTTGAACATCTAAAACAATTGCATACATGTATCAGTATTCAAATTTCTAAAACATCACAATCATCATAAACACTTCTTTAAATGAAAGAATTGAGTTAATTTACATGGATTCATCATGCCGCTTGTGATATTTCTTGTTCTCTGGTGCCCAATGCACTGGGGTTTCAGCGGCATTCATATATTCCTCGCATTTCTTCTTGTAAACAACTGGCAGAAATGGTTCTTGAAACTTGCTCCATATGTAGAAGTATGGTTTCGTGCATGTTCTCAAGATTCGATATGGCATGTTTTCCCCTAAAAGTAAAGAGACTGTAAATTAATCCTTTGATAACTGTATATTATCACTAGATTCCCAATTATTCATTTGTGGTGATGTTCAGTTAATAAGTTCAACAAACAGTCTTAGTATGTTTGTTGACCATATTAGCTGAACATTCTTATGCACAGGTGCTGATGAGTTTTCTCATAGTCAGAACCAATGTTGGCTACTCTGGAAGAAATCAGCACTTGTTAATGATTAGAGTAACCAACATGAACATCTGAAGAAATACTCATGAGAAAAACATGGCAAAGTGTGCATGGGTACGAGATAACTCATCATTGTCTGCTCCCAGTAAAAAAAAATGAAATGACATTGCTTGGTGCCGACTACGAGATAACTTGCAGTGAGTTTTTGGCATGTTTATATGTGATCCAAAACGTGCTTTGGGTCTGAGGCTGGTAAAACAGCATA
Organism: Siphonodentalium dalli; assembly: GCA_032622095.1. Classification (NCBI taxonomy): domain Eukaryota; kingdom Metazoa; phylum Mollusca; class Scaphopoda; order Gadilida; family Siphonodentaliidae; genus Siphonodentalium; species Siphonodentalium dalli. Next base: position 77,581,037 of record CP136065.1, on the reverse strand, counting down.
ATCTAATCTGCCTATTCAATACATAATCTTAAGTTGGCACCCTGGAAGGATACACTATTGGGGTATTGGCAGTCAATGTGTTAATTGGAAGTAATTAGTTGGTGGGTTGACACAGAACACAACAAATTATATTTCATTTCTATTAATACTGACATCTGGAGTTACAACCATGCAACTTTTTTTGTTTTAAACTAGGTATGTTTCCCAAATGTTGCCATATTGTATTTTAATAAAATTTTTACCAAACTGCAAGTGACAGGGTCCCATTCCCAATATTAAGGGCAGGAACACTTGGCCCTCTAATATTGGAACCACATGCTAAGTACTTTCTAATAGTGAACCTCGGTGAAAACATGGTTTGCCACTTTGCCTTCACTGAATAGATCTATATAGAAGGGAATTCCCAAAATTCTTTGCACAGAAATGCTTTTCCCATCTGCTAGGAAATACTAAACACCCTTTGTTGATTAGTTGTATTTAGAAGTACTCTATTGTACAAACAATGGAACAGACCAAAATAAGTTTGCCATTTTCATGTCAATCGACACAATCTCTACTAAAAGTTAGGAAAGGGTATGATAGTACCCACACATAATCAATAGGCCCAGGTACATGTAGTTCTGGGTTAAATGTGAAGCACTTCATGATGTCATATTAGGGAAGAGATTCCATGCAAAAACTGCCATGAAGAGATATTTAAAAAACACAATAATAAACACAAATGATACAAAGCCATATGGATGCATAACGTCGTGTTTCGGCTAGCGCATGGGGCTCAAGTTCTAAATTAACTATATAGCCCGTTTGGTCTATGATAGCTCATTCTAAAGGAGCTATAACTCATTTTCAAGAGCTGTAAAAAGTGAAAACAAACCACTACATTTTGGGTTTTGAACTTTTGATAACTTGCACATATTTGATCATGGAAATTTAGTTGTCACCAGAAACAGAAAGGAGAAAATTCCACATCCGTATGATGGAACTTGGAAGCCAGAAGTGAGGCAATATTTTAAATATAGGTGTTTAAAAGCCAGAAAAGGAGATGTGATGAAATATACCTTTAAAGGCCCACTTAATTTTCGAGTCACCAATTATTTTGTTTATAGTGACTTGATATGCGGTTTTAATAACAATCTATGCCATCAAATATGATAAAACAGATTAAAATGCTATAATTCATCACTATTTGAAACATCTGTATCTCAGAAAATGCCCACAGAGAAATAGAAGACCCCCCCCCCCCCCCCCCCCCAGAATGCAAATAATTCATACTTTTTCAATGGAAGGGGAAGAACTCTATCTTTAATATATAGAGTTATTCCCCCTGCATTGAAAATAATACTGATTTTTACTTCAATCTTGATGACAAAATGAGTTGGCAACTCAACAAAAACAACATGTCCACAGTTTATTACACCGGATAAGATGATAATACAATGTTTTGGAGCTTCCTCTTTCAAATGGTATATAATATGGCATATATTTTATATAATGTAATCTGGGGGTTCGAAAATTAAGTGGGCCTTTAATATTAGGTATCCCAATTATTAATTGTGGGTAGTTGTCATCTGCAATTGAATTTTTTTTGAAAATATGCAATTTTTGCTTTTCACTTTCTGATGACATCTGATTTCATATGTGCAAATATGGGCGCAATTCATCGAAAACCGAAATGTACCATAGTGAGTATTAGTGACTAGTAGTAGTAGTACTAGTAGTACCACAGTAGTGGTTTATTTACAAATTACACTTTTTATAGCTTGAAATTGAAATTGAATGAGCTACCATTGGTCCATAGACAGAACGAGTACATGTACTACATGTATAACTTTAAGAAAACACCCTGTGCAAATCTGCAAGTGTGTAACTTGTAAGAAAATACAGATATTAAACAGGCTAAAACAGCAATAATGCAGACAGTTGCAAAACTGCGGCGCCGTGTATATAGTCATAAATGTCATTCTCGCCGATTGGCAATTGTTTTTTTTTTGTTTTTTTGTTTTTTTAGGAATTTTGATTCCGACTCTGAATGAGGAAATTTATTGTAAGAAAATTATCTATACAATTTAAACATCAAAATATTGCTCTACCTCTCTACCTCACTGATTATTGTGTCAATGTGTGCAATATTATGCTGAACTTTCCATTCTCAATGAGGAAAATGACATTCAGGTGGATTTCATGGGGGCGGCCATTTTGAAAAGTACCGATCTAGAGTATGATACAAAACTTAGCCTGTCATTGACTATATATCATTGTAGTATTTGTACACATATATCTTACAACAAACTGTTTAAGCTACAGTATTTTACATATAGATCAAAGTATCTTAGATTGATTTCTTAACCTGTCATGTGTGTGGTGTTCCTAACGCATTAAAAGAGGGATTTCCTACACTGAACTGAACTGATTTCAAGAGTTTTCTATTTTAATAGCGAGTTTGCGATACCCGTCCCGACGGGTACGGGTACCTGTATATCGGTGAAATTCGTCACGCTCACTTGCGTACTTTCAATGCAGCGCATACAGCGATATATATTTGGAACGGGTATGTATCCCATTGACCGGTAATCTTTCACTCAAGTTTTCTCACTCAAAAGTACATGAAATCTATGAAATAGCACTCAGCTATGCATTAATCTATTCATTGCAAGATTTCACGGGTAAATCTCTTGAAAAATTGTCATTTAAGCCATGTTTTATGTTCAAAGTATCGAGGCGGCTTCTAGCACTTCTATATATAACCACGGAAGGCCAATTTGTTCACGAACAACTGTCTTCACTTCAGTAATGACATGTTATGGTTAAGAGAGTGAGTTGATAACTTGATATGGTGCTATATGCAGTCTCGACCAAGGGACGTGATTATAGAAGGTCTCCGCATTGGGAGGGGGTGTCCACCTTCAAATTTCCAACCTTGAATCACACCAAACTCAGACTTGTGTGCGTAATTCCAATTGTGCACCTCCGTTGGGCTTTGATTTTCCCCAACTGTTCATTCACGGGCCTGAATTGTTTACTGCTCTAAATCGATCAGTAGTCTTGTTACCATAAGTCGTGCGGGGCACTGGGCCGACCAGTACGAGAACATTTGTTGATCTGAACCTGGAAATTGCAAATTCATACACATATTGGTCTAACGCTAGGCAAATTCACGCCCTGGTTTGTTGTTGTTAAATTAATTGCATGGGGAGAGACCAGAACACACCGGGTGGACCATGGTCCGGTCCGGTGTGAGAACGTTTTGAAATCTGAACATGAAATGTATCAATCTTAGCATCTATAGACTGTCCTCAAGCTTTCTATTAGTTGGATATTTCCAACCTAAGGTTGCAAAATTTCCAACTGTTGGCCATTACAGTCCGAATTTGTTTACCAAAAGTAGGAAAAGAATAAAAATTCCGCACTAAAAATTTTGGGAAAATCAAACAGCCAGAATAATTTCAACCTAATTTTGGTGTGAAGTTTCCAACTGTTGAACAATATCACAAACGGTGGGATGGGACACCCAGTCTATGTAAACATACACTCCACTATTTTTTATATGTGGGTATGTAGTTTACTCCAGACTGGGGACACCCCTACCCCTATCGTCACGTCCCTGTATCGACCCTTTGTACATGGGCATACGCATGTCGTGAATTTGTTACACTTTTGAATATAACCGTTTAAATATTTTATCGTATGAGGGTGATGACTGATTTCTCATTTTAATATAGATATTTACCAATTAAACGGACAAGGCGCATTTGAATCTCAAATTGTATATTGTAGTGGCGGTAATATATAGGTCGGTAATGACACAATATACCAATATACATACCCTATATACTCTGCACAATCTTACCATCGTCAGAGCGACTTTCAGCTGTTTTGTTTTGTTTCGCATAGAAATGAAGCAAACTCTCTTTATTCATACAATATAATAGTCTACCATTAAACCCCCTTTATCTTTAACAAGTTTGCCCCGACCTTCGATCTGTTGAAAGATTCCAACATTCTTGGACGCTGGGTTTAAAAACAACACACATTACATCGAATATTGGTTGGAAATTTTAATTAGCGTAATTATATAATTGAGCTATCATAACACATTTTCTCTGTCTGAAAATTCCAACTGTTTTAGTCCAAATTCGAACGGTCTGTTATGAAATCCAATTGTTGAAAATGTTACCAAAATGAGTAAAAGAAAGACACCATGCAACCCCTTCCCACTGTCGCCTCGTCCTTGGTGAATGTAAACCATTAACCAGAAGTCCGTCTTGCATAATTATAGCCATAACGGCAAGTATAACGTCGGCCAATAAAGCGAATGCCAATAACAATTTCTGTATACATGTATCATATATAAATTTTGTTGCAGTTGGCTCACCATATATTACCAGTCGATGTGCTTAATTCTACCCGTAAAACGGTTTGCGATTACAAAACGTGTACCGATAATATCAGCTGGGTATTTATATAGTTGGTGGTATACAATTTTATGGAAGACTGTTAGCCTTGCAGCTTTTTATATTTGGAATTGTACTGACGTATTGAGAATCCAGTCTTCTGGTTTGGTACAGTCTATAGTATGTTGTGTCAGTGTGCATGCTTGTCTAATATGATTGATTTCTTTAATTGATTGGTAGTTTTGCCTCTATCATTTGTACATAACTATCTATTTGGGTTTTAGTTTTCGGAGTTTGATATGAAGTGATATCTATCCGCATTATCATCATTACACATTACAGGTCGGTAAATAATGTTATCGTCAGCAAATAGTCTTAGAGAGCTATGTTTCATATAAGTGTAGATGTCGTTGATATAGAACAAGAAGGGTATAGGACCAAGGGTGAGCCCTGTGGAACCCTAGATGTTATAATGAAATATGATTAAATACAGATGCCGAGACAAGCTGCAAACAGAGTTCATTCCACTAGCTACGATATGTCTGAACTCTTAATTAAATATAACATGTTTTATTGAAGTGTTTTGTCAGTTACAATTCATTCTGGGCTGATCTAGACAATATTCAAACGAATATGGACAGTTCAGTTTTTCACAATAATGCAGAATGAATTGTAACCTACACAAATCTCAAATAAATAAATGCGACATTTCTTCACATTACGTGTAGGTGCGGGCAGCGGTAAGCCCTGCGTATGGGACTGAACTCTGCATGGAGGTTGATGCCGAGAATACTCAAATTGTTATTGTTTTTGGTCTTTTCACTACTTTCACTTTAAGTCATTCCAGTCAGAATGGAATCGTTGTGCTAGAACTTTATCGTTAGTTCTTAAGTTCTTAACGCTGTGTGCTGGAATACCTTTGTATCTCTCATAGCTAATATGATCTCACATTTTGACGTACTCTAGATGCGTACTTCCTAAATAAAAAATCTTGGTAGTTATGTAAACAATATGGCCGCCCATATTCATTGGTGGTGAATAAAAACATCAAGCTTATTTACGACTAATTTTCCATTTGTTTTGTGAGTTTATTATTTAAATTGATATATTCTGATACTTAACATTTAAAAGAACTAAAAAGTAGTGCCCTTTTTCTCAGATTTTAATTATTAATGCCAAGGCTAAACAGCTAAGCCTAAACTTGGCTAAAGGTCACAATTTGACACAAACTAAATCAGTGAGTGAGTCAGAATATTTATTTTTTAACATCTATCTGTATCTACATGTAGATATTGCAGTGCAGGAACCTTCCTGTTATAGACGCACTGGTCCAGGTGCTACCACGGCCTAGTAACTTTATAACTCTGTGGTGACTCTAGTAGCATTCACAGAGGCGTGTACATTACGGTTGGCAATTATCGCAATACGATACTCGTCGATAGGGGAGCACTTTGACGTTCGTACTCATATTTCACCAATTTTTGTACCTGGCTTGCCTGTCCTAAGTTTCACGGGAAAATGGCTATAATTTGATTCTATTTGTCGTTATATACATATTTATCACCCCATTTATTATTCATCCCTGCCCTTACAAGTTAAACTTGTTGTGGGGTCCTGTTGATATATATGTATTATAATTACCGGGTATATTGAATACGAAATAAATCTTATTGAATCTGAATCTTAATTTTCATTAAAATAAAATAAAAGAAGCCGAAGATGACATATTTAAAATGTTTGAAGCATGAATTTGGTGATAAGTTGTTATCAGAGTACGTACGTTATATTTGTGATAGTTACGTTACGCATGTACATACAAATAATGTCATATTTTAGACCACACCACAAAATTCAAACTTCACTTCTAAGGATTAATTCACATGAGCCTGGAATTTAAAATTGGTCAAAAACCCTCTTTTATTGGCGGAACCAGCACCCGGGACCGCAGGCAACAATTTTCTGTTTCGTTCCTTCTGTGACCTGCGGTCCCGGGTGCTGGTTCCCCCAATAAAAGCTCTAGGGTTTTTGACCAAATTCCAGGGTCCTGTGATTAATTCCTGTGCCAATGGCTATTTTACCTATGGGAAATCATAAGTACTTCAGACTGAGCATTTATTTGAAAAACTAATCAATGTCTGCCAGTTGCTAGCTATTTTAAATTCTTCATGCACGAGTTAGGCAAATGCTCATTATCCATACCGGTACCATATCACATTATCCATACCATATCACTAATCAGGGTCCGCGCTGGACCGAAATTAACTTTTGCCAAATAATTTGCCAAATGAAAATATTTTTTGCCAAATTCAATTAGAATTTGCCAAATGTTATCCCTGATAGTATCATTTTCTGCAACCTTGATTGAGTTTTATATTTCGACCTTCGAAGTTTGAACGACGTTTGATATCGGTTGGAAAGCAGTTAGTTAATAATTATACTCGCATATCTATTGTGGTTTATCATACAACAGTAAACCAATCACCGAACAATAAAATGGTAGAAGAGTTGCTACATGTACATCAGAAGGGAACATCACAAGAGGATTAGCTATGTAAACACCACCACCACTCTAAATACTGTTAATCCATCCACCCACCGATAGTAATGCTACCAGATTAACAGAGATTAATGGAGGTGTAGTAGTTTCCTAAAATTAATGGTATTGATTGACTGATATTTTTGAACTTTATTGAGGAATTAAAAAGTGACTTGCCAAAACTTTTGCCAAATGAAAATATTTTTTGCCAAATGTGAATTATTTTTGTCATTGGCAAATTTGGCAAGTGGCAGCGCGAACCCTGTCACTAATAAACAATCACTCTTTACTCATCACACTTATTGGAAATCGGTATACAGGAAGATCAGAGCCTGGTTTATTTTCCGTTTTTAGATTAATCTTTCTCAAGCGCAATATGTCAGAGAATTTACAATGTTTAGTCACTAGAATTTATGGAGGTTCGGACAAAGAAGTTACAGCGTTACTGGGTAGTGAACTGCACTAACTTTGAGCAATTATTTCTCCCACAAATATCACTTTGTGCCGATCATGTCATGTATCGACATGTTGGCAAAAGACAGACCTACAAGAATATGTAAAAATATGAGCTGATATGTACAAAGCCGCTCCGACAAATGAGGCCGAATGTCATAGTTATTGAACAGCGAATTGCATCTAAATAAGACCGTCGGCTATCTTGGACAGCAGTAGCCAACCACATTAAGTTTGAGCAATTATTTCACTCATAAATATTATTTTTTCACTATCATGCTGTGTACCACTATGTTGCTAAAAGTTAGATCAACACATAATTGCATCTATATAAGACCTTTGGACAACTCGGGCAATGGTAGCCAACCGCACTAAGTTGGAGCAATTATTTCTCTCAGAAATATCATTTTGTTCCAATCATGTCATGTATTTGCGTATCGGCAAAAGTCAGACCTACAAGAATATATTAATATTTTAGCCCCATTGTACAAGGCAGTTTCAGAAATCTGAGTCTGAAAGTTGACAATTTTTGCGATAATTGTGATTAGTTTTGAACCACACTAACTTTAGACTCAGCACTTATTTCTCTCAAAAGTCAATATAGACTAAACTAATAAAAGTCTGCCATTTGCTAGCTATTTTAAGTTATTTAGGAAAATGCTCTTTATCCATACCAGCAGCATGTTGGTCAGTCATTCAGTGATAATATCATGCCCCTTCCCTATAGTGTTTCTATATTGTTGTTAGTGATTATATCTTTCCCTCCTTTCTGTGTCTTGTGTTACATCGCGGCTGAGTTCCAGGGATCAGCATATGTCATTAAATATGCTAAACATTGTTATACATAACTGCTCATTAATGAGCATTTAGTAAAGAATGGGTTAATCACAATTAGTAAAATAATTATAGTATAAGCAATATTGCAAAGTGGAACTTTAAATTATCTTTTGTTTTCATTTTATAGCTTGAGTGACAGTCACCATGTCGGGGCTTATGCCTCAAGCTAGCAGGGACTCAAGAGCGCCATTCCGTATTGGCTCTAACAGACAGGTCGAAATCTCACTCAGAGAGGAACTTAATAATGTCGCAGCAATGACTCGGACAGAAATAATTGCAAAAAAAGTTGCACTGGCTAGTAAACCTCTCAATGAAGAACAAGAAACATCCAAGTAAGTTTTGTATACCACACCGTAACAAAGATGTGGGCAGTGCATAGGAATCAGTTTGTCTGTCTGCTGTTCATCGGGGTGTTTGTCCATCTGTTTGTGAAACAAACTTTGTGCAAGATTGTACTCCTACATTTATTAGTAAATTTTTTTTAAACTTGACACAGATATTTAAGCACTACGTGAACCTTTGTATCTGCGATTATGAGATTCGTCCAACATTTTTAGTCGACTTTTCCCCCTTTTTTGACTTAGAAACATTCATAATTTTGTCCGAGCTTGTAAGTTGTATTAGTTGTGTTTTTTTTTTTTAAACAAATATGTTAATATGGCGACTCTTAATGTAGCCCAATTGCACCACAAGGGGACAGTCCCACCTAGAGTTGTTTCTGATCTTTCGTGGACTTTATTACTTAGGTTTTACATACTATATTAAAGATGAATTCATGGCTCGATACTCTTTTAATATTTTCTTAATATTAAAGACATACCGTATTATGGACTTGATTGGGTGCATGAAACTAATAAGTTAGTACCAGGCGTTATGCCAACTGGAGGAATGAACATGTAGCATTTTACTATCATCGCCGAGAATCTCAAACAAATCGACTATGCCACTCCATAGAAAACATCGCCTGAACTATGCTCAATTGTAACGCAATTGGGACGCAACTATCAATGATAAACTAACACAATTTCGCCACCGAAAGTCACTGCATTTAATTAATATATAAGAATGACAGTGCGTGCTGTCAATTTAGATATAATATTTGTAAAAATAACTACTTTAAGCAAGACTGTTCTCCATTTCTATTTGATCACCCTACAGGAGTGTTTCACATCACTTTAATATAAAAATTTGTATTCAAGAACTTATAACAGAATATATCCGTTGATAGATATCAAATTTGTTCACATTATTTTATTTTAACCTCTTGGCTGCTATAGTCAGTACTGATTACGGACATAAAATGTCACGCTGTGTGCTATATGTCCATACTGTTTGAGTACGGACCTATTTCAACCCACTATCATTCGGTCATTATTCATAACTGGAATTCAGAGATTTGTGCATCAGAACCATTGTATTTTGAAGATTGAAACAGTGCATGATGTTCCACAATTGTGAATGATAATAGGCTTTCAACTGAGTGAATTTTAGGGTTTTCCTGATATGCCCATTATATTTTTCCATTGGAAAAATGTTGTAACATCAATGGCCCAGTACACAACATCCTGACGTCATTTAGCCGTGAAGAGGTTAACATTACTGGATGGTCTAGCGGCACACTGATAATATCCAGAAGATACTGAAAGATATTCAAAGATTTCCATCATTGTTTGGGTAAACAGAGGAGTATATAGTTTGCATAAAGTCGCATTTTTAGCTCAACTTTACATTGTAAAGTTTGAGCTATTGTTTTTGAAAATTTACAGGCTTGATTAGGATCACCTCTAGATGGGAGCTATCAAATTTTAGCGATTTTCGATGAATAACATGGCCACCAGCAGCCATCTTTAATTTTACTCTTTTTGACTAAATCCTTTGTCACCCTACAGACCACATCCCTCATTTGATCACCACAAAACTTCATATGGGTCTTTAGGGTGACCTCTAAATGGGAGCCTGCAATTATTTCCGAAATTCATTATAAAAGATGGCTGCCAGCAGCCATCTTGGATCTCAAATTTGAATCCATTCATACTCCCTGTAGCCCACATTTATTGGTGAAATGTTTGCAATGAAAGTAATTTCATCTACACAATACAAGACCTTTACTCTAACTTTTTGGCTTTCCTTCTTCTTTATCATTCTATTCATTGCTCAGCAAAAAATGAACTCCTTCCCAAGCTGAGCTACAGTGTCATTGACACTTTCAGTTAGCATATATCAATGAGTCATGAGTATTTTCAATGCCGTAGATTATAAATTTTGAGTTATTGGTTCTTAATTAAGTTTTGGACATTCTTGACATTTTTAAGGGGCGAGAGTGTTACATGTACTTTTTATCACAATTATTTGACAATCTCATACCACGTCCATTGTTCATGAAATATGTCTCTCCATGGTGTGAGTCTTTCAAAACAGGCATAGTTAGAGTTATATTTCTTTAATAAACTCAAAACTGTGTACCCTACACCTGTCGAATATTCGTTTTAGGCTATAGTGAGTCCCCGTCGTAAAAAAAAGAAGTGATGTCGCCATTATGGAAGAATCAAAACAGCATACATAATGAGTTTTGAGTATGGTGACATCACGGCGTAATTTTAATATCTGTCGCTATATTCACAGCATTGTAAACGGAGACACTTAGTTTTAGATAAATGGGCCATTTGTAATTGAGTAAAATTTGTGTTTTGTTGATATCCATTTGGCATTTATGAGTTCTGCTAGTATTTTGTTTCCACAGACAAGAGACTATTGCCTTGAGTTGTATTTAAGTATATTTATTGCCATAGTTTTTTAACTGGTAAACTTATATTGATTTATCAATGTTTATCATTTGTTCTCATTGTGTAAAAGCAGCAAGTATAGCCCTTAACAAGGGTAGCATTAGTACAATTATCATATGTACAGTAATGCTCTAAATAATCGACTCCTTAACCACAGGAGAATTATGGGTAACTTTTCAGGATTTAGTCAGAAATATGGCTTGTTGCCATTCATCGGAAAGCTCTCACTGAGAGCTTTCCGATGAATGGCAACAAGCCATATTTCCAACTAAATCCTGAAAAGTTACCAATAATTCTGCTGTGGTTAAGGAGCCGATTATTTAGGGCATTACTGTACACTCCTTAGGCCTTCGTCGGTGAAAGTGCCAAAATATCTCAAATTAGTGAGCAAATTTGAACACATTTATCATACACCATTTCAGGAAACTGGGACCTGAGTTTCAACATGAGAAAGTAAAACCGAAGAGGAAAACCCAGCCACACTTTCATGAAGATAGAGTACCATCACCTAGGGTAATGAATCTATGTTAACCCGAACGTTTGGTAAAAATGTTTCAAACACATAGTCAGCAATAACCTCTCCGAATATCACCATATCTTAAAGGTACTCAATCTGATCAGAGGGTCCCCATATCATCAAGATACAACAACAACAACATTTCTTCAAAATATGCTTTAGTTATCAGAATCGATTAATTGCAACAAAATAATGTTAACCACTGTATCCATTTGATGGCGTGTTTCTGGGGCACAAACAATTGAAATAACAAACTTCAAAATTTGATATTTGATCACTCTGAGCGTTGATGGGTAGGTTCCTTGACTCCAATCAAATATTTTTTACCTCCGAAGCCAAAGAAATAGTAATTTAGGGATGTTTAATCGGATTGAGTATCTTTAATGTAATGATATACCTTGCATTCGCTAACAGTTTATCAGCATGAAATAAGTGTAGATCAACCCCAAGTTCAGCACATTTATTGAACAAAATAGCTGTCATGTAAGAATGATCCACAAATAAATATGGTGGTATATTAACATAGTGTTTGTTAACTCATGTACATGTAAATGTCCTTGAACATATTTCCTGTTACTAATTTTTGTATTAGCGATGAGATGTACTTACTCTCAGGTGGCCTAATAATAGTGATGGGTTGGGATTTAAGCTGAAATTAATAATAGTGATGGTAATTTCACTCAATGTCTCAATTACCAAATAATAGTGATCGTTGGGAATTTTCTCCCAAATTAATAATCATGCTGACACTATTACTAGGCAGCTGAGAGTATTGTGAGTGTTAACGGAATATATATATCAAGCATAAAATATACATGATCTCCCTAAACATGAAGAAAATTTAACCAGTTGCTAAATCTGGATCAAGTTTTTGCTTGCCAACATCATATCTGTGAAGCTTCAGGTTTAATTCGTCAAATAGCTCAAGGAACCATGTTTATTACATGCCTATTCCTGCAATAACACACTTTTTTGACGTCTTAGGCTGTGTTATCTTTTTTAAGCGATTCCACACATGTGTGTACTGAAGAATCAGATGATGTCGATGTCACACGATGGAAATGACATTTGCCTCGACCATGCCTGCAAATAGCGTGTCTGTCATTTGCAGAATGAGGTCCCCAGAGGGTGAATTTAGTGATGCTATCCCGCCTAGCAGGCTAGCATCACCAAATTCACCCTCTGGAGACCTCATTCTGCTTATGCCTCATCTTCCGGGAAGTATCTATATTATCAATTTGACATTGTTTTTAGTTACGTTTTCCCTTCTGAGAAGTTTCTATATCCCCTAATTTGCAGAAGATAAAATGTATAATCAAGGTGCCCAATGGGTTAACATCACTAACTTCAACTGGGGAACTTCAATCTGATCCTAGCAGTTGAGGACCTGAGCAGAATGAAGATCCCAGAGGGTGAATTTGGTGATGCTAGCCCACTATGCGGGATAGCGTCACTAAATTCACCCTCTGGGGATCTCATTCTGCAAATGACAGACACACTATTTGCAGACTTGGCCTCAACCATGAAATCAGAACTATAAAATATAAACATCACACATGACAAGACAAGCATTGTCTGTTTCTGAATAAACTTTGAGGGGAGTTTTCACTCACAGTTGTGACTAGATCATGCCATGAATCTCTACTCTGGCTAACACCCGTAGAGATCATATTCCACCAGTATAAAATTTGTCATCTTTTGGATGTTCTGATCCATTCTGACATGGAACTTTATAACATTGAAGATACAAGGGAGGGAATGTATTTCTTTGTTAATACTTGTTCCTCAATAATCTACTTCACATTAGGGGTGGTTGCATCTCGAGATTGCATGATTTTCTATGACTTTTGTGAGCCTATATCACAATAAACATTGAATTATTTACCCAGGAGAAATTCTTCAAAAAGTTCCCAGATTTTGTACTGGTGGAATATGATCTCTACAGGCGTTAGCCATAGTAGAGATTCATGGCATGATCTAAGTTGTCACTTGACAAATAAATTATCCAAACACCCAATATCTGGGTCTCAGAGACAGTCATATTAGAGTAAACACCCCTCTCTGTATTCCTCATAATATGCGAACTGGTCACACAATGCTTGAAATAGTGTGTCTGTCATTTTCAGAATGAAATCCCCAGAGGTGAATTTAGTGATTCTATCCCGCATGGCGGACTAGTGTTACCAAATTCACCCTCTGGGAACCTCATTCTGCTCAGGCCTCAACTGCTATTGGAGATATAGAATAAGATTGAAATTGAAGTTGGTGATGTTCACCCTGGCATTAGTCACCTCGATTATGCATTTTGTCTTCTGAAAATTAAGACATATAGAAACTGAACAGAAGGGGAAAAGTAACTAAAAACAATGGTAATTTGAAACTAGAAGATGTGGCAAAAGCAGAATGAGGTCCCCAGAGGGTGAACTTAGTGATTGTAGCTGGCTGCATGTGCAGGGTAGCCTTAATAAATTCACCCTCTGGGGACATCATTCTGCAAATGACACACTATTTCAAGGCTTGTTGTCACAAGTTTGTTCAATATCTTGCAGGGATTATCTCCATATCCTGTAGTTCCGCCTCTAATTATAAAGAAGGATTCTGCTCAACATCTCCAGCTAGATTTCCTCACTTCATCAGGTAAAGCTCCATAAATTATGGGTCATCATGTAAATCTGTCGCCCAAAACACCCACCAAGAGTACCTTACTACAACAGGTAAATTATGGGTCATCATGTAAATATGTCGTCCAAAACAACCACCAAAATATCCATATAGATTTCCTCACTACACCATGTAAATTATGGGTCATCAGGTAAATCTGCCAACCAAAACACCTTCCAAGAGTACCGTACTACACCAGGTAAATTACATGTATGGGTCAACAGGTAAATCAGCCACCCAAAACACCCAACAAGAGTACTTTAAAAACTACACCAGGTAAATTATGAGTAATTATGTAAATCTGATGCCCAAAACACCCACCAAGAGTACCTTACTATAGAACACCAGGTAAATTATGGATCATCAGGTAAATCTTCCACCAAAAATATCCACCAAGAGTACCTTACTACACCAGGTAAATTATGGATCATCAGGTAAATCTGCCACCAAGACACCCACCAAGAGTACCTTACTACACCAGGTAAATTATGGATCATCAGGTAAATCTGCCACCCAAAACACCCACCAAGAGTACCTTACTACACCAGGTAAATTATGTAAATGTGGCACCCAAAACACCCACAAGAGTAACTACACCATAAAAAATTTGGGTCATCATCAGAGCTGTTAAGTTTCGCGGATTGTCCGTGAGACTCCCGGATTGCAACAGCAATTACGCAAATACGGATAACCCCCAATTTCAGCAAAAACCCGCATTAAAAATAAAAAAAATGATGTTTTTTTTATTTGTTTGAATAGATATTTGCGGGGGATTCCCCAAATGACAGGAAATTCCTTATTTCCAGTACCGTAAATACCCACACATTAACATTCACAGAATGTACGGTTGGTAACTTTTGATTGAAGACTGATCAGTGGTGAACTGTGACTGATATTAATTGATTTTCACACTCTGGTGAAAATCTCCCGGATTGACATTTTCAAAAACTTAACAGGTCTGGTCATCATGTAAAGCTGATGGCCAAAGCACCCACCAAGAGTACCCTTCTACACCAGGTAATTATGACTCATCAGGTAAATCTGCCACCCAAAACATCCATATAGTTTCGCTCATTACACCATGTAAATTACGGGTCGTGGGGTAAATTTCACAGTCCCTTACTGCACCTGGTAAATTATGGGTCATCAGGTAAATGTCCCACCCAAAATATCGATATAGGTTCACTCACTACACCAAGTAAATTATGGTTCCACAGGTAAATCTGCATAACATTCTTGTATAAGATCACTGAATGATAGAGAACCTGTGGCTCAGTCACTAAGATGCATAATGCACTTGTCAAATATAACATGTTGAGTAAAAAGTATTTCTTATAATTTGCGAGTTATCTGCTGTTTACATACACTAGTCCAAGTCTTCTCGTACTAAAACCAGCTAAGATATTGGTATGGCGAGATGCTGGATTTTAGTCCGAGATCGTGCGCATAGCCTTCTTATGACACGAGTTAAGCGTTAATGACCCGCTCAAATAAAACCACAATTATATGAAATAAAATATCACAATTGCGACAAAAACGGATATTTTCCGCAGAAGACATGCTATTTGATCTGAAACCCACATCAGTTGTGAATTGAAAGCGGTAATTTAATGCGAAAAGAGACATTTACCGCAATGTTTACAAATTTTCAAAAGTATGCGAACTCAGTTGACCTCGCGAACTATGTTCGGCATTTTCCGTTGAAAATATTCCGTAGATTTTCGACTAACAATGCAAATTACGATGAATTCTCCATTGTAATCGTAATTATGTGTGTCAATAAATAAAAAAATAAATAGATTAATTAAACATTGAAGATATAAATGTAATACATTAAATAAATTACAGGAATTACAACCCTCTCAAAGTTTAAAACAGTGTAAACACAACGAGCATTAGAATAAATAATATGGTGCTACATTTCACCCACATTTGGTGGACTTCCGCGAAACTAAGATATATACTAAGTGAACAGAGCAATATACTGCTCTTGTTAAGCACACAAAAAATCAAACAAAATTTGTATAAATTTTGAACCTTAAGTTTGAAAAGTCCCACTAAAGCGGAAGAACTATATTTCGAAACTGTGTGATTCGTTTCTCCGATTATTTTATCAACATAAATGTCAAAATGCACATGGATGAAAATCACACGCATGGCAATCAGACACAAGAGTTCTAATTTGCTCAAATTTTTACAAGTTGCTTGCCAAAATTGTCAACAAAACTACCGTTCTGATCCTCCATTATGTCATTAAGTTTTTAGTGCGGGAATTGTTCTCAAAGCACATAGGAAACTGGACTTTGGGGCGATCGGTTTTCGCCATTTTGTTTGGAAAACCCCGCGCTATATATAGAAACGGAAAACTAGAATACCCAGAACAAACTCCGGATAAAACCGAAGTTATTCGGACCACTTCGGCTTTCAGTTAAAACGTAAACAAACAGAGAAAAAAAGCGATGTTTGTGGCAATCAACCGGAATATTCTATGTGTAATTTAACATTAAAGTTAGATTATTATACACCATTATGACCATAAGATGTCACTCTTTCTGATGTATATAGCATCACGTATTGATTTGCTAGGTAAATCGAGTAAAATGCACAACAAATTCCCGCCACTAACCTTGGGCGTAAGTCGTGTCATAAGAGACCATACGGGACGATCTCGGACTAAAATCCAGCATCTCGCCATACCAATATCTTAGCTGGTTTTAGTATGAGAAGACTTGGACTATACATACACATGAAATTTTCAATAATACTCGTAAGACTATTTTACCCTCTCATAAGTCATAATTTATTATTAATATGATATATAATAAAATTTCAATATTCGCATTCCACAGAAAATGGCAGACCATTTTGTATCCATATTTCATGGAACGCAATTAAATCAACATGCGTTTCTTACAACTATTTCATTATTTTCAGAAAAGAAGAAGCCACGCATAACATCAATGGGAATTCATCCACCAAAGATCAGGTAAGCTGCATTCCTGAAAATGTTGTGCCAGTCATTTGCAGAGAGGGTGAATTTAGTGACGCTACCCCACACAGCGGGCTAGCATAACTAAATTCATCCACTGGGGTCCTCATTTTGCTTAGGTATCATATCATCTTCACTGGAAAGTATTTTCATCATCAAATTAATAAGTTTTTTTCAGTTTCTTTAGAAAGTTTATTTTTCTTTTTAGCTCAACTTTACTTTGTAAAGATTGAGCTATTGTCATGGGTCGACCGTCATCCGTGCATTTGTGGATGAGTGTGTGTGTCCATCAACGATCTCCTTTGGCACACCCTACAGGCCACATCCCTCATCCAATCGTCACCAAACTTCTTTGCGGTGACCTCTAGATGGGACCTTACTATTTTTTCCATTGACTCCATTGGCACACCCTACAGGCCAAATCCCTCACCCGATCGTCACCAAATTTTATATGGATCATCGGGGTCACCTCTTGATATTTTATGAAAAACATGTCCAACGGCAGCCAACTTCGATTTTTACCGTTGCATCACAAAATCATCACTACATGACACAGTCCTCATTCAATCGTCACCAAACTTCATAATTATGGATCTTCAGGTTGAGGTCTAGATGGGGGCTTAAAATTTGTTCCGAATTATGTTAAAAAACATGGCTGCCAATGGCCATGTTGGATTTTACTCTTTGTATGACTAAATCCTTTACTTGGTTGTACAACACACAACCTGCCTGCTGGGACATTTTGGTCGTAAAACTAGGAATGTAAACCTGCTTGTTGGGGTAATTTTTTGGCTATAAACAAATAAATATAAAAACCTACCTGCTTGCCCATTTTGAAGGAAAAAAATGTACGAGAAACAGATAAATAACTTTGTGGGGACTTAGCAAAGGAGCTTTTTTTATATTGGGATTGGGGCCTCGGTGGCTCAGTCGGTTAGGGGTACAACTGCAAGCCGTCTCGCCCTCCAGCGATGGCAATGAAGGTTCAATTTCACATTTTTCCATGACTTTGTAACTCAAAAATTGTTATCTGGTTTAGTTGTCAGTTACTCGCCGATGGCCGGTGGTTTGCTACACATGGGCTACGAGTTTATCCCCCATTGAAATCACTGTTAGATTAGCCATATATAAAGTGTGCAGATTTCCTCTACGACTAAAACTGGCAATGTCATGATATGGCATTAGTTGCTGAAAGCGACATTAGAACCAAATAAATCAATTGATAATGGGATTGATGCACTACATTGATCCCGGCTCATTCCACACATTCTTACACACCCATCAGATCTTAACCCTTTGAGTGCCAGGGGCCGATCTCATCGGACCTAAACCTACAAAATAAGTCTGTTAAAGAATATAAGAATAAATTATTAAAATTGTAAAAAAAAAATAATAAAAAAAATTGTTAGGCCAATGCATTCTCTTATATATGCGAGGCGACCTATGGTCGACTCGCATATATAAGAGAATGCATTGGCACAGGGTATATGGGTTGATACAAAAATCGACCTGGCACTCAAAGGGTTAACATATATATTTATCCAAACATGTGTAGTAACTCATGCTTGAATTTATCTTGAATCACTTTAAGTGAACATTTTTATGAATTTCAGCAAAGACGTTTCTGATCTGAACGTGATGATGGAGGGGCGGCCAGCAGTCTTCATGGAGGAGACAATACGAAGCATCTCTGTGGTAATACTTCTTGACATATCTTAACCTATTCTATACTGAATGGATTCTCCCACTCAGTTATAAAAGTGCACATCGGAATGGCCTATTATTCATTTGGAGGGACCTTCAGTAAATGACAGCTGACGACAGACACAAAAACAGATAATTGAAGAACAAAATGATTCATTTTCATAGGTGGGAAATGTTCAGAAATATGGTCATTTGTTGAACTTATTATCTGAACATTTCCTACTCTCCTCACACATGGAAAGCTATAACTAAGTTATAGTCCCTTTGTGTTTGAGGTGAAGTTTATTGTTATACACTTATTGTAAATATACGTTATGTCTGTACCTATTTGACCTACTTGATTTAAGAATGATGCACATATCATAATTGTTCAGGTCATTTTGAACTAACTCTATGGAAAATTATAATCAGGCTTGTGGGTGGAATCCCTCATGGGGGTCACAATGAATCTGCATCAACATCATAAGTCATCAGATGTATCACATTACATATACATGTATAGTGAACAATTGTCATTGTTTTAAGGAGGCGCCCCATATGTGAATTTTAAAAATCTCAATTTCAAACTATCAATTTGAAGGGGAAAATCATCTTATAACCAATGTATGCTATAGTACTATGACAACACATGTTCACCCTCATACTATGAGATATATGTTCTAATTATATAAAAAGAAATGTGGTTTAAAAAAACAAATATATCTTTTATTGAGATAGGTCGATAGAGAGTTTGACATGAAATATTTTCCAAAAAACACACTGCATTATTTAGCTCATGAACCCAACTATAGACATAGATAACTAGTGCATGTGCTCAGTCTACCATGATACCATCATGGCATCATAAATCATTACTGTCTGCGCGAAAGAAAATAAATTGAATATTTTTCATTGCATGTTTGAGTTTTTTTGTAGCCATTTGCAGAACTATTTTTTTACAACAAATATTATTCAACCACGTTTGAATTAATCTGGCAGACTCAATACTGATTCATCTTTTCAGACATTATGTTGTTTTTGGGTGATTTATACTTAACTCTATTTTGATCTTTATGCAGGCTAATGATTATAGAACCCCGAGCCCGATCAGCCCGGTGCCTCCTGTTCCTAGTGCAACTGACTTTTTCGACTTAGATGACATAAGGCCTGAGACACCGCAGAAACCAGCAATTTTGAATACCCAGGGAACGACGCAGAAAGCTAAATTTAGTGAAAGAAAGAAACCAATGATGATGGAACTTGATAAGATGATGAAACGGAAAATGATGAAGACAAGGGGTATGTGAACGGCCAACACAAAAATTGAACTATATTAGCAACATTTTCACAAAATATTGTAGATTAACCCTTCCATGACTGGAGCTTCCTGAAATTTTGCGAAAACCCTGTGCCAATGGATTCTCTTATATATGCGAGGTGACTTATGCATATTAAGAGAATACATTGGCCTAACAATATTTACCTTGACCTTGTAAGCCAGTGCATTCTCTTACATATGCAAGGTTTCCTATGGGAGTCTTGCATACATAAGAGAACGCATTGGCACAGGGTTTTCGCAAAATTTCAGAAGCTACAGTCATGGAAGGGCTAAATGGCTTATATACCATGACTTCCTACTGAATTCAGTTATCTATGCCATATTTCCTCTGAAAATGACAACGCCATATGACCATAGCTGCTTAAACAAGCCCAAAATGACCAACTAACTATTTAACACCCATATTTCCTCTGAAAATGACAGCGCCATATGACCTTAGCTGCTTAAACAAGCCCAAAATGACCAACTAACTATTTAACTATTTATTACATGATCCGGCCCTTCTTCTGTTGTATAACCCAATTATATAATACTGGTAATCACTGTAACCACGACCATTGTATGACAGGAAATAGTGCAAGGTGTACTGAAATGTATTGCTAAAAAAACATCATCTTTGAATTCAGGCTTGTCTTCTGTTTACATACTGTATGCTAAATCGATGTTTGTGTCTATTGTTGATTTAGTTTGAAAAAATATTTCATTAAATTTAAATCATTAACCCTTTCAGTGCCAGGGGGCGATCTCATCGGCCCTAATTTACGGTCTGTAAA
Source organism: Siphonodentalium dalli (assembly GCA_032622095.1). NCBI lineage: Eukaryota > Metazoa > Mollusca > Scaphopoda > Gadilida > Siphonodentaliidae > Siphonodentalium > Siphonodentalium dalli. The sequence goes on along the minus strand of CP136065.1, from coordinate 77,560,075 downwards.
ATCAGCCCTAAAAACAATTAAAAAAAGATTTTTTTTTATTTATTTTTTTAGATTTAAAAAAAATTATTAAAATTGTAAAAAATTGTAAAAAATAATAACAAATGATGAAAAATTGTTAGGCCAATGCATTCTCTTATATATGCGAGGCGACCTATGGTCGACTCGCATATATAAGAGAATGCATTGGCACAGGGTATATGGGTTGATACAAAAATCGGACCTGGCACTCAAAGGGTTAAATACCTCAAAGCATGTTATTTATCGGCACTATTTCTTGACACGGAGATCACAGTCAAAATTCCAGTTTGACTTCCAGCTTGCCTTACAGAAGCCGCTTTTAGTTTCTTGTCCCATTTAAGCATGTTTATGGAGATTACAAAACTCATCCAGTAAATTAGGTCTGAACCTCCACCTAATTTAAATGACTCTTTTTGTACATTTTGCTATAAACTGGGGACTCTTTGGAGATAATATATATCTTTTTCCTGTAACAGACAGTGAGAGGAGTCTCCATTCTTCATTAAAGAGCGCTGAGCTTACATTACCAGATGAATCTGTCTACTCTAAGTACGACCAATTCATAGAAGGATTAGATGCCGACCTCGAGAATGTAGACACGGCTATCAGCAGTAGGATGGACCAGGTGTCAAGTGGAGGAACGGTAAGAATTATACCATTTAGTGAACTTCATGCATACATTTTACTGAACATATATACCATACAAATATTTTGTTTATGAAATTTAATGCATATATATTGTTAAGAAATTTGAGATGTGCATTAAATATAAAATGATGTTAACTCAGGGTTTCCGCTCTAGGGCAGCAGGTCCCTTTTAGGGTCCCTTTCCCCTCACCCAAAATCCCCTCCGACATATTACCCAACCCGATTCATAGATTAATGCCTACATCACCTTTGTGCCACTAAATAACACCAACAGGGAATGATAAACAAGGATAGTTTTATTTGCCCGCTATTAAATGCTGATCACTAGTGAACCATGCTGGCGGAAATAATTCTTTTCAGGGCTACACACATCAACAATTATTTTCTTATTCTAAAAGCCACGTGGTTGATTCTGCCTGGATTCATCGCAATTATGTTCTCAAATAACACACTGTTTTGATTTATGATTATGTGAAGTCAGATATGGAAATAAATTGCGAATTTTAACAATTTCCTCTACCTTTGTTTGTGGCAGTACAAAAATTGTCAGTACACTTATTTTACCCACAAATTAAAAACAATTTGTCGCAAAGTTTGCAGTACCTATACAATGTCAATGTATATATAGAATTATGGGTAACTTTTCAGGATTTAGTCAGAAATATGGCTTGTTGAATTTCAACAAGCCATATTTCCGACTAAATCCTGAAAAGTTACCCATAATTCTGCTGATGCATTGCCAAATGACTACACCCTTACATTACTTAACCCTTCAAATTGTTAAAAATAAAACACAATTATGATTCCTTGACTTTATCTATTTATAGTGCCATAGACATTCAGAACTTGGCTTAAATCATCGACTGATTTGACTAAATATTATTAGATATTTGCAGTTTGTTGATGAACTGAGATCTCCCCCAGCTGCTATAGGGGTACCATTCCCCCAACCCTAGTGGAAACCTTGGTTACCTTGACTTTGTAATGGAAATAGTTAAAACTGAACATAACTGTATTTCTGAAAAATGATTGAGATATGGTTAGTCTAAAGAACTACAATGCACTCTCTGATAAACTAAACAATAGGGTTTACTTTCTTTCAAACCATATTGAATCCTGCTTAACCTTCAAGGCTAGCCTCGACAATTTTCATACACATTGCAGCATGTTATTTATCTCGATAAAAAGTGTTAAATGTTGATGAAATCACATTTTATACAACAAAAGTCAGACATGAAATCATGTTAGGAATTAGTATGAATTATGGTATGAGACTAAGGGGTCCCCGGTGACTCAGTAGGAAGCTGTATAGTGCAGCAGGCCGTTACATGCCATCCATGCCTTCACCTCGATTAAGCATTTTATATTCTGCAAATTAGGGAATACAGAAACTGAACAGAAGGGAAAAAGTAACTAAAAACAATATTAGTTTTTTACTTTAGATACTTTCCAGAAGCCAAAGCAAAGAGGTCCCCAGAGGATGAATTTGGTGCAGGGTAGCATCACTAACTTCATACTCTGGGGACCTCATTCTGCTTAGGCCTCATCTTCTGGGAATATCTATTGTCTGAAATTAACATTGTTTTCAGTTACTTTTCCCCTTAGAACTGTTCAGTTTCTAGATCCACTAATTTGCAGAAGATAAAATTCCTCAATCGAAGTGACTAATGGGTGAACATCACCAACTTCAACTGCAAATGACAGACATGCTATTTTAAGGCTTCAATAAACCCCAACAAACTATTATTACATTTATGAATCTTGTTTCAGACAAAATCTGTGAAGGAGTTAGTGGAGGAAGCTCGTCAGATTGTATCAGCATCAAACTCGTCAACCAAAACATCAGCCTCAAATAAAAAATCATCTCCAAAGAGAAGGGGAATGGCAGATGGCAAGAAAAAAGGTAATAAATTTTATGGCCAAGCTGTATTCTGGGCATAATACCCTTCCATGACTGCACCTTCCTGATATTTTTCAGAAATCCTGTGCCAATGCATTCTCTTATATATGCGAGTGGCACACAGTGATACTCGTATATATAACAGAATACATTTGGCCTAACAATATTTACCTTGAGCTTGTAAGCCAGTGCATTCTCTTATATATGCAAGGCTCTCTATTGGAGACTTGTAAATAAGGGAATGCACTGCCACAGGATCTTTAATAAGGGAGAGTTGCAGATCAATAATGGGATTATAGTCAGGATAAGTGATTCAATTTGGTCAATTTGTGGGAAAGTTTACAGTTGCCCATTGAATGACAGAGTGCACTAAGAGTAAAGTGAGTTTGATTGGCTATGGTGATGATATTTCAAGTGAAGTAACCACTACATATTGATTTTAGGTGATAAATGGAAAGCATTGAAGGGCCTTACTAGAGAATCAACAGAAGATAAATCTCCAGTTAAAAAAGACAGGACAGTAGACGAGATTATATCATCACTGAAGGACCAGTCACACCTCGGAACGTAAGTGGATAATGGCTCAATCGAACCTCTAAATTATTTACATGTAATTTGGGAGGAGGAAAATCAAAACACATCTCTTCAGAATATTTTTGACTAATCTTATATTGCACTAGACATATTTTTTTTTTTGTACTGATAATAGGTTTTGTTTCTTAAATTGTCTATGTGATCTTCATCCATAATTTGCTTGAAAAAAGGGAGCCTCTATTGTATCTGAAATTGTAATTTCTATGACTAGCCTACTATGTTTGCTAAAAGACATCTGTTTACTCTTAATTTGATAATCTGGGGAACAATAGGAATATATATCTGAGTTGTTATGCAGATAGTTAACTTTTTTCGGCACAGAAAGTATTTTTATTTTTCCGATTTTAGAATCACAGAAGCAGATCGAAGAATAAAAGAAATTATGGACAGAGTGATGTCAAGGTCGAGTGGTGCTCCTAGCTCAGTCACTGGTAAGTTTAACAGTCAGCTTGGGTCAGGAGTGTGGGAAGCAACCAAGGGGCACAACTTCCAGTAAACTCCACGATTTTTAGTCAGATGTAAATCATTAACACAGAATAAGACAACATTGTGTCATTCAAGCAGCAGCTGTATGCCCTTTGAAGGTTTAACCCTTTCTTTACTAAATGGAATAATAATAATAATGACCAGTTTTATATAGCGATTAACCAATTACTTGCTCTAACACGCTTGGTACAATATTTCCTCAGTCATTTGTACAAGCCAACCAATGAACTGGCTGCAGTCATTGCATGCGCTGCTCTAGATTGATCAGAACATGCTCTAATACTCATCAGTGTGACAAGCTGACTGGTACTCTTTTAACGCATGAGTGATGCGAAGCCAACACAGTACGAGCGACCTTGCTCAAGGGTCACAACTTGGCGCGGGTGTTGAAACAGCGAGTAGTCCGACAATTGCACGTCGCTCATGCCAAGCCACTGCTATGTGGAGACTCAATGACCAGCGACGCACTGCGAACCCATATCAACATGTTTACAGCGAACACAAGTCCGACATGCTAACCACTGGACCACGGAGCTCCACAAATCTCCCATTCAGTTATAAAAGTATACATTGAAATGGTCTATTATTCATTCAGAGGTATGTCCAGGTAATAATAGCTGACGATAAATGTGTGAAAAGATAGGTGGTGGGAAATATTCAGATAAGGAGTTCAACAAATGACTTGTTATCTGAACATTTCCTAAGGTAACTACTCGTCAATGACTATTTAGTAAAGAATGGATTACTTAGTATACTCATATCACGCCATCAGGATGGATATTTTTTCTTATGTTTCTGTTGATATGAGTTTTTTCTCACTGCTCAAAACGCATGTGTGCTCCCCTTGGTAGAAGGCAAGAGGAGAACCTGCTGCTCTCTTCCCTCCTACATTGGCAGCCAAGGCTGGTGTCTATTAGAGCCATGGTTCATATCAGCTACCACACATACATACATCAGCTACCACACATACATACACAGAATGACACAACTGTGTTAATTAGTTTGTTGAAATGGCATGATTGCCAGCATGGAAGGATAGAACAAAGGGCGTAGCCTCAAGTTATAACCTTTCTTAATGGCACAAGTGCCATATCAACAAACCCAATAACACACGTGTTGTTCTGAGTTTATTAGTGGCCATCCATCGAATTAAAAAAAAATTACTATATGGTTTATTCAGGCACATACAGGGCTTGTTTTGTCATGTGTGTCAAGTTTGTAATAAATTTGGCCCCTGCGAATAGTGGGTTTTTGATTGAATCAAATTTCGAAATAAATAGCTCTCAAAAATTTGATAACGAATCAAATATCGAATTGAATATTTCACAATCTTGCTTGCCGAAATCATAAAATAAAGATATATTTCCCATTTTTGTCTGTATGTCAGAATTATCTATTAAATAAAGCACGTTTGTCATCTTTTTTTTTGTGAATGGTGGATCGACAATTAAAGACATAATTTCTTCAAAATATATCAAACAATTAGGAAACTAAAATTTTTGTAAATAAAAACTTCAGACATCATGACTCACTAGTGGGGAATCCACATCAATTCAAAACACGGAATAGGAGATGGACCATTGTAGAATTACTCTTCCACGATGTTTCTAAAGTATAAAACTGTGGTTTGATTGAAGGGCTTTAACCTGCACTTTTGCGAATCACATTACAACTGCCACAGAAAGTCAAAACTGAGAAACACAATCAAATAATGAAAAGATAATGCATCTAATAGCGTGTATGCGCAGTCATGTGATGTACCATGGAATAAATTATAACTTAACTGCTATATTCGCGGTCACGAACAAGAGGGTTAGAACATTTAAAGTTTACTTAAAACGACAGATTGTGACGGAATACTTGCAAGTGTATCTACTTTTATAAATCGCAGTAGCTAAGAATGCTCAAATATTACCGATAAATGCATTATGTTCGCATTCACTGGTTTGGTGTATTCGAAATTACTATGCATTATTTCAAAGTTGAATCAAATTTGATTCAATTATCGAGTTCAAATCGAATAGCAAAACAAAATATTCACCGGGACCTATAATAAATTAGCATCCCACTCTTCTGCTTTTATACTGACTTTTTCATCTTTTCAGGAGACAGTACGACCCCGGGAGATACAGACACACCGATAGGAGGTACCGTATGAAAAACTCTCCATAGACAAGTTCTATTCTTAGATCACTGAATTCACTGAATTCAGCATAATTTCAAACCTGTACTCCTTACAAGCCTGGATATAGTGTATCTGTCATTTGCAGAATGACGTCCCCAGAGGGTGAATTTAGTGATGCTACCCCGCATAGTGGGCTAGCATCACCAAATTCACCCTCTGGGAACCTCATTCTGCTGAGGAGTAAGCAGAATGAGGTCCTCAGAGGGTAATTTGGTGATGCTAGCCCACTATGCGGGATAGCATCACTAAATTCACCCTCTTGGGACCTCATTCTGCAAATGACAGACACACTATTTCAAGGCTTGACTCCTTACAAGCCTGAATATAGTGTATATCTGACATTTGCAGAATGAGGTCCCCAGAGGGTGAATTTAGTGACAATATCCCACACAGTCGGCTAGCATCACCAAATTCACACTCTGGGGACCTCATTCTGCTTAGGCATCAACTGCTATGGGAGACCTAGGACCAAATTAAAGATTCTCAGTTGTAGTTGGTGATGATCTCCCATTAGTCACCTCGATTATGAAATTTATCTCCTTCAAATTAGGGGATTTAGAAATTGAAAAGAATGGAAAAAGTAACTAAAAACAATGTTAAGATACTTCCCAGAACATGAAGCCTAAGCTGAATGAGGTATAAAGAGGGTGAAATTAGTGGTGCTAGCCTTCCTTGCAAGGGTAGGGTCACTAAATTCACCCTCTGGGGACCTCATTCTGCAAATTCAGACACATTATATCCAGACTTCATAGTGAACATATTCTTGTACACTCCTTCCCAATCTTTCATAGAATACTTCTGTATTCTCATTCCCTTGGTGTGTTAGACATTTTCTGTATATTTTAGAATAATACAATGTATATAGATGTGTGTTCTTTAATTCTTTAACTTCAAGACTTAGTCTTACATTTTTATAGAATAATGTTAACGTCACTTGAATTAATCTAATTTAATTCAAGGTGTAATTTTTTTTTCATAGCCTTCTTGTCCATTGTGAGTAGAAAAACTATCATAAAATTACTCAGTGTAAACACAAATGACGTTTACCGGTACCACTTTTCATTGGCATGTACATCAGGATTTTTATTACTCATTCACATTTATGTTCACTAAATATGATGAGCTTTAAACAGCGATCAGAGTTAGATTTAATACAATGTCGCCATTAATATGCATTATTACTGCTTGCATGAGCACCATGACCCGGGCCGAACAGACAAAGAGAATTAACTGTAAAAACAATTTAATAATTTGAAATTGTTTTATGCAAAGTGACATAAGCTATATTTCTCTACCAGCCTCATCAATGCAAACATTACAGAACAATGCTGTTTTCCAACTGTCATTTTAACCACAGGTTAATGCAGCTTTGAATGTCAGGTTTGTCAATTGGTTTCGGTTTGCGGAAAATTAAAATCATGTGTTGCTTAGGACTTCGCGTTGCGATCATTTTGGGGGTATAACTGAGTTATTTAGAACAAAAAGGTGTGGATTTTGCGAGTTGTGTATATCTCTTTAATAAAAATACACTTGCCAAAATATTTGGTGAATGAATTTTTGTTTTGTCATTGGAAAAATTTGGTAAGTGACAGCGCGAACCCTGATATTCCATAAATATCTGGACATGCACTACAACCAGTGAAAGTTCTTTGCATATTTATTTTAACCCTTTCATGACAGGCGCTAGATATGCTTGTGCAGCATTAAAGATCCTTGCCTTTGCCAGTGCATTCTATTATATATGCGAGTGTCCCATTGGAAACCTATCATACATAAGAGAATGCACTGTCTTACAAGGTCAAGGTAATTATTGTTAGGCCATGTATTCTCTTACATATGCGACGCTCCCTATAGGAGACTTTAATATATAAGAGAATGCATTGGCACAAGGTTTTTCACAAACTTTCAGGAATCTCCAGTCATGGAAGGGTTAATTTTAAGCTCTACATCAAGTCACTGATTGTTGTTTCCAATAGATGTCACTCTATCTTTAAATAGCATGTGTAACTTTTAAAAACTTTCTAAATGTAGATGTCAAAGTCTGAAACATCAGTCAACTCACCTTTAGACCTAATAATTATAATGAACAAAGACTTATTAATGGCATTATGTAAAATTATTTTCTTTTCTGACCTATTCCAAATTCTTGTTAGTTTATGTGATATTTCTGATACTTTTCTGCTAATATTGGCAGAAACATTTACTCATGAGCATCTTTAAGCCGGGAAATATATTGGTTATCTTCTTTTGCAAATGATCATTAATAAATATTTCATTATTTCGATATGCCCATTTACAAAAAAAAATGGACATGTTTTTCCGTTTTCAGTTGATATCCATAGATCTACTATGAGAATACAACTAAATTTGGTATATAGCCTTTCTGTCATAAATAAAGTTCATGTTCCTTTTCGGCCACTCATTCTTGTAAGAGTTATGGGACTCTGTACAATTTGAAACAGAGCAACAGGTGTATTACACCATACCACACAATGGTATTGTCTCTATCTTAGTTTTAAGGCTGATGTTTCAGGCTCTGTCATTGAATGTTACCCACATGGATTCTTCCTGTATACACTACTCAGCATTCTCCATGCATGTTTAATGTGTTCACTTCTTTATCTCTCACATGTAGATGACGATGGTGTGACGACGGAATATAGTTCCTCACAGTCACCATATTACATCGGTGACACCGACACTGACTCGGATTCGCAGTCAAATCATAGTCCATTTGGTAGGAATTAGATGTACATTTTAGTTATAATTAGTATGTTCATATTTCGATTTACCTTTGATGATTTTATTTTAGTTATAATTAGTATGTCCTTACTTGCATTAATATTTGTTGATTACCTTTTAGTTATAATAGGTATTTCCTTACTTTCAATAAATAATATTTGATGATTTATACCTTTTAGTTATAATAGGTATTTCCACACTTGCAGTTAGATGAGGATGACTAGTTATAATATTGTGTGTTAAATAACAAAATTTATTTAATTGTCTATGTTTGCCAGATAATACTCAACTGTAACTATCCAATGAATATTTTTAAGTAATTACTTAATAATTATTAAATTGAATAATATATTTGGTAATGGTGTGTTTTTGATAACTTCAATATATATTTTTTTAAATTGCTGCCATAGAGTATTATTTTGCTATATTGCTCATCATAAAGAATAGATGATATAATTACCCTAATGTAGGTGTATGCATTTGAGATACCTAATATTATTACTATCTACTGTCTGAAGAAATGTTACAAATTAATCGTGTTGCTTGTAGGTAAGACTCCGGACGTCCAGGTTCGCATTCCAGAGGAGATCCCTGAAGAGGAAGAGGACTCACCTTATAAAAGTAATCCCTAAATCATGTAAATTATGATAGATGCACCTTATAAAAGTAATCCCTAAATCATGTAAATTACAGTAATGCCCTAAATAATTGACTCCTTAACCACAGCAGAATCATGGGTAACTTTTTAGGATCTAGTCGGAAATGTGGCTTGTTGCCATTCATCGGAAAGATCTCAGTGTCAACAAGCCATATTTCCGATTAAATCCTGAAAAGTTACCCATAATTCTGCTATGGTTAAGGAGTCGATTATTTAGGGCATTACTGTATGATAGCGGGTTCTTGTTCTAGAGGATTCTAATTTTGGGGGATTGGTGCTAACAAGATGATGATTTGCAACATGTATATCCCTTTCTATACTAAATGGATTCTCCCAGTCAGTTAAAAAGTGTACATTGGAGTGGTCTATTATTGATTTGCAGCGATGCACGGGTAATATAAGCAGATAACAGATAAATAAAAGTACAAAAGGAGTTGAGGGAAATGTTTTGATAATAAGTTCAATAAATGACATATGGTTTGACTTATTATCTGGAACATTTCCTATGGGATAACTACTCATCAATGATGCTTTAGTATATAGAAAGGGATATAGATGAAACAAAATATTTGACAGAGTTTCCGACAGAACATTTTCAATACATATTGATTTACTGTATGATAGTGTAGTCTGTGTCTATGAATAAGGTCAAACAAAAGTCTTGTGCTTTCCTCGTCACCTGAAGATGGCTCAGGGGCATGGGAAGCAACTGAGAGCAAGGGAGGGGCACAACTTCCAGTAAAAGACATTTGAGGTATCAGCACTTTTCAGGACCAAGCTAATATTAATCCTTTCATGACAGGAGCTGTGCTGGTGCAGCATTAAAGATCCTATGCCCGTGGATTATCTTATATGTGCAAGTCTACCATAGGGAGCCTCGCATATATAAGAGAATGCACTGGCTTACAAGGTCAAGGTAAATATTGTTAGGCCAATGTTTTCTCTTATATATGTGAGGATCCCTGCAGGAGACTTGCATATATATGAGAATGCATTGGCACAGGGTTTTTGAAAAATTTCAGGAAGCTCCAGTCATGGTAAGGTTTAACCCTTTTAGTGCCAAGTCTGATTTTTGTATCAACCCATATTTCCTTGATCAGTTTTCAAATTTATTGATTATAATAATGTGATACATTGATGGAAAGCTCTAAGAGCTCTTTCCATCAATGTATCACATTATTATAATCAATAAATTTGAAAAATGATCAAGGAAATATTGGTTGATACAAAAATCGGACTTGGCACTGAAAGGGTTAAGCTACTAGAATTGATATATTTTTCTCTTAGGAAAATATAACAATGCTGTTTTGCTGATATCTGAAGTATATTCTTGCCATTCTAAGAAGTTTGAAGCCCCCCCCCCCCCCGGCACCCCTGAGATGCACACATCACACAATTTTATTGTGAATTCACCCATGATGTTCAAAGTATACAAAAACTCAAATCTTCCATTCATCCCTGCACAGTTAGAAATTTACCAAGGTTTCTTTTCAAGGTTTATTTGCAAAAATTTACTGGAAGATATATTGTCTAAAATATTTGTAAAATTTTGGTATTTTATTCCATAAAATTATAATTACACTCATTAGTATCCAGAATTCTTTTTATACAGTCTGTCCTTTTATACTTTATATAATCAATAATTACACCATGATCTGTGATTAACCCTTCCATGACTTGAGCTTCCTGAAATTTTGCAAAAACTCTGTGCCAATTCTCTTATATATGCGAGTCTCCAATATGGAGCCATAGGGAGCCTTGCATATATAAGAGAATACATTGGCCTAATAATATTTACCTTAACCTGCTAAGCCAGTGCATTCTCTTATATATGCGAGGCTCCATATTGGAGACTTGCATATATAGGAGAATGCACTGGCACAGCACCATTAATGCTGCACAAGCACATCTCCCGTCATGAAAGGGTTAAGAAGCTCATGATGGTCTCATGACCTTTCAGGAATTGACTTGTCCCAGCTGAATGCTGCAGATGGTTCGGATAATGACAGCATCGGAGGCAAGATATCTTTAGAAGTACCCAGATTGCCTCTGGGTTGGGATCGAGTTGCACAGAACCAGATGGAAACGGAAGAGAGCGATGACGAAAATATAGTTAACATTAAACAGGTACTATAGTTGACATGTAGCCATGTTCTAGGAAGAACGAAACCAAAGCCAGAGTGGTTCTCAGAGAAGAATTATGTGGGTTTTAATTTGCTAACCCTCCATGGAGACATTCTAATGATATACAGTAATGCCCTAAGTAATCGACTCCATAACCACAGCAGAATTATGGGTAACTTTTCAGGAGAGCTTTCCGATGAATGGCAACAAGCCATATTTCCGACTAAATCCTGAAAAGTTACCCATAATTCTGCTGTGGTTATGGAGTCGATTACTTAGGGCATTACTGTACATTGGTATGTAACAATGTTTTCTTGTTGTAATAGTTGTCAAAATAAGGAATAATCCAGAGAATATCTCAGAGTTTTTGTCTTTCTTATTTCAATAAAAAGATAACCAAAGCTTTCATGACTGGAGCTTGCTGAAATTTTTGCGAAAACCTTGTGCCAATGCATTCTCTTATATATGCGAGGCGCCCATATGGTACCTCGCATATATAAGAGAATGCATTGGCCTAAAAATATTTGCCTTGACCTTGTAAGCCAGTGCATTCTCTTATATATGCGAGGCTCCCTATGGGTGACTCGCATATATAAGAGAATACACTGGCACAGGTTCGTCAATGCTGCACCAGCTCAGGATTAAGAAATAAGTCAAGAAAATCATTATCTGAATATTTGTTTTTCCACAATCTGGGCTAGCATCACTAAATTCACCCTCTGGGAACCTCATTCTGCATGGCCTCATCTGCTATGGGAGACATAGACTCAGACTGAAGTTCCCAAATGGTGAATATTTTTATGTACACCCATTGGGAACTTCGGTTATGCAATGTGTCATCTGCAAATTTAGGGATATAGAGAAACTAAACCAAAAAAGAAATAGAATCTATGTGAAGAAGTTTCTATAGAAATTTGATAATAAAGAAGCTTTCCAGAGAAGATGAGGCGTAAGCAGAAATAGGTCCCCGGAGGGTGAATTTAGTGATGCTAGCCCGCTATCAGGGATAGATACACTAAATTCACCCTCTGGGGACCTCATTCTACAAATGACAGGCACACTAATCTCAGGCTTGTACCTGACATGATAGACACAAACTTCAAAGTCCCTCACAAATTCATTTCCGCAAATGACAGGCACACTAAACTCAGGCTTGCTCACATTTTACATAGTATGTAATTCTACAGCTGATGAAATAACTGTTTCCTTTTGTAACAATGCATCTTTGATACAATTTATCAAGCTGACCAGTAAACTGTAATCACAGCTATCATTTATCATTGTGGTCATCTACATTGTCTGTTGTTACTTTTTCTTATTACTATTAAAGTTTTCTTTATAACATTTCATGACGGGAGCCTCGCTTGTGCAGCATTAAAGATCCTGTGCCAGTGTATTATCTTATGTATGCGAGTCTCCTATAGAGAGCCTCGCATACATAATAGAATGCATTGGCTTACAAGGTCAAGGTAAATATTGTTAGACCAATGTATTCTCTTATATATGCAAGGCTCCCTATGGGAGACTCGCATATATAAGAGAATGCATTGTCAAAGGGTTTTCACATAATTTTAGGAAGCTGAGTCATGAAAGGGATAATTATTCTATTTTTCCTGAATAGATCTACGAAGACTTGGCAATGCCCCCAGAATCAACATATGAGGACATCGTCAGTATAAAAGGCACTCAAGCAGAGCTGAAACAAAGAAAGCGACCACAGTCTGATAAATCTGAAAAGCCAGTAGTCCAGTCAGGTTCAGTCTCATTCCTATCATCATGGGCTCCCATTGCCAAGAAACAGCGAGATGAACCTCTAGCACCAAAAGAAAAGAAGCCAGATAAATCCGTGCATCATTTCTGTACTGTGACGGCCGAATATCAGCTGCCGACTGCGATGCAGGGCGTGGGTAGGAAATATCATTCCCCGGGAAAATTCAGTAAACTGATGCCGTCTCAACCATACAGGGTGAGTATACAGAATGGGGCTATTGCGATTCTGATGCATTACCAGGTCAGGAACATCCTGGTGCAGCATTAAAGATCCTGTGCCAGTGCATTCTCTTATATATGCGAGTGTCCCATAGGAAGCCTATCATACATTAGAGAATGCACTGGCTTACACAGTCAAGGTAAATATTGTTAGGTCATGTATACTCTTACATATGCGAGGCTCCTATGGGAGACTCGAATATATAAGAGAATGCATTGGCACAAGGTTTTTCGCAAAATTTCAGGAATCTCCTGCCAGGGAAGGGTTAATTTTAAGCTCGCTTATCAAGTCACTGATTATTGTTTCCAATAGATGTCACTCTATCTTTAACCCTTGGAGAGTATCAAGCCTTGAAATAGTGTGTCTGTCATTTGCAGAATGAGGTCCTCAGAGGGTGAATTTAGTGATGCTACCCCGCATAGCGGGCTAGCATCACCAAATTCACCCTCTGGGGACCTCATTCTGCTTACACCTCATCAGAATGAGGTTCCCAGAGGGTGAATTTGGTGATGCTAGCCTGCTATGCGGGGTAGCATCACTAAATTCACCCTCTGGGGACCTCATTCTGCAAATGACAGACACTCTATTTCAAGGCTTGGAGAGTATCTGTAACGCCATATACATGACGTCATGCGTAAATTTAACGTCATAGCAATAATTATTAACAAGTTCGGGTCAAAAGGGTCCAATAATTCGTTTTAATTTATGTGCATTTTTTGTTAACTTGTGTTATCATAATCGATTGCGCTTATACATTTGGGACATTATATTAATCAAAATAACTCCTATACAAATTATTTATAAATCAGATGATTTATTGAAGTTATGTCTACATAAAATAACACTTCCTGAAACGACATATATGTCATTCTACTCCTCAACCGATAGATGACATATATGTCGTTCTACTCGCCAAAGGGTTAAATAGCATACATGTGTAACTTTTGAATTCTTTCTAAATTTAGATGACATTAACATGAACACTCAAGCGCTCATTCAAATTTAGACCAATCAAATTTTAGTTTACTTCCTTATCATGTGCCATATTGAATTTAGCTATTATAGTTATAATCAACGATAATAGGTCAATATGAATATCGTTATTTTGTGAATTTGTTATAAGAGGCATAACCCAACATCATATTTAAAAAAAATTATTAAAAACTAAATCGGTACCATGTTTGTTTATGTGATGAAATAATATGTCTTGATCCGTGCGAACAAATAGACATTAGTCACAATGGCACATGGGAAGGAAGTCAATTAAAATTTGATTGGTCTAAATTTGTTATGAATGAGCGATAGAGTGCTCATGTTAATATCATTTAGAAAGGCAACCTTCAGTGTGTCATTATTAACAAAAATAAGCCAGCGCAAAAGGTTGCAAAACAAATTTTATTGGGAGACTGAAAATTTTCTATAATGTTGCTACGATGTCCACTGGGATGCGCAATCCCATAGTTTTCACAAAAAAACAGGGAAGTTGTGGATTTAGCACTATCAAATTCAACTATAATAGTTAAATACATGTATAACTATAATAGTTGTATTCCGAATGTGCTTGACTTGATTACAAAGAGAACTGATACCAGTCATTATATATTTCCTGGAAAAGGGGAGCCCTATTTTTTGTGACATTTTTTAGCGGAAATAACTTTTTATGCAAAAACCAATGAAATCAATTGTACTTTTTGGAGTTTTTTTCCCCATAATGACAATGTATAGGATCATTTTATTTTGCATCATCTGTTAGTCCATATTGATGAAAATATTTCTCAATATTTCCACCTCGGTGCACTTTTGAGTGTTTGTTTGGGTTACTAAATGAGTGGGTGACTGTTTGGGCGTTTGCTGGCATGTGCATAGTGCATTGAAACTAATATTCAATGCGTCCTACAAATCACTGATTACATTATATATCTTTTTAAGTTTGGCCGAGAAGGTCCCAGTTTGGATGCGATCCCCGAAGGCACAGCAGGAAGCCCTGGTTCTGTCTCTGACATGTCGGAACTGCGATCTGTAGCTGCTCGTCGGATTATAGATGAAGCTAAAGACGGTGATGATGATCAGTCACTTGAAACCTGGCAGAAGAGAGCAGATACTGTGGTAAGTTAGACTGTCAGTCCATCCATTGTCCATCTGTCTCTCCATTCGTCTGCCGGGTTCGCGCTGCCACTTGCCAAATTTGCCAATGGCAAAAATAATTCAAGTTTGGAAAAAAAAATTCATATAACAGCTCCGACCCGGTTTGTCTGTCATGAACATTTTACATTATAACTCGGGATTATATAGTCAAATTTTGTTTTATTATAATCCAGATTCTACCCAAAGGACATACTGTATATCCATCCTGCTCTGTACCAGATACAGTTAGAATTTATATATAGAGGATCTCACATGAGTTTTTATTTTATACGGAATTTATCAACCGAGTTCACTAAATTTGATTTGAGCCGAGGTTTACCGAGGCTCAAATAGAATTTAGTGGACGAGGTTGATAAATTACGTATAAAATAGAATGAGTTTGAGATACCTTTTATCACATGATCAAATAAACGCAAATCATTCATCAAAAACAACAATCATAAACTCAGCAATCGCAAGTAATTTAAATAATGGCGTGACGTCATCGCACGCGCTAATATTACACGTGTGTCTTACCAATAATTATGAAGCTGGTTTTGTGGGTTAATTATGTGATAAAATTCTTTCTCTTGTAGTTTGGAGATACAGAAGAAATTAAAATGGATTTGAAGGGAACACAGATGAATGTGAGGAGTGATGCATCCAAATTATTCTGGACCCCGGCTCCCCCAAAACTCGATGTGGCTCCCGCGAAGGTCAGGGACGTTTTATTCCCAGATTACCAGTCAGCATCTGTTGGGCCCCATAAAGGAGGCGAACAGAGATTTGATGATTTCGACTCAGAGCTGGGTAGTGATGGCGAGGAGGATGAGCTCCAGACGTCGCCACGACGATATTCTCTCACTAACAGGTACGTAGTCTTAAATCATCTTTTCAAGATGGATGGTTTAACCCTTTACCCAACAAACCGGCCAAAACCGGCCAAATAAAGCTTCAACAGCCTAAATCATCTTCGGTCTGTCTCAATAGAACCATACAAATATGGATATCATTGGAACCGGCTCCTTGACCACATTGTGATAGTTACAGTTATGCCCTGTGCCAATGCATTCTCTTATATATGCGAGTCGACCATAGGTCGCCTCGCATATATAAGAGAATGCATTGGCCTAAAAAAAATCTTTTTTTAATACTTTTTAACATTTTTTCTTACATTCTTTAACAATTTTATAATTTTTAATGTGTTAAGCCAATGCATTCTCTTATATATGCGAGGCGACCTATGGTCGACTCGCATATATAAGAGAATGCATTGGCACAGGGCCCTTCTGTTGGGTAAAGGGTTAACCCTTTTATGATGGGAGCTGCGTTGGTGCAGTGTTAAAGATCCTGTACCAGAGCATTCTCTTATTTACGGGAGTCTCCCATAGGGAGCCTCGCATATATAATAGAATGCATTGGCACAAGGTTTTCGCAAATTTCAGGAAGCTCCTGTCTTGGAATGGTTAAAGGGGTAGACCTGATTTTGGAATAGATGCTCCCATTCAGTTCTAAAAATTTACATTTCATTGGTCCACTCTCATACCGTACGGGCGCCCAAATGTTTAGGGGGTTGAGACTTTTTGCCGCAATTTTTTTACATGATCTACTTATGGTTATAACACAGTTTTTGTATAATATACCTTGTATATACACAGATAGATATAACAAAATAGATTCAAATTAGCCTTACATATGTATAATTCAGGCAGAAAAATGAAAAATAGTGTAATTTGCCACAATTTCCCCCTGATATACCATTCAATTTGCATGAAAATTGCATGAATTTGACCGAAAATATCTCCAATTTTTCCGAAAATTGCCCAAATTTTTGTGCTTTCAAACTGTTTGGGGGGGGGGGGGGGGGGGCTACAGCTCCCCTGTGCTATGTCCACTCTTCAATTTGAATGATATTTTAACATTAATAATCAGACAGCAGATAAACACTTATTGTATTTTTGTCGTTGGTATTATTATTCCCAATACACCCTCCATTTATTCAGATATATTTATGCTTGTCATTATGGCATCGATTTCTCCCAAAAACAAAATGTTTAAGAAAACATTTCAATATGTTTTAAATCATGAATTCTCACAGCTCGGGTGTGCCAGACTGGAAATAGTGTGTCTGACATTTGCAGAATGAGGTCCCGAAAGGGTGAATTTAGTGACACTATCTCGCACAAAGTGCTAGCATCACCAAATTCACCCGCTGGGATCCTCATTCTGCTTAGTCCACAACTGCTATGGGAGACCAAAGATCAACCCATTAGTCACTTCAATTATGCAATTTATCTTCTGTAAATTAGGGGATATAGAAACTGAATAGAATGAACAAATAACTAAAAACAATGTTAATTTGAGATTATAGATACTTCCCAGAAGATGAGGCCTAAGCAGAATGAGGTCCCCAGAGGGTGAATTTGGTGATGATAGCCCACTGTGCGCGATAGCGTCCCTAAATTCACCCTCTCAGGACCTCAATCTGCAAATGTCCGACACTATTTCCAACTTGTATATGTATGATCACTAACCATTGGCTCATTTATCTTGGATATAGTGTCACTGACACTGCAAATAGTGTCATTTACAGAATGAAGCCCTAGAGGGTGAATGTGAATTTAGTGATGCTATCCTGCATAGTGGGCTAGCATAACCAAATTCACCCTCTGGGGACCTTATTCTGCTTAAGCCTCATCTTCTGGGAAGTATCTATAATCTTAAATTAACATTGTTTTAAGTGACTTTTTCCCTTCTGGGAAGTTTTTATATCCCCTAATTTGCAGAAGATAAAATGCATAAATTTGGAGACTAATGCATGGGTTGATCTTTGGTCTCCCATAGTAGTTGTGGAATATTTTCGAAACATGCATAATTATGTCTTAGCTTTTATTCCTTGTGGGTTTTTTTTATGAACAAATATGTTATCCTTTTCGCTGCTATGATGTCCGTAACTATTACGTCCGTAAAAGTGCATGTCGTGTGCTATATGGTCCGTAGGTACTACGGACCTACCGCAGCACACTAGCAGTAGGCCATTATTCATAACTGGATCTCAGCTATTGGTGCATTGGAATAACTGCATCTCGAAGTTTCAAACAGTGTATGATGTTCCACGATTGTCAACGACAATAGCCTTTCAAATGATTCAGTTTTATGGTTCTTGTGATATTCCCATTATATTTGAAAATGGCAATAATGTTAACAGCCCAGCACACACATAGCATCATATAGCAGCGAAGAGGTTAATATTTAATTCCCTTAATGTAGCCAAATTGCACTGCAGGGGTATACTTAGACCTTAGTCCCATTTGGACAGTCTCATATCTAGTTCTGAACTGTTCTTTATGGCACCAGCTTAATTACAAGTTGATAGTTGATTTTTTGTGCTTTATCTTTTAATCCTTTCTTGACGGGAGCTGTGCTTGTGCAGCATTAAAGATCCTGTGCCAGTGCATTCTCTTATATATGCGAGTTTCCCATAGGGAGCCTCGCATATATAAGAGAAAACACTGGCTTACGAGGTTAAGGTAAATATTGTTTGGCCAATGCATTCTCTTATATATGCAAGGCGACCTATGGTCGACTCGCATATATAAAAAAATGCTTTGGCACATGGTTTTCGCAAAATTTCTGGAAGTTCCAGTCATGGAAGGGATAAGTAGAATTTTACTGGTGCCCTAACCTTCACCATAACCCTTTTAACCTTTGTTTTTTATATTCATATTTGTTCTATTTTGACATTTCAGATATTTGACATTTTTTCTGAAAGGATTTCAACATGATCTAAGGTTCTTAGAAACAGATCACATGTAGTTTCACGTGACTCATTTAGTATCATGGCCAGCCAGATCAGCTCTAAACTAGTTCAATCAGAAATACAGGGCTTCAGTTTGCTCATAACTCAAGACATTTTAGGTTATTATGCCCCCGCCCCTTCCACATATTACGGGTTTTGTCAATTAATTTTTACCAGAGTTATGGCCCTTGTCTGACTTGGAAATTTGTGAATTTTGTGTTTGAAAGAACATTTCAGCTTTTAACTTGGGCAAGGATCTTTTGATTCAGTTATGCTTTGGTATGATGATAGCACAGCTTGGGAAAAGGATACAGATTTACTGCAGGTGTCGTCCATTCATTTTTACCAGAGTTACAGCCCTTGTTTGAATTTGTGAATTTTGTATGAACATTTCAGCTTGTACCTTGGTCATGGATCATCGGATTTGGTTGTTCTTTGGTATATTGATAGGCCAGTTTAAGGGAAAAGGATCCCCACTTATTGGATTCAGAAAATAAAAAAAAAATTCTATCCATTGACCGCTCTCTATACTGAGCATCGGGGCATATGCCACACTTGGCCTTGTACAGTAATGCTCTAATTAATCGACCCCTTAACCACAGCAGAATTATGGGTAACTTTTCAGGATTTAGTCGGAAATATGGCTTGTTGCCATTCATCGGAAAGCTCTCGGGGAGAGTTTCCGATGAATGGCAACAAGCCATATTTCCGACTAAATCCTGAAAAGTTACCCATAATTCTGCTGTGGTTATGGAGTCGATTAATTAGGGCGTTACTGTACTTGTTTTCATATTGATTATGGTGAGAGGCTTTTCAAACAACAGAAATTGACATGTAAAAAGGTTCCTCTAAGAGCTCTTTCCATCAATGTATCACATTATTATAATCAATAAATTTGAAAAACGATCAAGGAAATATGGGTTGATACAAAAATCGGACTTGGCACTGAAAGGGTTAAGGAACTGTGGGTAGACTGAAATACATGACCCCCTGACATTCTGACTTTTCAAAGTCCAAACAACAAGGAGGGAGTATAATGGAGTCAGCCTCTCCAACCAAGAATGCAACTTTATTCAACCATTATTCCATCATTTTCTGATGCTGTATGGGGTTCAGAAGTTGAAACCCATAGAAATAAGCAGTGAATATTAGAGATTGAAAAGGAAAGATAAAATTTAAAAATTTCAGTCATAATATGTTGTTGCATATTAAATCAATATTTCAGTGAACAGATTTTTGAAATTTTGGCAGAGATATTTACTTCTATGCGAACATGATATTTATTTTAGCACAATTTTCGTCCTTTTTGACAAACATGTTGAATTTTGATTCAGCCTATAGCTATGAATGTATTAAATGTTATCCTTTCAGTTGTTTTCGAAATTAGGCACAGTTATTAACTACCAGGCAATGCTGTGCACCAGAAATTAGATTTTTAGTCGTTTTTTAAGAGAAGAATTATTGCCCATTTTCCTCTGCAGTACATATATGACTAAGTACTGTATTTTAGTCTAAGTGTACATGCCTGTGAGAGTGCAGGGGGTATAGAGTCAGGAGGGTGTATGTTTAGTCTCATTTGTATAGCATGACCTGTTTTAGGTCTGATCTGGTTGGCTCTGGTACTAAACTGAGTGCCTTGGAATGTTTCCCCACATAGTTGTTTCTGTGCAAGACTTGAAATAGTGTGTCTGTCATTTGCAGAATGAGGTGCCCAGAGGGTTAATTTAATGACACTACCCTGCACAGTGGGCTAGCATCACTAAATTCACCCTCTGGAGACCTCATTCCGCTTAGGCCTCATCTTCTGGGAAGTATCTATAATCTCAAATTAATATTGTTTCAGTTACTTTTTCCCTTCTGTTTCTATATCCCCTAATTTGCAGAAGATAAAATGATTAATCAAGGTGACTAATGGGTGAACATCACCAACTTCAACTGGGGGATTTCCATCTGATCCTAGGTTTCCCATATCAGTTGAGGCCTAAGCAGAATGAGCTTCCCAGAGGGTGAATTTATAACGCTACCCTGCCGTGCAGGATGGCGCCACTACATTTACCCTCTGGGGACCTCAGTCTGCAAATGACAGGCTCACTATTTCAAGGTTTGTTTCTCTCCATCCATTTAGCATGCAGCGTGACACAGATTTGAAATGTATTGACACCATGTAGCTGATCACACTCCATGCATTGTCAGCACATATTCCTTCTGAACCTACTATGTACATATCTTTCAAGTGTCTCCGGAACTATTTCTTACCTCATTCGACGTTTTAAACTTCTTCTCAGTCATGATTCACAGGCATGTTGCATGTTCTCTGAACAGGTCAGGTAAAACCATCAAAGTAGGTTTAAAATTTGAATAGAAAGTTTTAACCTTGATCGAGGGTCTTCAAGGTCATGTGATCATTGGTCAGAGCATAAATAGAGGATCCACAACTCATCCCCAGTGTATAGCGAAATTTACAAAACAAGTCCTGTAAATTATACCTGGACCGAACCTTTGAACAAGTTTTGTAAATTTCGCTATAAACTGGGGACGAGTTGTAGATTCTATTTATTACTTAATCCAAAACCTCCATAAAACATACTTACATGCAAATCAATAAATGGGATGTGAAACTAACAGTGGCTTCAATAAGGTGTGCGATGACATTTCAGGTAACTATGTATTGCTTGCTCACATAAATAATTTCCATTGAAATTAGGGAGAAAATATTAGTTTGAAATGGCATGATACATTCGTCATGAATACAGTAAATAATCGACTCCTTAACCACAGCAGAATTATGGGTAACTTTGAGAGCTTTCCGATGAATGGCAACAAGCCATATTTTCGACTAAATGATAAAAAGTTACCCATAATTCTGCTGTGGTTAAGGAGTTGATTATTTAGGGCATTACTGTACATTGCATGGAAAGTCTTAAATTGACTGCATTTCCCGAATAGCTATTAATTGGACATAAACACCATGCTTCGCTTTGTGATGTCACAACTGATACCATCCGAGTTTGGTGGGTCGAGTTTAGTGTGTTATAAGCTGAGTTTGGGCCGATATCAGCCACAATCGATAATAGTTCGCTGATATCTGATTAATAATAGATGTTTAGCAGTTAGCCCATGTTACACCATAATTTGGGTCATTGTAATTGATCACATGTCTTGCAAGAGTCTCGTTTGAGGCTTTTATTCTCAGTTCAGGGTTTAGACCTCCTATTCTGGTTTTCCCTGACCTGTTTACATGTTTTAATCTTTCCATGACTGGAGCTTCCTGAAATTTTCCGAAAACCCTGTGCCAATGAATTCTCTTATATACGAGACTCCCATAGGGAACTTTGCATATATAAGAGAATACATTGGCCTAACATTATTTACCTTGATCTTGTTAGCCAGTGCATTCTCTTATATATGCGAGGCTCCCTGTGGGAGACTCGCATATATAAGAGAATGCACTGGCACAGGATCTTTAATGCTTCACCAGTCCAGCTCCCGTCATGAAAGTGTTAAAGAATGTCACATTCATATAGATATATATATATATACTCTTAGGAAGTTATAGAAGTGATTTATTTATTGTCAAAAACTCCAACAAAATCACCTTTACAATTTCAGAAAACCGTACATTGATCATCATTAAACCTCTCCAAACCGAACACCCTTCGGACTGACCTTTTTGTTCGGTTTAGGGAAAATCACACCATCATCAAACATGAAAATGCCATTACAAAGAGTTCTCAGGATACAATTCTCCATTATTAATTACTCTAACTTGAATAAACAATCCAATATTAAATATTTTTTAAAAGGTGACGATGCAAGTGTGAAAAAAAATTACAAGTTGCATGGCTTTTTGAGACAGTTTAATTTTTTTTGAAAACGTCTGAAGTCAGTACCATTGGAGTGACCCCAAAAAAGGAAGCTCAAATGGCCGCTGTATTCCTATGTCACACTAAGGACACTTATGTGCATGTTAGTTTTCAAATGCACATTTTCGGTTGTTTACTGACTCAAAATTATGTTCGGTGTTCGAATTGAGAGGTTCCGACAGTGTGCTGGGCCCGAAAAATCTTTTGGCCAATTTTTTGGCCAAATTAAAAAAAACTTTAGCCAAATTGAATCCTCATTTTCTGGTTTCACAATTAATGAATATTTTTGTTTCATTTAACATCTAACATTCTACATAATTATGTCCATACCTTCAAATCTCGTCTCTTGGCTTCTTTAATCCCTTCATTGTTACTAGACAATATTCAACTACCCACCATCTACCATTCAGCTATATGACAGACAAAGGATTCATTAGTGTTAATCCTCATTACTGTTTGATTGCATTTGGTGGCCCATTGCTTGATAGCGCACTGCCGTAATTGCCTTTTGTTACCCATTAAGCTGTATCACCTAATCAATAAGCAGATGATGATACTATAAATTTGATTCTCATGTCGCTCCTGTTACAAAATCAATTTGGGTTTTTGAATTAGATTTCCAATTTGGTGGTAAAAACAAGTTTGGCCAAATGAAATTTATTTTTGACATTTTCAAAAATATTGGACATTGGCCAATTTCGCCTAGGCCAGCATGAACCCTGGGTTCTGGATTACAGAGGTAATTGTAATAGTGATATTGCACTTGGAGAATTCGGAACCAGTCAGTTCGGAACCAGTCAGGATCCACTGTAATTTATGTATAAGAGTGACAATAACCAAGATTGAAGTATTTGTTAGGTATATTTGTTTCAGTGTTTGAACCTTTGAAATAGGATTAGGTATTAGTGAATGATGACCGCTAGAAGTAAGGATGTTCTCAATTTTTTTTACTATATTCTGAATTATCATGTCAGAGATTCATGTTAAAGTGGTGAGTTTTTTTCTTTGTATTTGTTTTATTGTTTATTTTATTGTAGCAAAATATTTAAAGGGTAAGCCTTTGTTTGACTTCAGAAATTGTATGGCTATATTGGGAATAATGGGTCATTTTAAATCAGATTTAGTCAGCTTCCTTTTCTGTAAAAGTACACGGTGTATTGTAACCAACAGGAAATCAAAATTTAGTGATAATTTGTCCATATTTAGTGATAATTTGTCAAACTTTAGTAATAATTTGATGCAGTTATAAGTTTTGTTGACAGCTAGCTATAGTTAATGCCTCCCTATCAATTAATGCTCAATTAAGATTTATTTCATTTCATGTTTCATTTTATAGTTACTAGTATGTGATTCTATGAGAAGATACAAGCATGTGAAGATTTCATAATTTTTTCCTAATTCAGTGAGTCTATGAGGAGATACAAATCGTGTGAAGATTTGACAGACTACATCAAAGCCAAGAATCAGAGAATACATGACATAAAGGAAGGCCGAGTCGATATATACGGTCGATCTGTGCCGTCCACTCCCACAACAGAGGCTGAACCCGACAGCAATGCAGGTATGTTATTATCTCTATGGCCTGCTGTGGCCACAATAAAAACTAAATAATCCTAAATAATCGACTCCTTAACCACAGCAGAATTTCAGTGAGAGCTCTCCGATGAATGACAACAAGCCATATTTCCGACTAAATCCTGAAAAGTTACCCATAATTCTGCTGTAGTTAAGGAGTCGATTATTTAGGGTATTACCGTATGTGGTTGATTTACCTACAAATTTTTTTAACAGTCGCCTATATGAATCATGTACGGTAGTTATTTTGGTGAATTAAAGCCACATGGCGGTTTGCTCTCCAAAATACACCTAATAATATTCGCTTTTGAATTTTTCCCAGTATCAAAATAGGTCGATAAATACATAAACTACCTTTCTATGGGCATTATATTTCCCAGAAAGACTCATAGAAGTCATACAAAATACAACTTTGAACAGAGTGTTTGGGTCCCAAACAAACAGCCATGTGCACAGCATGGAACAGAAAAGAGCTGTCTGTGTTAGCTTGTTCATGATATGGTAGAAATAAAGAGCATTTATATCATTTCTGTGCAAATAAAATTGAAAACACCTGGAAAATTACTTTGACCATGGCAAGTATATTTCTGAGCATATGAAGCCGGTATATTGATAATATTTCATGTATTTATCAACATATCTTATACCTCCTTCCAAATTAGGTAGACAAAATTTGGAAGTTCAAATGAGCCATATCCGTTTAACCCTTTCATGATGGGAGCTGCGCTGGTGCAGCATTAAAGATCTTGTGGCAGTGCATTCTCTTATATATGCGAGTCTCCCTTAGCATTTGAGGCCTAAGCAGAATGAGGTTCCCAGAGGTGAATTTGGTGATGCTAGCCCACCTTGCGGGATAGTGTCACTAAATTCATCCTCTGGGAACCTTATTTTGAGGCAGGTGATCGCCCCCGCCCACCTTTGCCCACCTAAACTCTAATTAGCATGACAGTTAAATGCACTCCCCGTCGCTATTAACACAGATGAAACATAGCTGGTAAACTAGCTGAAACAGTGTTTACAGGTATTTCTGGGCAGAGTTTCAGTTGACAATTGGATTCAACCAATCACAGTGGCCCTTCCATTCAGACTTGGGAGAGGGCAGGATCTTGGCTCATTGCCACAAATGATTGGCGTGATTATGTTACCAGGTGCCCTTTGCTCTTTGACACAAATTGCTACAGTGAGTGAGCAAGGCCTTGTCAGCACTCTTTGTTCTTTGTCATGTGTTGTCACTGAGTTAGATTGACAGTTGAGTGCTTCGATGTCTTTTAGCTACATGATGTCATGGAGAGTTAAATACTGAGTGGTGTCTTTGAAATTGCCAATAGCTTTATATTTTATAACAAACAGCACTCATAAGTTCTGTATTTATGTCATTTAAGATCTGGATTCAACTGAGTTGGCCGCATTGTCCGAGAGGAGTACTCGGGGCAGCAAGGCGACATCAGAGGGCAGTAAAGAGCACTACATATTCCCCATCAGGTAACCATGCTACATTCAGATTTCATCATTGACTCTACTCCTGGCTTACGTCAAAAGTACGATTCGGTTTACATTCCGTATGCTATATCAATGTTTGTGACTATTGATTTACGTTATTTCATTAAATTTTAGTCATTAAATACCTCAAAGCGTGTTATTTATCTGGAACTATTTCTTGACGCGGAGACTGCGGAAGAAAATTTTGGCTTGACTTCCGACTTGCCTTATAGAAGATGCTTTTAGTTTCTCGCGATCGTCACATTTATGTATGTTTATGGATTTTATGGATGTTTTGGATCAGATAATAAATAGAAGTTTCAACTCGTCCCCAGTATATAATTTTTTTTACAAAACTCATACAGTAAATTAGGTCTGGACCTCGCTCGGTCCAGCCTTTATATATTTTTCATTGATTATAAATTCACTTGCACTCATTTTTCTTTAACTTTCAGACGCACATTCTCTCAGCCCGATTTAGTTGATTCTAGAGACGATACCCGCATGATACCTATGTACTATATAATGCTCATATATTACTTTAACTTTCAGACGCACATTCTCTCAGCCTGATTTAGTTGATGCTAGAGACGATACCTTGATGATACCTATGGACTATAATGCTGCAATGGCTGAGGTAAATATTGTTATTTTATTACATAGTAAACTTAAAAAATGCAGTTTCTCTTCCTCTACATTACTTCCAACAAGAGACATTTCTATGAAACTCGTTTTGCTTGTCCTCCGGAAGCTGACATAAGCTAATCAAAGGGAGAGAACCCTGCTGTATGGCAGTTTCAGAATAAGTCAGAAAGTTGAAATAAAATAAGCAAGAAAGCCCTGCATCCTTCATTGTATTGGGCATCAAATTTACCATATATATAATACCTGAATTAAAGGTACACATCATGTATATATAAGTTATACATTTTCCAAATTTTATTGGTGTTTTCCCATCCAAAACAGTAAAATTTAAGTTAATTTCTCACAAATATGATATATGTACTTATGCATGATATGCAAAGCACTAACAACTATTGGGTTCCAATTAAATAGAAACACTCTTAATATTGAGCTATTAGTAGTGTCTGTTATCATGAGAGATTCCTTGTGTCTAGGCTTCCACATGTTATCACAAAAATGTTTTATTGTTTATGTGATTTCAGAGGTGTCGTTGTTAACCCTTTACCCAACAGAACGGCCCTGTGCCAATGCATTCTCTTATATATGCGAGTCGACCATAGGTCGCCTCGCATATATAAGAGAATGCATTGGCTTAACACATTAAAAATTATAAAATTGTTAAAGAATGTAAGAAAAAATGGTAAAAAGTGTTAAAAAAAGATTTTTTTTAGGCCAATGCATTCTCTTATATATGCGAGGCCACCTATGGTCGACTCGCATATATAAGAGAATGCATTGGCACAGGGCATAACTGTAACCATCACAATGTGGTCAATGAGCCGGTTCCAATGATATCCATATTTGTATGGTTTTATTGGACAGACCCAAGATAATTTAGGCTGTTGCAGCTTTATTTGGCCGTTTTTGGCCGGTTTGTTGGGTAAAGGGTTAATGCGACACTGATATGTGGAACAATACAAACATCACATACTGTCAGTTTTAGCACAATTCTTATTCATCGGCCGGATTTGTCCCATTTTGTGAAGACATACATATGAAATACGAACCAGTGGCTGGTCATGTGAGTTGTACATGTGTATTATTGTTTTCCTGAGAAGACGATTTGGCAGGTTTACTATAAGATTACAGTTATCTTCTCTTCTTTGATTATCTAGATCAACCAACAGAGAGAGTTAATGCGCTCAATGAAGCTGAAAAAAATGTTAGCCGAAGTCGAAGCTGATGATGGTTCAGAGGAAGAGGTAAGATTTCATATGATGTCTCTCGGTCAAATGCATTTCATATCTCTCAGTCACATGCATATTTCTTTTGAAATTAGGAAAATGTAATGGGACAGGCCAATATCGAAACACCAGTTTATTTTTTTTTAAATTTCAATATTCTATCGAATGGTCGAAAATAAATTTGTTGAGAATTATGAACTTTTTTGTCAAATAATAGTTGCAAATTTATTGAATTTTATATAATTTTGTTGCAAGGTTGCAAGTCTAGTAATTTCACAGTTTAAGTTATATTAGTTCAATTTGTGTTGTCATTGTAAGCCACAACATTGATGTCAGTTAATTCACAGTTGCTACTAAATTATATGAATCCTGTTTAATGGTGTAACTGGTTAATATGTTTTTGATATATGTTTTAAAGACTACATATACTCAATTTCAGGATATAATTATTAAAAAAAATATTTAATTCTCCATACTCTTTTAACTCTTTGATGACTGGAGTTTCCTGAAATTTTATGAAAACCCTGTGCATGCATTCTCTTATATAATTGAGTCTCCCACAGGGAGCCTCACTTATATAAGAGAATACATTGGCCTGACAATATTTACCTCGACCTAGTAATTCAGTGCATTCTCTTATATATGCGAGGCTCTCTATGGGAGACTCGATTATATAAGAGAATGCACGGCACAGGATCTTTAATGCTGCACCAGCACAGCTCCCATCATGAAAGGATTCATTAGTTTTCTTTGTTTTGCGCAATATTGAATCAAATTGCTGGATACATTCAATGTCTTAATGTTGCACTGTGGAAGTCTGCAGACAGCAAAAATTCTACTGATAACAAAGACTGCTGAGATAACAAGGTTTATCATGATAATCAGCAATTTTAAACCAGACCCAACCAAAGTCTGCCATGAATGGCATGATAATGGACCAAGTTCCAATTGTAAACTAAAGTTATATGTGTATACAGTAATGCTCTAAGTAATCAACTTCTTAACCACAGCAGAATTATGGGTAACTTTTCAGGATTTAGTCGGATATATGGCTTGTTGCCATTCATCGGAAAGCTCTCGGGGAGCAACAAGCCATATTTCCGAGAGCCCTCCGATGAATGGCAACAAGCCATATTTCCGACTAAATCCTGAAAAGTTACCCATAATTCTGCTGTGGTTAAGAAGTCGATTACTTAGGGCATTACTGTAGCATGCAACTGTGGATCCTAGGCTTTTTCACCAAAGAACAATTTCTGGCTTTGGCAACTTCCTAACTCTTCCATGACTGGAGCTTCCTGAAATTTTTCGAAAACCATGTGCCAATGCATTCTCTTATATATGTGAGTCGCCCATAGGGCGCCTTGCATATATAAGAGAATGCATTGGCCTAAAAATATTGTACTTGATATTGTAAGCCAGTGCATTCTCTTATATGTGCAAGGCTCCCTGTGGGAGACTTGCATACATAAGAGAATGCACTGGCACATGGCCTTTAATGCTGCGCTAGCACAAGTCCCAACATGAATGGGTTAACAGGGCTGGAATTAAGGAGTAAATATTTACAATTTTGTGTTGTTCAGACATTGCGTTTTCTTAATTATTATGATTGACGTGGATGGAATTTTCAGAAATATTTGTTGAATGCTATATCATAGAATGAATATGTTTTCTCACAGTTTCCACAGAGTCCAGATATTCCCATGGAAGATATAGTAGAGGATGAAATTGTTGAGGTTTATTTTACTTCCTTATTTCTGCTTTTATCGGTGCAAGCTCATAATGTCTACTAACCCTATTACAGTCAATATCAGATAGTCGCAAATCACTTAATCAAATATTTTGGATATAAGAATAAAATATCAATTTCCCAAACCATTACCCATTTTATTTTCCCATATTTGCATAGAACATTGGTGATATTCCACTTATTTGAATAAGAATTTCCAGGAATTATACTCAAATATCTCGCAAAATTCTGTTCTATTCGACAATTTCTAATTATATGATTAATTATCAGTGTTTTAAACCAACTATATATATCTAATATGCCTGATGAACATGGCTTATATATAATTGCCAACCAGTCATTCATGGTTTCGTTTCACTAAAAAGGAAGAAAATTTATTGCATTTCATATAAAAGAATATTTAGTTTATCCAAATAAAAAAACCCTTGCACCAATGCTATGCTATTAAGCGGAATGGACCTTGTAAGCCAGTGCATTATCTTATATGTGTGAGGATCCCTATGAGAGACTGACATATATAAGAGAATGTACTGGCACAGGATATTTAATGCTGCACCAGCGCGGCTCCCGTCATGAAAGCCAAACCTGCATCTAGACCTTTATGAACTTTGCTTGGTTAGAGCTTATCAACACATTTGTATGTTTGTTAACATTTCTTACATGTTATAGAGTCATAAATGACTTGTGTGCTTCTCTAACACACCTAACCCATCCTGAACTAAACCAATGTATTTCCCTTCCTATAGATTTTAATTGTTTTCTGCACTGGAGGCCCGGGATATTGTTTGGGGGATCCACCATCGATACCCAGTTGTTAAAATATGCTAATCGGCCGATGCTGATGACAATTGTTCTATTTATAGTACAAAAAGTGATGCAACACTAATAATAACACTAACTAGTTTTCCATGTAGTACATTCATTAAACTGATTTTATGGTGATTTAACTATAAAGTTTAGTCAAAGTTACCAAATGTAAGACGAATGATAAATTAATATTGCATTATTATTTTTAGCTGATAATACGAGGAACATTTATGATCAAACATAATTTATGAAGACATTTATCCACTAGTAAATTTAAGATCTCCCACAAGGCTCGGAGACCGGCAGGTGCAACATACAAAATTATAATGTAGACTTAATATCATCATAATTATGTCAATTGTTGTACTTTTACACACTGGAATCTTTGGAATCTATTTTAGTTACATCAAAGGACAGTGCTGTTTATTTTTGAGCTACAGTCATCTACTTTAATACTGAATTGAAAGTTTGTTATTTTCACAATTCAAAATGCCACAGAAGCGCGCTATAATCTGTTTTCGACGTTCGACAACGTGGTCTCAAATCTATTCCCAATTGTGCATACGGCGATGTCCGCAATCTATTTTCAGTGCACAATTTAATTGATAACAAATTCACCCAATGTATATGATTACACTTTACTGTTTATCCACTGTATTAACCACCATGCTATACTATCTAAATATAAAAGACTGGCCATACTTAACAAGTTACCATTACTTACTGTACAACATCTAAAACAACAGTTCATTTGATCCAGCCCTCATAATTGGCTACGGCAATCTGCAATGCCGAATCCATTTGCTGAAGCAAACTGGACCCATGGCAATGTTTGCCATAGCAGATTGCCGAATCAAAAAATTTTAATTGAGATGACTGATTTGAACGTTGATTTACCATTTTCTCGCTTTGCTGCACAGAAAGCAGAAACAATCGGAATGTCATAATAACGGCAGGATATTTTTGTTGATGTCGATTGTAAACAGATAGCCCGAATAGCTGCCGTTGTCGATTGCCATTCCAGTTAATCTGTGCATCAAGTCTTGTTTTCTGCACGTGAGGGGATATGGTTTTATTTGTGCTTGTTTTCTGCACTTGAGGGGTATTGCTTGATTTGTGCTTGTTTTCATTGCCACTAATGTACATGTGCTTCACTCATATTTTGAAAAAAATTATGAATGTTTTCAATGATTCACTGTATTCTGTTTTTGACATTATCCCTTCCATGATGGAGCTTCCTGACATTTTGCGAAAAACCTGTGCCAATGCATTCTCCCATAGAAAATACTTTGGCCTAAAAATATTTATCCTTACATTGTAAGCCAGTGCATTCTCTTATATATGCAAGGCTCCCTATGGGAGACTCTCATCAATAAGAAAATGTACTGGCACAAGATCGTCAATACTGCAACAGCGCAACTCCCGTCATGAAAGGTTTAAATGGAGATCTTCATAAGAACTAGATTTTATATCTGTTTGTTAACCCTTTCTATACTAAATGGATTCTCCCAATCAGTTATAAAAGTATACATTGGAATAGTCTATTATTCATCTGATGGCATATTCAGGCAATATATTAAGCAGTTGTTAGATAATAAAAGTACAGAAGGAGTCCTATTTATTAATATTCAGATATTTAGGTTCAACAAACAACTTATTATATGAACATTTAAACTACTCATCTATGAGTATTTAGTATAGAAAAGGCCTGATAGGGTTAATTTGTCCAACCATATCACTATTATCACAAAAAAAATAAAATATAATGGTATACTGGAGTCAGCTTGTCCGTCGTCTGTCCGCCTGTCCGTCGTCCGTCCGTCCGTGGACACAAATTTGTCCGGAGATTTTATCAGCTGTTTTTTTATCAATTTCCGTGAAACTTAGCACAGGCATCAATCACCATGGGAACCTGTGCACCTGCGATTATGACGTCTGTCGGACTTTTTTTGTTGGAGTTATTCCCCCTTTTTCGACTTAGAAATTTTTTGCAACATGTATAATTTTGTCCGAGCTTTTATTCCTACATTTCTAGGTCAATTTTTTTAAATCTTGGCACTGATATTTAGTACCATGAGAACCTGTGCACCTGATTATGATGTCTGTCCGACTTTTTTTTTTTAGTTATTCCCCTTTTTCGACTTAGAACATTTTTGCAAAATGCATAATTTTGTCCGAGCTTTTATTCCTACATTTTTCGGTCAATAGGTCAGTGTTCGCGCTGTCGGTAGCCAAATTAGCCAATGGCTAATCTTTTTCGAATTTGGCTAATAAAAATTTCATTTGGCTAAACTTTTGGCTAAACTTTTTTTGAACCCAAATGGAGACTGAAAGCATGGAGCCAGAAAGCTAATTAATAAAAGCGCTCAATAGATCGACATTCAAGACGAAGTTAGGTGACGAAAGTATTTCATTATTTTCGTACTTGAAATATCGTACAAAGGGAACCCCGATCGACAACTCTATCAACCAAGCGATCACAAAGTGATATGCAAAAATCTTTAGTTTTCACAAGACGGACATTCAAAGACACATCGACATTAAACCGACCGTGGTTGAATTATGACAATGTGAAGAAAGCAATGTTTTGTAAAAGTGCATTGACGCCGGTATATAAGCAATTTGTTCGTAACAGGCTGTTTTAATCTGGAGAAAGATTACGTCACTCTGCACGAAGCAGCAAAACGTCATTATTAATTTTTAGTCGAGTTTTTTTCCAAAACTCGACTTATAGTATGATGGGGGGCGGCGGACGGGCGACATGTTTTGCTTATAACTCAACCGTTTATTGACGGTGCGAGTACATATCCATGCACGTAAGCTGCAGACAAAAAATCTGGTTCGTCCGCACATTTATTACAGAGTTATGGCCCTTTGAATTTTCAGCTCGTTAGCGCGATAACTTCAACAAACGTTATCCGATTTGATTGAAATTTGGTATATAGGTGTCTCCCAAGAATATCTCGGATGAGTTCGAAAACCGGCCTGGTCCGATAAAATTTGATAGAGTTATGGCTCTTAATTAGTAATTTTTCACGAATTTTCAGCTCGTTAGCGCGATAACTTCAACAAACGTTATCCGATTTGATTGAAATTTGGTATATAGGTGTCTCCCAAGAATATCTCGGATGAGTTCGAAAACCGGCCTGGTCCGATAAAATTTGATAGAGTTATGGCCCTTAATTAGTCATTTTTCACCAATTTTCATCTCGTTAGCGCGATAACTTCAACAAACGTCATCCGATTTGATTGAAATTTGGTATATAGGTGTCTCCCAAGAATATCTCAGTCGAGTTCGAAAACCGGCCAGGTCCGATAAAATTTGATAGAGTTATGGCCCTTAATTAGTCATTTTTCAAAAAATTTCAGCTCGTTAGCGCGATAATTTAACAAACATCATCCTATTTGATTGAAATTTTGATATTTCGGTGTCTCCCAAGAATTCCTCGGACAAGTTAGAAAACTGGCCCGGTCCGATAAAATTTGATAGAGTTATGGTCTTAAGTAGTCATTTTGTACGAATTTTGAGCTCGATAACTTCAACAAACGTCATCCGATTCAACTAAAATTTGGTATATAAGTGTCTTCCAATAATATACTGGACGAGTTCGAAAACCAGCCTGGCCCAATAAAATTTGATAGAGTTATGGCCCTTAATTAGTAATTTTTCGTGAATTTTTATTAGCTCGTTAGCGCGATAACTTCAACAAACGTCCTCCGATTTGTTTAAAATTTGGAATAGACATACTTGCCAAGAATATTTCTGACGAGTTCGAAAACCAGCCTGGCCCGATAAAATTTGATGGAGTTATGGCCCTTAATTAATCATTTTTCGATTTTACCTATTAATTAGTCTACCGATACTGATGCACACCAATTGGCGGTAGCCACCGTCGGTAAGCCACCGAAAACGAGACACAGCATCTCTGATGCCACCTCTTGTTACATTTAATCCACTAATCCCCCATTCAGCCCATTGTCTGTCTGGTCACTCACGGTGCGCCTGCACAATGCATGTTTATGATGACATTGTATTTAAGATGGTCGAGGTTTATGAGCACCAAGTGTAAGACAAAAGCTTAATCAGCCAAATGTGAATCACGACAGATATTTTGTGGCTATTTGTCGTCAATACCGATACAGTCAAAATAATATGCATGCTTTTATGACAGATTGTAATTTGATAATGGCGTAACAATATTAAGTTATTAGTTTCCAGATGTCACTTAGATATTTTCGCAAGGATAAATATTTAATGATTTAAAAAAAGATATTGATATAAAACAAAAAAATAATGACAGTAAGAAGGACAATCCCGGGTTACCCCCCCCCCCCCCCCCCCCCCCCCCCCCCCCCAAATCACTCTTTCACATAAAGATTAATAAATTTTTAATAAATGATATATATAAAAATACTTCTAGTTCATCAAAATTATTTAAATTATTGTGTATTTTACCTGTGTCTGTTAGATTTTACGTTTTAGTCATTAATTGTGAACCGACCAGAAACGATGATTTAATTTGGCCAAAGTTTTTTTTAATTTGGCCAATAAACATTTGGCTAAAGTTTTTTTCATTTGGCTAATAAAATTTTCATTTGGCTAAAGTTTTTTTCAGTCCAGCGCGAACACTGCAATAGGTTTAAGATTACGGTTAGGTTTGTGCACCTGCAATAGGAACTGTTATTTTATTATTTTAACTAAATGTTTACTGACATGTGAAACATCTTAGTATTTTAAAAACACGGGGGTATCCTTAGTCCCATTGGGACAGTCACACCTCTAGTTGCATATGTTAAGGTGTGTATAACACCTATTTTGTAAATTTCATCTTTACACCCTACTGTGGGTATAAATTTCTACTGTGGGTTTAAGTTTTCGAACGCCATTTCATAGGTTGAAGGTTTATACCCATAGTAGAACTATATCGCAGTTAACAAAATAATTCTTCTGTTACATTCATTTAAAATTGGAAGTTGTTATGATATCAATTAAATATGATAAAACATAGCTTAATTGCTACTGTTATATGAACTAGGAAACATATAAATGGAATTTCAAGTGACTGATCGATGGCTTAGAAACAGATTGACATCATGACTTAAAAGTATGCATCAGTACAAGTGACGCACATTCCTTATAGCATCCTGTTTGGATATCTCTGTGAAGTTACAAATTAAAAGTAAACAGCAGAGGACTTGAATTCACGGAACAAATAATAAAAATTATGGCATAAACAAAATACACCCATAGTATCCGAGAGTTTCAAATTTTCATCACTTGTGGTATTGTGGTTTTAACTCTCAGCTACCATGGGTGTATTCTATATATAAATTAAAATAAATTTGATTTTGTTTTATATAACTTAAAAGTATTTACTATATGGTATTAAACTCAAGAATTTTGTGACCTAAGTCAGCAAAAGTGGTGCATCATTGTGTTCTAATTTGCTGATTTGTGTGTTTTTGGATTCAGATTTTCTAAATATTGTTCTCATTGTAGGAGGCACCAGAACCTGAAGAAGTGGAGGAAGAACCAACCTATGACCCATACGGTTAGTAGAACACACCCTGACACATATGGTTTATAGAACACACCCCTGCATACAGAATACATTTACTGTCCTTTATAGGGCAAAAAATTCAAAACATCCCCTGAAGATAGCCCTATTTAACCCTTTCATCACTGGAGCTTCCCAAATTTTGCGAAAACCCTGTGCCAATGCATTCTCCTGTGGGCATATATAAGAGAATACATTGGCCTAACAATATTTACCTTGATCTTGTAGGCCAGTGCATACTCTTATATATGGAGGCTCCCTATGGGAGACTCGCACATATAGTGAATACACTATGCACTGGCACAGGATCTTTAATGCTGCACCTGCATAGCTCATGTCATGAAAGGGTTAAAAAAAATTATTGGTAGATTAACCGATTGTTATACCCCCCCCCCCCCCCTGCAACGAGTTGTGGGGGGGGGGGGGGGTATACTGGAATCAGCTTATTTCCGCTAAAGGAAGCCGTTCACACTGAACTATATCGGGATATATGTCCTGCGTTTGTAAACCATAGTAGAAAAGGGGTTAACTTTTTTGTGGTCGCCTACGATCCCTCGTGGTCTTCAGTGGCTTGCTCGGATTAGTCACGCATGCGCAGTCCCAATATAACCGATTGAATTCGCCAGTTTATTTCTGCTACGAACCGAACGGAAGTCTAAGGGAGTATTTTTCCGAATTTGTCGTTTAACAACTAGACAACAAATTCAATTTATCGATACAATAATTACTGGTCGCCTACGCGTTAGTTTTTAGAATTATTGTTTCGAATTCACAGACCGTTTCGCTTCAAACATACAAATTGTCCGGGTTTTCGAAAAGGCGGCGGACTTAAAATTTTTCGAATATGAAAATCGACATTTCGCCATAATCAGCCGCCATTTCAAGGCCTTACGAGGCGCATAGATTATTGTGAGCAATGCATCTATGTAATTATTATAGAACCTATAAGGTATGATATAATTTGTCAGATATAAATGCCACGTGATTCGCTACCGGAAGTCTCCTAATTTCGTGGGAATTTATTTACGCGTGGACATTTATTTAGCAATAATTACCATCGCTACTGACGCTATCTATCATAATGTTATGAACAACATTCTTTCTCATAATACTTTGTTGTTTTATGGTTCAATACAACTGATCCAGATGTGTTGGTCACATTTGAACTTAAAAGTTGATTACAATTTACATCTGGGTTTATCAATGTAAAAACAGTAGTGTCATTATTACTTTAATAAATTGACAGAGATTGATATTGGACAAGTGTTATAATTATGTTCATGGTTTGATTCTCGTAACGGAGCATCACCTTCAATGTAACAATCTCAGCCATGTGCTAGCGGACCGGGGATCGCACCCTGGTCAGGGTATTCTGACAGAAATCAGAACTCGGTCCGATACCAAGTTTGTCAGGCTAACAAGTCCCATTCGAGATTACTGAATAAAATCCGAATGCAAATGCCAACTTTCCCCATTACAACACTTGTTCAGGTATGTTGTCGTGGGTGCACTACGCTGTGCGATCGGGTGTGGACAATAAAAACTTAATGGCTGACCCATGTACACACCTAGGTGTGTGCATGTTACAGAACACTACTGGAGTCACTAGATCTCATCAAAACAACATGCTTTCACAAAATACTTTGTGTTTTCTGTTTTAATACTGTCACACATGTCTCCTATGATTTAGATGTGTTGGTCGATGCTGGAAGTTATCAGACTACAGTTTATCAATATCAGAAAAATAATGACTGTTGTCGTACTAAGATTCGTTAGTGTCATTAATTTCAGACAGGGATTGACATCTGACAGGAGTCTGAATTCTGTTGAGTACAGTGCTTCAACTTCACTGTCAAATTTTGAACTGCTAGCATTTAATGATTGCAAGCATGACACTAAAATTAATCGTGATGACAGTTTCACTATTGTCTCAATTCCAGATTTTAGTTATTATTCTGAATTGTATCCAAAATTAACCCATCCTTTCAAAATTGCTGGGTTGTTTCTCGACTAAATGGTGTCTCCTTCCGGAATACAAACATAATTGCTTTCCTTCCTGTGTAGGTTTACCGAAAAGAAGCGGACACAAATTGGGACACAAAATTACAAATCATGGGTGCTCCGGTTTGCATTCTCTAGAGTAAGGCAAGAAGCTTATCGTCACTCTGACGGTGTTTAATCATGGTTTCACTATCTACAAATATATTTGAAGATACTTTGGTTTGAACAACCTTTCCCCTTCTTGATTCAATTATGAGAATGATTCCAGCCTGACAGGTATTTAGAATCGTGGTGACTTGACCCCTCCAGGTAACTGGCCCACTGGCAATAACTGGCGACCGTGGCCTGGATGACGTTCCCCACTGAATAACGATATAATAGCAGTGGTATTCCAAGACGAGGAAGGTGGGGGGAGACATTATTTATGGCAAGTAACCATATCAAATGTGAACTTGGTACAAGAACAGGCTGTACATCCAATACAGCATGCATTGTTCATAAAGGGCATGGTAGGTGTTTTGAAGGTATTCATGGACTAGCTGGAGTCTCAATGAATTTAAAAATATATACGTGTCCCGACCTTTCATACCGTTGATATGGCGAATATACTTCACACACGAATGAAGCATATTTACATGGAAAGCATTTATATTGCCACGTGTCCCACGACCACTGCCAATAGCCTTTCCGACAAGAGGCCATCAGCATGGCTCTTTATACTTCTATTGCCCATATCAATTTGATTATTTGGCACATAGACAATAAAACGTTTGCGCTGTCCAGCTAAGCTTTCGAGGAAGCTCATTGACCAGCATTACCGACCTTTCCTAATACGCAGGCAGGGGACCACCTCTCTTCCTTAAACATGCCATAAGCAGGACCACTTAGGTCGGGGGAGTTCCTCTCTATCTTGGCTCTTCAAATTAAAATAAAACAACATTAAAAAGGGATGTGTATCCTTTACTAGGAGGATGATAATTTCATTCATTTCCTTCCTAGGGGAGCCATTTTTAGAGCGGGTCTTCCCCTAGTTTGCTGCATGCTTCACACTAACCGACCTATCACACACCTAGGTCGTTCTACTGCATGTTTGGGGGGCAGAGGCTCAGACCTGAATATTCCGTATGGTGACCGTGAAAATTTACCTGTGTTCATCATCTGACTACATTGTACATCATTTGAACTGATTTCGGTTGTAGAAGGCGCACCTTCATTTATCAGAATCGGATCGCGGTGGGTATTCCGCTGGGAACGCGGACTGCTCTCAGGTGCCTAGTGGTCGTGATGGCCTGATAATAGTAATGTGTTTGGATTTAGGCTGAACATAATACTTGTGATTGCACATTTTGCTGTCTGTCTCCATTCCAAAGGATGGTGCTCGTTGGGAAATTTCTCCAAAATTAATACTCGTACCGACATTATTGTTTTGGCACCTGAGAGTAGCGGTTTGCTTTCTCATTGGATGCTCTGGTCACCTGCGGTGTTCGGCCATGTTCTCTGAGGGGCTATATATATATCTTTAATGATACATTGGATTGTGCCAGGGATCTCTGCTCTGGCTCCGACCATTGGATTGTTGGGCGCAGCTTTAGTAGGGTCTTCTGACATGATCTCATGATGACTTATATATCACCATGATATATCTATGATATCATTTTATATATCTATATATGCGAAAGATTTGTGTCACCGGGTTTCTGCAATGCTATCTTGTGATACATAGGTACCTCAGAGACATGAGACATGTTCTCTGTGGGGTTGTATATCTATATTTAGTGATACGTTGGATCATGACAGGGAGCTGTGATATGGCTCCGACCATTAGATTGATGGGCGCAGCTTTGGAAGGGCCTTCTGACATGGTCTCATGAGTTTGATCCGATGATATTTCCTAGAGTTATGGACTTTTTTCGACTTAGTAAATTAAAATTTCTTCTTTTTTCTTTGGTTTCCGGATGATAACTCAAGTTTGGACTGTTCAATTGAAAATTCCGGTTTTTTTTGAGTCATTGATATCAAAATACAGGTCAAGTTCGAATTTGAGTTTGATCCGATGATTTTTCTCAGAGTTATGGGCTTTTTGACTTAGAAAATTCAATTTTTCTTGTTTTTACTTTGGTTTCCGGATGATAACTCAAGTTTGGATTGTTTAATTGGAAATTCTGTTTTTTTGTGGGTCGTTCATTTCAAAATACAGGTCACGTTTTTTATAATTTTCTGTATGAGGGTACCTTCATGGTGTAATCAACTCCTCCTACAGTTTTGATCGTAGATATTTGAAACTTCAGAGTATTGTTACCCACATATGGAAGATGTGCAACATGTATATAGATGACGGAAAAATTATTTTTTTACAGAGTTATTAACCCTTTTCGACTTAGAAAATTTAAACATTTTTTTTAATTTCTTTAACAAAACGGCATCGACTTGCCACGTTTTTGGGGGACACTGTGGTTGGCAGACCTTTTATTTGTGTTGTCTTGTACATTTTGGGAATCCACATAAACAGCATTTGTTCTCATGAGTATCCATGCAACCAGTATAGACTTCTTGGATTTATTTATTTAATCATCAGTTTCTGTTTTCCTTTCTAGAACTCACTCCAGCTGAAATCGCACTGAGAGAAGGCCGTAATTACGTCATTCTACCAAAGTCGTGAGTAATAGCTATTAAACAGTTGATATCACAATTAATACATTGCATTCTTTGGGTTATATATCATGATTAGTGTTTCTTCACAAAATTAGCCCCTAAACCCGGTCTGATATTATTTTAGGAAGACACATGTGTATTATCAAAATTTAACCCCAGTCATTTCAAGATTGTTTTTCCTTGCTAAAATGTGATTATTTGATAAAAATGGATCTCAAATTCATCATAATTGTATACAAAATTTATTAACCTCCTTCACTAAATTAGATTCGAACCTTGCTAAAGCTTGTCTCGAATTTAATTTAGTGCACTCAGTTAATACATTTTATATATAATTGCGACTCATTAGAGATTCTATATATCTGTAATTAATAGGTAAAGGTATTCTTTGTGTGAATTGGTCATATAAGGAGTAGTTAAAGGGTAAGCGAGTGCATTCTCTTCTATATGCGAGGCTCCTTACGGGAGACTTGCATATATAAGAGAATGCACTGGCACAGGATCATTTATGCTGCACCAGTGCAGCTCCCATCACCAAATGGTTAAATGACCTTGTTCATTTATAGAGTTATCCCTCTTTATTTTATTTTAAAATGTATATTTTCTGCTCGTTTGCACAGTTCTCTCAGTCATGGATTATTGAAAATCAACGAAATTGGATGTAAGCATGAATATGTATAGTACCCTTTGGCTCTTCAAATGTCATATAAATCACGATCAGTTCTCAAAAAAGCTGAATAAAATATTTCCTAAATAAAGCAAATCCTTCAGTGAATCCTTTATGATTTTCTAGGAAGCAGAAGAAAAGAGCACCTGTATCGATGGCACGATTAGAGGATGTCCAGAGATTCCTGGACGCTGCACCAAATACACTGAAGAGACGAGAATCCATGCAGAGAATCAAGAAACCCGTAGAGCGGGAATTCAGGGTTCCTTAGTGAGTTAATTTATAATAAAATGTCTACGTAGAATGGGAATTCAGGGTTCCTTAGTGAGTTAATTTATAATAAAATGTCAACGTAGAATGGGAATTCAGGGTTCCTTAGTGAGTTCATTTATAATAAAATGTCTACGTAGAATGGGAATTCAGGGTTCCTTAGTGAGTTCATTTATAATAAAATGTCATCGTCATTCACATACTCTCATTAGGTTCTAAAAAGCTAATGTGGTTAAATAACATAATAGCATTAAGGCAGATGTGAACGTTGAGCTTTGGAGTTTTGCATGACAGCATGCAACATCGCAATTATCCTCAATCCTTTAACCTTTTCATGACGGGAGCTGCTCTGGTGCTGCATTAAAGATCCTGTGCCAGTACCTTCTCTCATATATGCGAGTCTCTCGTAAATAAGTCTATCCCTGTATCTCCGTCAATTTAGATCGAAAGTGAATGATCTTTGGAATATTTATGAACCACAATAAATCTTCACTTATGTTATTATGTTTTTTTCAGTCAAATTCGGTCAAAAAGAAGGAACAGTATCCCTGATGGCCTTGACTTTGAAGACTACAAGAAGAAAATGTTCTGTCCGTAAGTATTAATCCTATTCTTTAGTTCAATTATAGACCTGAAAATGTAAATACCCTACAGTAATGCCCTAAATAATCGACTCCTTAACCACAGCAGAATTATGGGTAACTTTACAGGATTTAGTCAGAAATATGGCTTGTTGCCATTCATCAGAAAGCTCTCAGTGAGAGCTTTCCGGTGAATGGCGACAAGCCTCATCTCTATTTTTATTTTTTATATAAGTACAGTAATGCCCAAAGTAATCGACTCTTTAAACACAGAAGAATTATGGGTAACTTTTCAGGATTTAGTCGGAAATATGGCTTGTTGCCACTCATCGGAACGCTCTCGGGGAGAGCTTTCCGATGAGTGGCAACAAGCCATATTTTCGACTAAATCCTGAAAAGTTACCCATAATTCTGCTGTGTTTAAGGAGTCGATTACTTTGGGCATTACTGTATATGTTTTTGCATGCTTTATTCTGATTTTTGTTGTATGATAAAGACGTTTTTTTTTTGTCTGTTAAATTTATAATGTAGATTCCAGTCGCAGCATTTACTTCTATCCTTGTATATTTTCATGCATTTGTTTGCATCATTTCAGCAAAGAGGAAGATGAGCGAGAATGGGTTCGAGATATATGGAACGAATGGTTTGATGAGGTGTTCCCTCCAACGCCTCAGGAATCGGAGGAAGAGGACGAAGTGGAAGCATCTGCTACTGACCAGGATGATGACCAGTCTAGTCTCAACAAAAAGAGGTAAGTCAGCTGACCAGTCTATGCAATTTGTCAACAAACAGGTAGTAGGTGACTAGTCTAGTCAATCTGTCAACAAATAGAGTAAGTCAGGTGACCAGGAGGAGGACCAGACTAGTCTCAACAAGAAAAGTTAAGTCTGGTAACCAGACTAGTCAATCTATCAACAAAACGAGGTAAGTCAGGTAACCAGTCAAGTCTTGCAATCTCGCAACTAAAAGAGGTAAGCCTGGTGACAAGGAGGAGGACCAGTCTAGTTAACCTTTCAACAGGGACAGGTGAGTTTGGTGTCCAGAATGAGCACCAGTCTAATAAATCGCTCAACAGATGTATGTCTACATTTCTTTCAACTAACATCTGAACTCGATGACGATCTGATGCTGTGTACTGTGATGAGAAACCAGTACAAGCCATGATGATTATCGCTGAACAAAATATGGCCTACCTTGATTTTATTTCAATTGTCTCGACATACAAATTGTCACTGGGAAATCAGATCATTTAAAAAAAAATTATTCATCTCTCTGAGATTTATTTGTTC
The DNA here is from genome assembly GCA_032622095.1 of Siphonodentalium dalli. Taxonomy (NCBI): domain Eukaryota; kingdom Metazoa; phylum Mollusca; class Scaphopoda; order Gadilida; family Siphonodentaliidae; genus Siphonodentalium; species Siphonodentalium dalli. The sequence continues at coordinate 77,516,450 of CP136065.1, read as the reverse complement.
ATTTTGTTCAAATTTTATTTTGATATTCGTAAATGTAAATGGATGTAGCTAACATTTGTTCAATCTTTTACAGAAGAACGTCTATTAACAGTGCTTATTCAGAAAGTTTTGACGCTATTGACCCACCAGATGAAAATGAGGCAAATGCTGACATTATTGAGGTAAACACTAGTGACATTGCCATCTCTTACACTGTGTCCACAGCAGAGGTGGCCTAATACCTAATACTAAACTCAGGCTTGATTTTGTATATAGGTATTACCTTGTATATAGGTATTACCTATATATAAAATCAAGCCTGAGTTTAGTATGCCTGTCATTTGCAGAATGAGGTCCCCAGCGGGTGAATTTAGTTCTGCATGTCCTCATCTGCTATGGGAGACATAGACTCAGATTGAAGTTCCGAAATGGTGAATATTGTGATGTACACCCATTAGGATCCTCGATTATGCAATGTGTCATATGCCAATTTGGGGATATAGAGATACTAAACAATAAAAAAGAAATATAATTGTCCCCCGTAAAATTTATTTTCGGGGGGACTATTGTAATCAGCTCCGTCGTACCGTCCATCCGTCGTCCGTCCGTGCGTCCGTCCGTCCGGAGTTATAACTCCATTAATGATAATCCGATTTGATTGAAACTTGGTATGTAGGTGTCTCAACCAAGCACACAGGTGCTCTGCAATTCTGGGTTTGATCTGATGTTCTTTTATGGAGTTATTTCCCTTTTTTTACATAGATAATTTCTCACTTTTTCGGTTTCCGGATCGTTTAAGTGCAAATACCGTTTTTGTGTGGATAAGTCATATCAAGATACAGGTTGCGTTCGAATTTGAGTTTGATCCAATGATTTTTCCTATAGTTATGGACTTTTTTCGACTTAGAAAATTCAATTTTCTTCTTTTTTCTTTGGTTTCCGGATGATAACTCAAGTTTGGATTGTTTAATTGGAAATTCAGTTTTTTTGTGGGTCGTTCATATCAAAATACAGGTCAAGTTCGAATTTGAGTTTGATCCAATGATTTTCCCAGAGTTATGGGCCTTTCGACTTTGAAATTTTCTTTTTATAATTTTCTGTATGAGGGTACCTTCATGGTGTAATCAACTCCTCCTACAGTTTTGATCGTAGATATTTGAAACTTCAGAGTATTGTTACCCACATATTGCAGATGTGCAACATGTATATAGATGACGGAATTTTTTTTTTTTTACGGAATTATTAACCCTTTCGACTTGAACATTTCAACATTTTTGTTAATTTCTTTATCAAAGCGGCCATCGACATTTAAAAAAATTTCTTTAACAAAGCGGCCATCGACTTGCCACGTTGTCGGGGAACACTGTGGTCGACCGACCTTTTATTTAAGTTTCTATAGCAATTTGATAGTAAAGAAACTTTCCAGAGAAGATGAGGCCTAAGCAGAATGAGGTCCCCAGAGGGTGCATTTAGTGATGCTAGCCCGCTATGCAGGATAGCTTCACTAAATTCACCCTCTGGGTACCTCATTCTGCAAATGACAGACACACTATAATCAGGCTTGTAGAAAATAGCTTAACAGTAAACTAAGAATTATTTGCAGGATCCATAGCTATATATATGCAACAAAGGAACAATATATCAAACAATGTTTTGAAAATGGCTGTAAATATAAACGATGTGCTAGTGGACAGATTTTTAAAATGACATGCTGAGAACAGCTATCTCCGTCAAAGGTATCTTGCCCACTGAACTATATGGTATATTATCCCAAGTAGGAGGGGTTAACTCTCCGAGTTGAAAAAACGGTACGAAAATTCTATGGTACATATCCTCTGTCATGTTCATGACACGTGTAATCACGTGATTTCTGACACGTAGTGAAGTATTCACCATATTTTTTATCCCTCCTGCCTGGACGGACATCACTCCTACGAAGCTAAGTTGCAGTTTTTTGTATAGCAAAAACAGTTTTGTTTTTGTATTATACAAACAACATTATTTCTTTGCTTATAGTTGAAAATTATGTACAATTCACATAAAGATTACGACGGTTTGTTCCGAATATAATATCGGAATCGGATGACTCGTTTCGTTTTAACCGACTTTGTCTTCCATAATTTTAATCGGTCAATGATTTAATATCCGTTGTCTATGCAGACAATATGCAGCGTTTCTGGCCTATTAAAGGCAGAACATTCGAGGCACCATTGGATATGACTAAAGACGCTGATCGTTTTCTTTATAACAAATCTATGGCATACAGGTGACGTGTTATTTAAGTTACCACGTGCGTTAACGGTGGTTAAAGGTATCACGAAATTAGGTGACTTACTTTCGATTTCATTTTTTCGTTTGACGGCTTTCTTTATACGTTGACAATCATTGTCTGGTGTACAACTGACGGAAAAAGCTTGTGAAATAGGCTGATAGGATTGTAAAATCCCGAATGTCAATTTGAACCTTTTTCACCCTGGATGATTAACAATGGGGCCGTTACTGCCTTGGTTGCCACATGGTAACATAACACAACAGGTGTATTTGTGATTGTTCGCAATCACATTAATTACTTTCACAGGACTGCTAATCGAGGTAAGACCAGGTTCATGAAACGCCTTCCCCGTAGCTCCCCTTGAAGTCGCTTCCCTCGTTTCGAGGTTCCAAGAGTAGAGAACGAAAGTCGATATATAGGGTTCCTCTAATTGGCATAATTAGCACTCGGAGCGATAGTCACACCACACAGGATGCGGGTTGGGGCTACCCATTGAGCCCGTAGCTCCCACGAGTTGCTTCCCCTAGGACACTGACACTTGCCGATATATCGTGTTCCTCTAATTGGCGTAATTAGCACTCGGGGCGATAGTCACACCAAACAGGGTGCGGGTTGGGGCTACCCATCGAACCCATTAGTCACAGTTGGTGCGCTCCCTGGACTATCGAACGGGACGTCAATCTGCTTCCTCGGGTCGACCGTTGGCAGTTGGCGTGCCCAGGACGGCTGTGATTCAGCTCTACTAACACTCGACACACGCCGTCCATCGCTACAAGTTGTCATCTCGGGGTCAGCGCGGCTGAGGGATACACCCTGACCATGCTCTCCGGTGCCTTATGATAATAGTGTGTGGGAATTTCGGCTAAAATTACTAGTAGAATGGCCATTTTACTTTGTCTCAATTCAAATTAGGAGACATTTTCTCTAAAAAATTATTACGTTTACGCTATTATTTGGCACCTGAAAGTTTATCCTCCATGCCTTCTGCCCCAGCTGGGCTTGGAATGGGATCACAGTTCACAGGCTTGTTTCCTCCTTATTATAAGCCACCACTTCCGGGGGCTTGGCAGACAGGTTACTGGCCGCATTCTGGCCAACAGCTGCCAGTAACTTCGGGTTTTATTTTAAATGAAAACAAAAGATCTCATTCCCTGACGCCATTATAGCAGGAAGCTTGCTTTTGGGAACTGGTACCTACTAACCTCCCATCGCCAGTTCGGTCGGTTGGATATCGGGATCGGTCGAGCTGCTGCTCCATCCCCGAGATGTACAGGCTCTGGACATTCCTCCGGGGTCCCCAATGACCAGACCTCACATGCAATTAGAAATGAAGCTTGTCGTGGTGTATTGTGCTGTTAACACCCCATCAACGGATGGAGATCGGGATCAGATCGAGCAGTAGCTCCAGCACGAGGTGAAAGGGCTTTCGACATTCCTTTCGGGTCACCTTTACATGCGCTTACGAGGGAGCTCAGTTAGTTGTTCAGTGTTCTCTGCTGCAGCTAAGCGCAGGAAGAAAATTAATGTCGAATTTTGATTAGCAAATAACCTTCAGATTGACATGATTTGATAGCATTGTTCTACAATCATTTACAATTTAACAGAACATCAGAGTGCTTTCCCTTGTTTCGAGGGTTCCAAGGAAGAGATAGAAACCTTTACGACCAAGACACTGTCACTTGTCGATGTATAGTGTTCCCTTCATTGGCGTAATTACTGTTCTCGGTTTGGGATGTGTTCAACTTCTTGCTTTATAAGTTGTTGCTTCTTTCCATGTTCCATCCAGCTCTTTCGTGGTCACGGGCTTTGCTGGAGAATGTCTATAGTCGTTCATATCACTAGATTAGTATATGACTCTCGCCCTTTCATTTTCCTGACTTTTAAGACGTGTTCTGGACTGGTTCGGGTGCTCGAAAGGGTAAATATTTACATCTCGATTTGAGATGCAAGAATCAGAGATAAACAAGCATACATGCTTTATCTCCGACCTCGCTGTGTTTCCGTAATAGATACGAATGACATTGGGTGCGTTGGAACTGTGGATTAACTGAGTCGGATTAATTCTTCGTTTCTGTTTGCTCATCCGTTTCATCTCACTTTAATAAGGACACCACCTACAGGTATGGTTGCCCAATAACCAGATATAGGGTTTATCCTCTCAATATGGTTGTATATTTTAGGTGGGTACATTTGCATATCTTTTGTCTTCAGGTTGCTTTCAGTTCTAACTCAACATGGATTTCACTTTTGTTGTCCAGTCATACATAGATGAGTCCATTATCCATGGTTCGACATATGCTCAATTTCAGAACGCTATTGACATGAGGTCTAGTTCAGCACCCCACTCGGGCTTAATGGGCAACACGGCGTATTAGCGTGGAAAAGAAGAACGAAATGGATTCTGTGATATCGGCCTTTCCGTCTAATACGTCATTCTTCTTATGGGCTCGGTTGTCGGTACATAATGGTTTTGTTTTCCCTGATAGTGCTTGATTCGCCTAGTTCTCATTTAATATACTAAGCCAGGTCCTTTGCTGACCTCAGCGATTGCCAATGCAGGATAATGTTGCACCTATGGGGCAGCATATGAATCGTGTTGGGCACACTTCATAAATCCGGATGAAGATTCTTGCCAGATGCTTCTCCTCGTGCGAGATTCACTAGCATTGGGTGTCGGATGCCAGATCATATGATCCGCCCTCTCGATTCGCACTTCGGGCGATGGTTGTCTCCGGAACAGGGTCCCATTGGAGGGGCACCCCATCCTTACCAGAAGGGATACCTTGCGCCATCGACTCGTCGGGGACCAGTCAGCAGAGCTCGAACAGTTGGGGCGCGGTGGCCCTTGGTCTGCTTTTCATTACCTACCTGCAGTCGGTTTCCGCTGGTTTTGGGCTTGTGCACAATCCTGATGCATCGTTAGTACAATTTTTGTTTTTGTGGATTTCCACCTTAATGACATTGGAATTTCGGTTCCTGGCTGCCTTTCTGTCATGGATTCAGTAGCCTGTGATTGGTCAGTTGGGTTTAACTGTGTTGGTGGGCATTTCCACATTTGGGAACGTCATCAGGGGAAAATGCCATGGCTTATTGCATCTTAGTCGGTGATAAATCGAACTCCAGGCTTCAAACTAAGTTTTCTGCTTTGAAACTCCAATTCTGAGCCCTGTTCTTCATACGGCCTGAGCCTTGCAACGTATGTCCGTGTAATACCCATTCGCTTCCCGGTCAGACTATTGGTCAATGATACCTCCTCCTTATGGACAATGGCATGTCTCCAATTAGTTGTTGTCGGGCCCTTTTTTGGGAGCTTGCAGCTGTTTTTTCATCGGGCTCTCATCGTGTACTGGGACACGGCCCAACCCACTCAAGATTGGGTGCGGGGGTTGGTTCTATTATTTTTAAGGGGGGTCTTCTTTATAACTTGCGGCTTTTGCTGCCTGGGTTAGCCTGTTAGGTGCGTTATTAGTATTCAGCCATCCCTGGGTTTATAATACCCGGCTGGGGATTTCTTGTCAACGGGTATTTTTCTATTTCCATTTCCTTAGAACATGGATGCTTCTCCCCTTTGGGGGGGGGGGGGGGGGTGTTACCCGTACCTTTCCCGGCAAGTACTCGGCTGATACATTATTAGCCCTAAGTTCCGATGCGAATGTCGTCTCCGTCTCCATGTCTTCTGAAGCTATTTACTTTACTTGCAGGGGTCTTAAACTCTTAAGTGGCCACTTTTTGTTTGTTTGAGCTTGCTGACAGGTATTAGTTTTAGGATGTAATATTACATTGGCTTATGGTCCTATTGTGCATGTTTATATATATATATATGTATATACATATATATCTATATGTCTGTGCATGTATATGTATATATTGTAGGTTATCAGGTCAATCCAGTTCTTTGATTCAGATGCATAGCGGTGTTTTTGTTTCCTCGTGGCCTCCACCTGTTAGAAAATTCTATTCTTTACCATATAGTTCAGTGGGCAAGATACCTTTGACGGAGATACAATATTTTCCAAAATAAGTAAAATATATATCTCCTAGAAGTATCTTGCCCACTGAACGCTGAGCTCCCTCCCAGGGTTTCGCACCCACCCCGCTCACGAGGAATGTCCTACTGGGGATAAAAAATATGGCGAATACTTCACTACGTGTCAGAAATCACGTGATTACACGTGTCATGAACATGACAGAGGATATGTACCATAGAATTTTCGTACGGTTTTTTCAACTCGGAGAGTTAACCCCTCCTACTTGGGATAATATACCATATAGTTCAGTGGGCAAGATACTTCTAGGAGATATATATTTTACTTATTTTGGAAAATATTGTATTTGACAGATTTTTAACCCTTTCTATACTCAATGGATTCTCCCAGTCAGTTATAACAGTGTTCATTTGAACATCCTAGTATTCATTTGGAGGGGTGCTGAGGTAATAAAAGGAGATGACAGACAGAAAAACAGATAATACAAGAGTAGAATGATTCATATTCATTGCTGGGAAATGTTCAGATAATAAGTTCAAAAATGTCATTTTTGAATATTTCCTAAGGGAACTACTCGTCAATGAGTATTTAGTATAGAGAGGGTTAAGCTGCTTGTTCATATTGAGACAACTGTTTATATTTATGTTATACATGTTGTTTTGTGTATATATTGTGAATACTGTATGGATATGAGATGTTAATATGTGACATGAATCGACCACCCCATGTAATAATCTAGTCGTAACTTATGAATGATGTTATATATCATAATACTCAACCAATGTATTATCAAATAAAACCAATATTAATGGCACTGTGTTCAACTTTCTCACTGTAAAATGATAATGCTCATTTATGGCATAGCTTTCAGCCCTTGGCCTTCTTCATTACTTGTATCTCGAAATGTAATTACGTCATTGGGACTTGCACGTAAAACAGCATTATCCTAACTGATTTCACTGGTTGATTTACATCGAAGTAAACTTGGACTAAGTGATTGATTACATGTATTTTATTTCCTCTGAGACTAAAATTGATTGAAAAAAATTATCAAGCCCAAAAAGACCCAAACTTTCATTTAACCCTTTACCCAACAAACCGGCCAAATAAAGCTTCAACAGCCTAAAATATCTTCGGTCTGTCTCAATAGAACCATACAAATATGGGTATCATTGGAACCGGCTCCTTGACCACATTGTGATAGTTACAGTTAGCCCTGTGCCAATGCATTCTCTTATATATGCGAGTCGACCATGGGTCGCCTCACATATATAAGAGAATGCATTGGTTACATTCTTTAACAATTTTATAATTTTTAATGTGCTAAGCCAATGCATTCTCTTATATATGCGAGGCGACCTATGGTCAACTCGCATATATAAGAGAATGCATTGGCACAGGGCCCTTCTGTTGGGTAAAGGGTTAACGTATCAAATAAAACTACCCAGAAATAAAAATGATAATGCTCATTTACAGCATGTAGATTTCGGCCCTTGGTCTTTTTGTATTTCGAAATGGAAATTACATTGTTGGTGTTACACACTCAACAGATGATAATTGTGCATTAGCATCTATAATTAACCGTTCCATGACTGGAGCTTCTTGAAATTTTGCGAAAACCCTGTGACATTCTCTTATATATGCAAGTCTCCCATATGGAGCCTCGCATATTTAAGAGAATACATTGGCCTAACAATATTTACCTTTACCTTGTAAGCCAGTGCATTCTCTTATATATGCGATGCTCCCTGTGGGAGATTCGCATATTTAAGAGAATGCACTGGCACAGGATCCTTAATGCTGCACCAGCACAGCTCCCATCATGAAAGGGTTAAGTGTGTAACACCAATAATGTAGTTTCCATTTCGAAATACAAGCACTGAAGAAAGAACGTCATTTAAGTGCTGAAAGCTATGCTTTTAATTAGCGTTATCGATTCTCATCTGTTCAGTTTTTTTAGTTTCTGCTTTCCTTCTGTTAGTCGAAGTTATATTTTTATTTGAGTTATTTATATTACCTTTGCAGATTTTATGGGAAGAAGTAGGGAAGATCAGTCAAATCATTGAAAACAGTCCGAAGCCCAAAGCTTTCGATCTCTCGAGAAGAGGAGGTTTATTCAGAAAGGTCAGTAGTTCCTCTATCTAAAGGTGTGATCTGATTTCCTGCGGTAGCTTTAACCATTTGAAAACTGAATTATCACTGATGAGTAGTTGATTTATTCCCGTTTATTCATTTGTAGGGATGTTTTGCTAATCAGCTGAGGCTTGTTGCTGTGCCTTCAAATGAATCCTTTTATTTTTCTTTACCTGTTGTCTAGTGTTGAAATGATTTGTTGATTAGTTGTCATTGACAAATTGTTCACCAAAAGTTGACTCCAAAATCCCAAGTCAATTAGTTGCATTGATATATATAATTGAGCACACACTATGTTTTAAGGGAACAACGGTTCAATACAATATACCAACAATGACAAGGACAGTGTTAAAAGTTAAAACAAAAGCCGCGCTATTTAGTAAAATCAAGATACTAAACACGATCACGACATCGACCAGCCGATGTTCACAAAGGTGCAGTCATCTTAAAACACTGATTCCATTGTAAATAATTCAAATTGGTGACTGATCCGCAAAGTTTTACTTTGATCAGAGATCGATAAACAAGATATATTTTTTCGGTTTTTGCACTATTTAGGTCTGGGCTGGACTAGGGGTGGGTGGGCTACTGGAAACATCACTATTTTTAGGCCTAACTTTCTATTTGAATTTCAATCTTTAAATTACTGTCAATATAAAGTTAGGAACAGTTTTTTTTTGTAATTTAGTTATTGTATCTTATCATTTGCCGCAATCTATACATATAAAAGAGTAGGATCTGTCTGTTCGTCTGTCTGTCTGGATTTTTCTCCCAGACTGCTGGTCCGATTTCAACCAAATTTGGTGTGGTAACTCGGGTACCCTGGCGGAGGTTAAAACGGCGTTAGTTTACATAAATTTGATTAAAATAAATTTAATTCAATAAATAAAAAAAAAACAATTTTAAAATAAGCTCATTATGGCCTATTTCAGAATCAAATAAGTCCAATGTGAACCTATTTGCATGAGGATATGTTGCAGCAGATATGTATGCTCTTTATATATGTGTTTTCACTGTGGCCCACACCATCCAACGGAATAACGGGTATAAATCCACTATGGGCTTATTCCAGAATCAAGTAAGTCCAATATGAACCAATGCCAATAGTTAGGTCCAATATGAACCTATTTGTACGAGGATATATTGAAGTAGCATAATAAATATCTATACATATAAGAGTAGGATCTGTCTGTCATGCGTGCGAAGCGCACACACGGGCCACAGACTCCTTTGTTCAGGGGCCGCAGGACCTGCCGATGCTGAATACAGGCTCCCAAACGGGCCTGTTTCAGCTAATTATTTATAAAACGCCTCATAATTTTTCACAGTTTGATGATTTTGTTTCTATATTTCAGCTTGGTCAGTTGAAGAGAGCCAGTGAAGACCTAGATAGGTTTGTTGAGAATTTTTCTTCATACAGTTTAATATCCAATCTCGACCAGCGGTTTCTTTTTGTGATAGCACTTCTATCAAAATAGCAATAAAATTAAATCTAATAATATCACCGACTAAACATGTCATTCACATGCCAATGCGACAGGAGATATAATACTACGGTATGAAATAAGTAGACAAAATAGTCCCGCGCAAATCTAACAATTATTTGGGAAACTCATTATGTAATATGGAACGGTTTGAAAAATATTCTGGTATTATGTGATCAGTCTGTGTTGTCGGCAACGAAATTATTATTGAACACGTATTTTCTCCTATTTACAAGAATCTTGTATATTCTTGTATTTGGACAGCATCGATAATGACAGAGATGTTAGCAACGCTATGAGAGCTAGTCTCATATCTTGAAATGTTACGTCTGTTATTTGCAGAATGAGGTCCCCAGAGGGTGAATTTAATGATGCTACCCCGCACAGCGATCTAGCATCACTAAATTCACCCTCTGGGGACCTCATTCTGCTTAGGCCCCAAATTAACATTGCGTTTAGTTACTTTTTCCCTGCTGTTCAGTTTCTATATTCCCTAATCTGCTGAAAATTATTTGCATAATAGAGGTGTCTAGTTGGTGATCATCACCAACTTCAACTGGGAAACTTCAATCTGATCCTAGGTCCTCCATAGCAGTTGAGTCCTAAGCAAAATGAGTTTCCAAAAGGGGGAATTTGGTGATGCTAGCCTGCCGTGTGGGATAGCATCACTAAATTCACTCTCTGGGGACCTCACTCTGCAAATGTCAGACATACTATATCCAGGCTTGTCAGCATTGTACCTAGATCAAGCCATGAATCTCTACTCTGGCCAACACCCGTAGAGATCATATTCCACCAGACAAAACATTGGAACTTTCTGAAGGAAACCTTGTAAAGTCAAAAAAATAACACAGAGAATATATTTCTTAGTTATCATCTGTTCCTTAATAATGTACTTCACTGGTGGGTGAAGGTCTCAACTCGAAATTTCATGATTTAAGTGACATTGTGCGTGATTTTGCTTTGCGTCGCTTACAATTATGGAATTTCTCCTGGGTATAATTAATTCAATGTCTATTGCGATATCAGCTTACAAAAGTTAGAGAAAAGCATGCAATTTTGAGTTGGGACATTCACCACCAGTGAAGTACATTATTAAGGAACAGATAATAACAAAGAAATATATTCCCCGCGTTATTTTTTCAATTTTAAAAAGTTCCAAGGTTTTGTACTGGTAGAATATGATCTATACGGGCTGTAGCCAGAGTAGAGATTCACGGCATGATCTACATTGTACCATTACATGAGAATAATATGAACAATCAGCCTTGATATTGAACAATTTTCTGGTTGATTTTCAGAGCTATAGAGTTGGAGCCCATGTTACTGGACGCTTACTGGCACAGACACTTACTATATCTGTTACAAGACAAGAAACAAGAAGCTCTTGATGACCTCAACTTCATTCTCAAGAAAAGCAAGACCCACGCTGGTGCATACAGATCCATGTATGTCATTCAAATCCCTGTTATTTAAATGTAAATGGGTGTTTTCAAGCTTCCTACAGTAATGCCCTAAATAATCAACATAACTTCATCATACAAAAGAACTCTATATAAAGCATTTTCATAAATCGCTTTTTTATGGAATTATTAATGGAAGGAGATTCTAATGATGCTTTGAAATACAGTAATGCCCTAAATAATAGACTCCTTAACCACAGAAGAATTATTGGTAATTTTTCAGGATTTAGTCGGAAATATTGCTTGTTGCCATTCATCGGAAAGCTCTCACTGAGAGCTTTCCGATGAATGGCAACATGCCATATTTCCGACTAAATCCTGAAAAAATACCCATAATTCTGCTGTGGTTAATGAGTCGATTATTTAGGGCATTACTGTATTTATAATATAATCATGTTCATCAATGCCTACAATGTTTTGAACTGCCAAACATGGCTCGAAGGACATATGGTTGAATTTTCTTGTATAATCTGTGAGGTAGTTTATGTAATCTGTGAGGTAGTTTATGTAATCTGTGAGGTAGTTTGTGTAATATATGAAATATTTTGTGTATAATATGTTTGTGTGTAATATGTTTGTGTGTAATATGTGAGGTATTTTGTGTAATCTGTGAGGTATTTTGTGTAATATGTGAGATATTTACAAGAGGTACATTTTCATGAATACAGGGGCTGGATGGGGAGGGTGCATGGAGCACGAGGGATCGATTGACAGAGTACATGGTCATTTATTACTTGTTGCAACAGAATAAAACTATTGTTGTTCTACTTTCAAGTCAGTTGTTTATGCTGTAACCTGCTTAGTTGACATGGTCTCACAATCTATACTGGACTTGGGCTGTGGGCAGCCAGTATAGATCATGAGACATGTCAGTTAGATGTGTGATATGTAGTATAAATCTCATACCCTACTCTCGAAGAGAATGGGGGGGGGTATACTGGATTGACCTCGTCCATCCGTTTGTCGAGCCGTCCGGACGTTTCGTCCATCTGTCCATCCGGGCAGATATCTTAAAAGCTGTTGTCGGATCTGAATGAAATTGGGTTTGGATGTTAACTACTATGAGGGCATTCAATGGAGTGTTCAATTTTTCTGGATATTCTTTCTAGTCTTATTCACCTTTGTTTATCTGGAAATGTTGTTATTTTTGTCTGTCAGAGCAGATATCTCCACCATCGTTTGATGAATCTCAATGAAATTTGGTGTGGATGTTCACTACTATGAGGGTAATCAATTGAGTGTTCAATCGTTTTTTCTGGTTTTCTAATCTAGAGTTATTCACCTTTGTCTATTTGAGGTATTGGATTGTTGTATATCCAACAATCACCGGTTTACTACAATAATGGCAATGTTCCATTGTTTTGTTTCTGTTTTCCTTTCTAAAGTTATTTATCTTTGTTTATATGAAAATGTTGGGGTTTCCCACCCCACCCCCCCCCCCCCCCCCCCCCCCCCCTCCGAGCAGATATCTCAACCATACTGGTTCGAATTGGCCATTGGCTATTGTTGCGTGGAAACGTTACCTTTGATTTCTGGCTTGTTGTCTGTTTATATGCTGCCAAATATTCTAAATTCTGATTATGTTTTAGGGCTGAGATTTACAGACGTCAGGACGATGTAACCATGGCAATAATCAACTATACACAAGCCATCAAGCTGGATGCAACAGATCATGAGGCTCACTTCCGGAGGGCTGAGATGTATGAGAAGGTACATGTACAAATAATATATAAATAACATAAAAACAATATAACAATAATGTAAAAAAAACAATATATAAATAACGTACAAACAATATTTAAATAATGTACAAACAATAGAAAAATAATAATTAATGCTATATATAGTGCTTTACCTTGCATCGTTCTCTAAGGCACTCATTCATTACCCTTGGTAATCAACCATCATTTGAGGAGGATGCAATCTGATCTGCAATGTAACTTATATGTGCACATCAGGATTATCATACTGAAAAGATCTGTTAGTACCCAACCATTTAAGGTCTATTGGATATGGTGACAAGAAAACAAATTGTCAGAACTCAAGTTTGGAAAATATTTTCCCATCTAATTTCAGCCCAAAATAACTACAGTAATGCCCTAAATAATCAACTCCTTAACCACAGCAGAATTATGGGTAACTTTTCAGGATTTAGTCGGAAATATGGCTTGTTGCCATTCATCGGAAAGCTCTGAGTGAGAGCTTTCTGATGAATGGCAACAAGCCATATTTGTGGGAACTTAAAAATGAGTCTAGGTTTCCCATAGTAGATGAGGCCCCAGAAGGTGAATTTAGTGATGCTAGCCCACTGTGGGATAGATCTAATAAATTCACCTTCTGGGGTCCTCATTCTGCAATTGTCCGGCACCATTTATTGAGTCCTGTTCATACCAATGTTTTCTATTCCTTTTTAGAAAGGAGAGATGCTGCTTGCTTTAGAGGATTATTCTATCACCACGAAACTACAGCCGACACGAACTGATGCTCTCATGAGACGTGCTATGTATTATTTCGAAAATGAGTAAGTTCCTTCATAATGTGTTGTGGTGAAACTAAATTAAAGGGGGACTGTACCCTAAATTCGGCCATTTATGGGACCATCTTCTTTTATACTTAACAGAATATATGCAAGAAATGAATTAATTGGATGAGTGTATTTTGCACTAATTCATGGCTCAAATTAATTCATTTCTTGCATATACAGTCAAACTTCGTTAAGTCGAACGTCGGTAACTCGAATACCCCACTTAAGTCGAAGCCATTGCCTGGTCCCGGCTGAGCTTGTGTGCAAAGCCAATAGAATAATCAAGGTTAAGTCGAAGGTGGATAAGTCGAAATTCCCGCTTAAGTCGAAACGAAATTTGGTCCCACCAGCCAGCTTATAACACTAATTTTACTATGGTTAAGTCGAAGCGCCGTCGGCGATGCATCGCCATGTGATTATAACTCAGTGTGCTTCTATTCAATTGCCTAAAAAGCTGTGAAGTTTCCTGGAGTCTTTATTTGTCCTAATGCATTGTTTATTTAACATATTAACGAGGTGTGTGGGTCAATTTCACCCGTGTGAGGATTAGAAGTGTTGGCAATGGCAGACGAAATGAAAATCATATATAAACCGCCTGATATAGAGAATAATTTCATTCAGTCATGCTTTCCTAAAACGAAAACAATGTTCCAAACGAAGAAATACGCCACCCATCTAACGATGGAAAGAAAAAAATGGACGTTAAAAGCATCGAAGAACGGCTTTTTGCAGCGACTTGAGCGACCAGCGGCAAAGGAACAAAGAGAAAAATCAAGACGCACAGTATTGAGATGAAATACGAAGCCCTAATTCTCGTCGAAAGCGGTCAGAAGTCAAAATCAGAGATCGATAAATTGTTTAAAGTCTCAGCCAGTACTTTGTCAACATGGATCAAGAAAAAAGACGACATAAAGAGTCCTTGATAAACAGTCACTTCCAAGTCCAATCCCAATTTTTGTAAATACTAATGTAACCACTTCCGGGTCAAATGTACTTTTGTTATTTCTACCGCGAATTTGTTGATGTTTTCTTATCATATTCTGTGTTTTTATTATATTATTCAATAAATAATCTGAACAAATATCATCTCGTCTGTTGTATGTGATCAGCATAGTCACTGACTATTGATATAGCGTGCACACAGTTGAAAACAATTATTTTCGGATCGAAATGAATTCGACAAGTGGAATTTGTGGTCACCAAATGGTCGAAATGGTTAAGTCGAACACATGGATAACTCGAAGTAATCCAACGCTCCCTTGCGATTCGACTTAACGAAGTTTAACTGTATTCTGTTGAGTATAAAAGGAGAATGTCTCATAAATGGCCGGATTTAGGGTACAGTTTAGGATTTAGATTAAGTTCCTTCATATGATATATTGAGGTAAAACTAAATTAAATTTGTAAGTTCCTTTATATAATTATATAATTAAAACTTTGGACGGGA
Source organism: Siphonodentalium dalli (assembly GCA_032622095.1). NCBI lineage: Eukaryota > Metazoa > Mollusca > Scaphopoda > Gadilida > Siphonodentaliidae > Siphonodentalium > Siphonodentalium dalli. Next base: position 77,501,162 of record CP136065.1, on the reverse strand, counting down.
GGTGCTCTGGCGCAACATTAAAAACAATGTGCCAATGCATTCTCTTATATATGTGAGTCCACCATAGGTCGCTTCGCATTTATAACAGAATGCATTGCCTTAACTTTTTATCAATTTTTCTTCCATTCTTTATCAATTTTTATAATTTTTTATTACATTCTTTAACAATTTTTATAATTTTTTCTTACATTCTATAAAATTTTTATCAATTTTTCTTATAATACTGTTAACAATTTTATCATTTTTTCTTACATTCGTAACAATTTTATACTTGTTTTTCTTACACTATTTAATAATTTTTATCATTTTTTATTATTATTTATTACATTCTTTAACAATTTTTTATTTTAATTTTTTCTAACATTTTTTAACAATTATAAAAAATGATATAAAATTTATTAGAGCAATGCATTCTCTTATGTATGCGAGGCAACCTATGGTCGACTCGCATATGTACGAGAATACATTGGCACAGGGTTTTCGCAAAAATTCAGGAAACTAAATTATAGTCACATGACTTTGTATAATTAATTTATACCTATTATGTAGACTTGGTTTCCGTCATTCTAGTGTGCTAGGTGTGTTTTAGCCTACCCTGGCAGTTGGGTTACCGGGTCAGACACCCACTTACCTATTATGGTTACACCTAAAAACACTTTATTACAGGAACTGGAATTATACTGTTAACGACTTCACGCAGCTTCTGGCCGTGAGCCCTCTGAATGCTAAAGCGAGAATATATCGAGCGAGAGCGTACGCTAAACTGGGACGGTGGAAGCAGTCGATAGAGGACCTATCCGCGTCTATACATCTCGACCCCAACAGCTGGGAGGCCTTCTTCCAAAGAGGATGTGCTCTTAGAAAGTATGTTACTAATAGTAGTCACTTTTATAACTTAAACCCAAAAGAGGATGTGCTCTCAGGAAGTATATTATTTATGGTCAAGTTTTTTTTCAAAACCAACAATTTGATGAGGTCTATTTGAGGGCAGCAGGTGGTTGGCGTCTACAGATAGGCGATAACTTGAACAAATATCAACTGATTTTTTATGTGTACCCATACACATAATGCCGACGTCCGGATCAACCATCCGTCGTTCGTCCGTCCGTCTAGCCATCCGTCTGTCCATCCGTCCGTCCGTCCGTCTGTCCGTAGACACTTGCTATCCGATTCAATTACTCGATTATTTTCTATCGGATTGTGTTCAAATTTTATGTGCATGTTTATGATAACACACTCCTCACCTGTATATTTTTTGGTATCGATCGGTTGATCGGTTTAGAAATTATTAACACTTTGCATCCGCACATAGGCATGAGCTATCCGATGCTGTAACCAAAGTATTTTTTGTCCGATTGTTTTCATATCTGATATGTAGGTTTATGATGACACACCCCTCACCTGTATAGTTTTTGGTATCGATTAGTTGATCAGTTTAGAAAATAATTAACCCTTCACACACATGCTATCCAATGCAATAAGTTGAACACATTTCTTCTGATCTGCCTCATATTTCTTACCTAGATTTTTCTTAGCATGGTCTTCATCTGTATGGTTTTTGGTATCGTTTAGTTAACCCTTTCTGCTCTTGTTTTTAAATAGAATTAATCCAAGCTGTGTTGACTTAAATATTTTTCATCTGATCAGCACCAAATTTGGTACATATGGTCCTCACCCCAAAATACAGATCAGGTTCAAATTTGAGTTTGATCTGGTATATTTTAACAGAGTTATGGCCATTTAAAATTCAAGTAGCTGATAATCTAATTAATAATGCCTGCAGGCACTGTCAGCTTAGCAGAGGAGATCTTATTACACAGCCAGTGTCTTATTGGAAATGAGTTTTGTTTAGCTTGACATTAGATAAATACCATGGCTCACAGAGTCAAATCTCTTTAGACACATATCACAGTGATAGGGGTTCTCTCCTGTATGGACTAGAATACCTGATCAAACAAATCTTTCAACACTAATAAAATTTCTCTCTCGACTCTCAGACTCTATTACACACAGTGGGCTAGCATCTCTAAAAAATTGTTAAAATCATGATTGATGACTCTCTGGTCCATTCTGTGTTCTGTACAAAATTAAGTTAACCCCTTTGTTGAAACAGGTTCATGACATTAGAGACTGACTTATTGTATGGGTTTCTAAATCCAATGACATGCTTTTTATAGACTTGTTGTGTTTATCAGTTCATTAGTTTGGGTAAGATTAACCCCATTCTATCCGATTTTATGACTCAAATATTTCCATTGATTATGTTTATAGTTCTTGGCATAGTTTATGATAACACACCCCTAACCTGCACAGTGAGGGTCATTTGGTTTATTTGCTCAAAAATATTAACATCCTCCACCAATCCTGTTGACACAATGTGATAACTAAATATTTTTCACTTGATCACTATATAAATAATTGCATCCATGTTAATGATGAAATATTCTTCACCTGTATAAATTTTGGTATCGATTGAATGATTTTGATAATATATTAACCGTAACTTCAATTATATTTCCGCTGTTTAGATACATTATATCTTTCCAATGATCAGCTTAGAAGAAAATTAACCCACCCCATTCCATAGTCATACAGTATGCTATCCAATGTAATGAATCTAATATTTTCAATCTGACCAATCTCATATCCTACCTCTAGCTATCTGAAAATTCTGCATAAAAACACTTTATATCCAATCATTATCAATCATTTTATATCCAGGTCTATACATCCCTCACTTGTATAGTTGTTCAGGTATTGATTAGTTTTTGAATCGGGAACTATTAACCCTTTTGTCCCATCTAAATGATCCCAAGAATTTTTAATATGCAGCTAACACAAAACATAATAAAAAAAATAACAATATTAAAAAAATCATAATATGTTATGTCTCACATTCCAGTGTAATAAGCAAATAAATAACTATTTTGTCTTTAACTGCTATGGTGCTTCTCTCTGACTATGGATTGAGCTTAATTAGCTTTATCACTCTATAAGACATATCTGTGTTGAAGTGATTTAATAGGATGAAATGGAATGCCACATCCGTGTTCCTATTGTGTTTATGTGAGCAAGGTGCCCAATAAGTCTGATTCCACTTGTGACCTTAATAGTAAGGTGTCAATTATTGAAACTTTTGCACTCGTGAAAAGGTTGGTGTAAGGATTTATTAAAATTGCTAATCGGTATCGCCAAGGTATGGGTTAAACACCTGCCGATCGTGATCGGCCTCTCGTTTATATTCGGTATGAGACATATTAGTCAATCATATCTTGACTGAGTTCGAAAACCGGCCAAGTCTGCATATTTTGGGAAGAGTTACGGCCCTTAATTAGTTCATTTTTGTTAAATTTGATTGTGATAGCACAATAACTTTGGTTTGCGGGGGAATATTTGGTATGTTAGACTTCCTCAACAATGTTGCGTATGATAGCCAGTTATAGTTAATACATTCTCAATCCAAGCCCATGTTTGTCGTAGCTACCTCAACTCGGCCCCGCATCTCTGATGTGTTTCCTGTTTCCTCATTACAAAATCTGCAAAATAAATGTACATATTGAGTCCAGTATATAGCAAACAAAATCTCTAATACAGTCCATTATCTGCATAAAATTACCAAAGCAGATATTTTTACAATGTATAAATTTCAGTTGATAAGGTATGTCATGCACCTATTTGGTATTGATGATGAGGGTGGTTTCTGATTGTCCTACTATTCCCGACCACCTTTTGGTAAAAGCTTCAGTTGATAAGAAACTTAACATAGCTAAAGGGTCTCAACTGAGGGATTCCCAATTGCAGGCATCTTTCCCTGTTACCGGTAGTAGAATTCCATAATTGTGAAACTTCCCCATTTGCAGGCCATAAATTTCATTCTATTTTAGGAGAATCCATATGGATTCTTGTAAAAATATTTGCGAGAATCCAACACATGTTTAGGGTCCCAGGATCTCCATGGGATGAAATTTTGAAATTTGAGGATGCCCAAGTCTCATTTCCTGGCTTCTGGAAGGAAAATGTCCAAATAAATCATCCACTCAATCTGAGATTTTTTTGGCATTCTCACATAATAGGCATACTGCCTTTGAATATTTTGTATCATTGGAGAGTTCTTCCAATAACCTGAAGTTCTCTCTAATTTCAAGAGGCCATTTTTCTGCAGCTTTTAACAAAAATACATTTTGCCATTTCTATTTTGAATAGGTGTGGAAATTATACATTTGAAGTTGAAGGCCGTTCATCTGAACGGTAGCGTGCGTTGGCATGGGGAACAAGGACCGTAACTTTTCAGATTGGGAAAATTAACAGAATAGAATCAGAAAGAAAAAAATAAATAAGTATAAAATTTGATATCGATTTCATTCACAAACACGCTTTCATACATAAACAAAGTTCCTGATTTCATTATAACTTAGTGAACGATGAGTTTGATAAAAAATACCGAGTATTCAAAGGGGAATATTTCAGTTTATTCTTCCCATTTTGTCACATGGATGATTGATTAATTAGATGAGATTTAAATGCTGATGCATTGGTTTGTTTGATTGGCTAAGATTAATATCTACAAAAGAACGAACATTTCTATTGGTCAGTGGTAATCCGTGGTCAAGGTCGCTAATGCCAGCAGACAAAATTACGTAACTGACGAACGTATCTCATTGGTTGGCAAGCGACACAACTCTAAGTGGATTCTCGTCAGTTCGTTTGCTCGAATATTTACGCGAGTGGATTCGCGGATTCGCGTCGAATTTTAAGGCCTGCATTTGACATGAATACTTCACCATTGTGAAGTTTTTCAAAGTGGCAGGCAACCTTTTTCGCTGTCATCAGACGCTGCCTTTTGTCATTTGCAGAATGAGGTCCCCAGAGGGTGAGTTTAGTGACTATGTCGCACTGCGTGCTAGCATCACCAAATTCACCCTCTGGGGACATCATTCTGCTTAGGCCTCATCTTCTGGGAAGTATACTCAAAATAACATTAATTTTAGTTACTTTTTCCCTTCTGATCAGTTTCTATATCCCCTAATTTGCAGAAGATAAAATGCATACTTGAGGTGACTAAAGGGTGAACATCACCAACTTCAACTCGAGAACTTCAAACTGATCCTAAGTCTCCATAACAGTCGAGGCTTAACCCTTTACCCAACAGAAGGGCCCTGTGCCAATGCATTCTCTTATATATGCGAGTCGACCATAGGTCGCCTCGCATATATAAGAGAATGCATTGGCTTAACACATTAAAAATTATAAAATTGTTAAAGAATGTAAGAAAAAATGGTAAAAAGTGTTAAAAAAAGATTTTTTTAGGCCAATGCATTCTCTTATATATGCGAGGCGACCTATGGTCGACTCGCATATATAAGAGAATGCATTGGCACAGGGCATAACTGTAACTATCACAATGTGGTCAAGGAGCCGGTTCCAATGATATCCATATTTGTATGGTTCTATTGAGACAGACCCAAGATAATTTAGGCTGTTGAAGCTTTATTTGGCCAGTTTTGGCCGATTTGTTGGGTAAAGGGTTAAACTATAGATACTTCCCAAAAGATGAGGCCTTAGCAGAATGAGGTTCCCTGAGGGCAGGCATCACTAAGTTCACCCTCTGAGGACCTCATTCTACATTTGTTATTTCTATTGATTACTGAGTAGTTCAAATTATTTAATTTTTCAGGTTGAATGAGCGACGAGCATTACAGGATTTTAGTATGTCACTTTTGATTAATGATTCAGAAGAAAATTACCTCTCATACCTACACAGAGGTATACTTTACAACAATATGGGCAAGTGAGTATTACACTTTGGTTAAAGTGATGTGAAACACTACGGTAGGATGATCAATAGAAATGGAGAATAATTTTGTTCAAAGTAGTAATTTAAAAAAATATTATATCCAAATAGACAGCAAATACGGTCATTCTTATATATTAATTAAATGCAGTGACTCTCGATAGCGAAATCGTTTTTGTTAGTTTATAATCGATAGATGCGTCCCGAATCGAGTAGTAATTATTTAAAATTGAGCGTTGTTCAGATGATGTTTTCTATGGAGTGGTACGGTTAATATTCTTCAGATTTTCTGCGATGTTAGTAGAATCTTACATCCCTCCAATTGGCATACCGCCCACATACGATCTTATTAGTTTCATGCACCCGAACAAGTAATTAATATGTCTTTAATATAGCACTCATTTTTGCTCCCATATGGAGGCTAGCATATTTAAGAGAATACATTGGTTTAACAATAATTATCTTGACCTTGTAAACCAGTGCATTCAAGGCTCCCTATGTGACACTCCCATTTATATGAGGATGCACTGGCACAGGATCATTAATGCTGCACCTGCGCAGCTCCCATCATGAAAGGTTTAAAACATCAACCCCCACATTTTATCCACCATTATTAGTTCATCAGTATTTCCAGCAACATTTTTTATACTGGGATGTTTTGTTCTTCTAATTAACTGTGATTGTACCCTAAGTGACGCTGAAGGGGTCACTCTCACCAAAAAAAGTGCTGAAGGGTACAGAGGGTTTGAAAATGTGCTGAAGAGTACACAGGGTTTGTGATCGGCACTAACACCGTTACTTAAACTATGTTTCTGAAAGTCTGGCGACCATTAGCAGTTTGTTTTCAGTTCATTTTAATGTTTATTGGAACATAATAAATTATTCTCTAACAAAAATCATGGCAGATACAAAAACTAAACATCATTTAGAACAACATTTCAAAACCTGTGTACCCTTCAGCACTTATTTTGGTGAGAGTGACCCCTTCAGCCTAATATAATACAATACAATAATTAATTTGTATAGCGCTCAATATTATGAGTACATATTCAACGGCGCTTTACATTACATCGAGCTCATTGCCTAATCAGCATAATACATGTACATGCACATATATCTAGGAATTAAATGCTACATCAAAGAGATATGTTTTGAGGCCGGTCTTAAACTTATTTAAATCAGTGAATATTTTCAAGTGAGGTGGAATGCTATTCCATAGATGTGGACCGGCAAATGAAAATGCCCTATCGCCAAACATTTTCTGTTTGTTGAAAGGAATGTACAAAAGCATACTACTATCAGATCGTAATTCATATGTACACACATTTCTGTCTTTGATCATATCCTGTATATACAATGGTGACATGTTACTACGAGATTTGAATACAAGCAAAATAATTTTGAACATGATTCGATACTCCACTGGCAGCCAGTGTAATTGCTTTAGAACTGGAGTTATATGTTCATGCCTAAGTGACTATGATTAAAAAAATTTTTTAAATAGTAAGGGTGGGTTAAGTAGGATCATGGGTAAATCAGATAACTCCATGAAATTATATGGTTTACTGATTAATAATTTATCACCCTCAAATGCACAGCCATTTGATCATCTTGGAGAATTGCAAATTTATTGCATAAAATAAATTAAAATATTGATTAGTTGCTTGGGAAACTGTGTTGGAATTTGAACAATATATGTTACTTACCATTGTTTTGGTAGTTTTGAAAAGTTGTTCAAATTATAAATTTCTATTAAAATTACTGGTATATGATTATTAGAATTGGGATTCACACACTTTGTTTAATTACTCTGCCGGTCAAAATCCAATGACCCCAATTGATCTGCAAGTTATTTCATAAATATTGTTATGCCAACACCAGCAAGGACCTTTACTCACACAGAATGACAACAAATTGTTATGTTTTCAGGCCAGAAGATGCAATAGCAGACTTTGAGAGTGTTCTCAAAGTGAGGAAAGATGTCGCCTGTGCCTATGTGAATCTGGGGCTGATTTATATGACCAAATACGACAACTATCATAGGTAAATATCTACTTGTAGTTTGATTTCTTATGACAGCCACATATATGTATGACACATGTTGTATTTGCCAATAACAGAAACATTAGTCAGGTGAACTTTGTAACTGCATATACAGGGTCCAATTTAAAAAAAATCAGCGACGAGATGCATATATTCACAAAATATCACCATAATAAAAAAGCATTACGTTTGTCCCTCTATTTAGCAATTTTGTGTGTGTCGATGGTAGTCCGTAATTTGCTGCACAGCATTATTGCTTGAAATGGCAATCATGTACTACTGTTACTGGGGTTGTTATATTGACAATCAAGCCATGAAATAGTGTGTCTGTCATTTGCAGAATGAGGTCCCAGAGGTTGAATTTAGTGATTGTACACTCCACAGCTGGCTAGCATAACCAAATTCATCCTCTGGGGACCTCATTCTGCTTAGGACTCATCTTCTGGGAAGTATCTATAGTCTCAAATTAACATTGTTTTTAGTTACTTTTTCCCCCTTTGTTCAGTTTCTATATTCCCTAATTTGCAGAAGATAAGATGCATAATCAAGGTGACTAATGGGTGAACATCACTAGGGGGTTGGCTTTCATTTTAAATTTCCAACAATTGAAAAACTTGAAAAGTTAGAAAACAAAGGGGTGCAAATCAAATTTACCAGGCATTGGAATTTCGGTCTAGTTCAGAGATCGATTTTAGAAAGTTACTAGTACCAAGTAGAATTACCTTATCTTCAGAGCTATCAAGAAGTTTACTGCCGGAATAAAGGTCGACCCCACGTATGTAAGAGCATATGTCTGCAGAGGAGAGGCTTACCATAAAGTACATGATGTAAGTAATGACTAGATTTACGATTTATCAATTATACTGCACTCAGGGACCAGCGTAGAGGTTTCAAATTAGGAGATGTCACTGTTCTGTTCGATTGTATCTGCAAAGCAGGCAATACTAAATATTGTACCATGACACCAGCTTCGATCAGACGATTCTGTCCTGTTTACCAAGTATTATCACTTACTATATACAATCTCGGATCTATGTACGGAATATCTATTGTAGATGTTGTATATAACAATGTTCTTATTCTCATTTGTAAATATGCTGTGTCTCATTACTCATGAAATTGTACAATATTAGTTTTAAAGGTACGGTTGGCCTTAGTTGTCGAAAATATTCATATTTGTTCCAATCACCGTAAACAGAAAAACATTAAAATTCATACAGTTTCGTTCATATATACGATGACCATCGCGTAAACAGCATGTTATCATAAAGACCTAGTATGTTTTACCTAAGCAAGAGCCTGATTGTGTTACTGAAGACAGAACAATGCTACTGGCTAATCACACACAAATGGCATAAACGCTCTTTATTAGTTCCATATCAGGTATTCACCAACAAAGAACGCTCTTTATGTTTACCATCATAATATAAACAAACACCAGAAAAGTAACTTTTTATGCTTTTGTTTACATAACAATGGTCAAACATTTGACAATAACATACTGTTTATGCGATATTTCTTATATGTATACGGACAAAGTATGTCTACAGTTTGATGTTCTTTCTGTTTGTGGCGGTTTTTGACGGGTGGAAATATTTTCACAGGATACCCACCGCCAAGGCCAACCGTACCTTTAAAAGAGAATAAACCAATTGAATTAATTATTATGGAGAAGTGGACTTTTACCACGGAGAAGTCATAATAGGTCAAGGTCTATTTATATCCCAATATCACCCTTCTATGATTCAATAAGTAGTTTGCATTACAATAGCCCATCTATAAAATGAGTATAATGAGTAAGGACACCATTATAATGAGAAAATACAGTTTAGATATGCTGTAGGGACATATGCATACTGGTTTATGAGAGAGAAGTCACTTCTCCCTGAGACAAAATTAGGGAGAATTGACACAATTTAGGGAGATGTCGCCCATATCACCCTCTAGGCTGGTTCCTGTCTTCCAAGTCGCCATCTAGGCTGGTTCCTGTCTCCCAAATCACCATTGAAGCTGGTCCCTGTCTCCCAAGTCACCATCTAGACTGGTTCCTGTCTCTCAAGTTGCCATCTAGGCTGGTCCCTGTCTCCCAAGTCGCCCTCTTGGCAGGTCCCTGTCTACCAAGTTGCCCTCCAGGCTGGTCCCTGTCTCCCAAGTCACCCTCCATAGTTATTAACTTTCAAATTTTACTCACTTTAAACTCAAACAATACCATATAGCATTACAAAACTTTAATATTTAACAATTTAGCAATAAACTTAAACTTCACCCAAAATAAGTTCATTTATTTGTTTGGATTACCGCTCGTACAATTTGTGTTGTTGTCTTCACTTCGAAATTCTTTGATTTCAGTTGAAGTTAGCACTAAGAGATTTCACAAAGGCAATACATCTCAAACCTAATGTACATCAGTATTATCTACAGAGGGTACGTAATTCCATATAGATATTTTATTCTTTAGGTTAATTTCCCTCATGGTAATTATCATAATGAATGGTGAATAAATTAGATACCCCTCTCTAAATGGGAGCAGAATGTAAGTTAATGTGAATTTTTTTTGTATTTTTCAAGCAATGTTCTGTCGAATGTGTCAGCGATGATATTATTCTGCCAAATGTGTTAGCGATGATATTATTCTGTGGAATGTGTCAGCGATAAAATTTTCCGGCGAATGTGTTAGCGATGATATTATTCTGCCGATTGTGTTGGCAATGATGTTATTCTGCCAAATGTGTTAGCGATGATATTATTCTGCTGAATGTGTTAATGATGATATTTTTCTTCCGAATGTGTTAGTATTGATATTATTCTGCCAAATGTGTTAGTGATGATAATATACTGGCGAATGTGTTAGCGATGATATTATTCTGCCGAATGTGTTAGCGATGATATTATTCTGTCAAATATGTTAGCGATGATTTTATTCTGGCATATGTGTTAGCGATGATTTTATTCTGGCATATGTGTTAGCGATGATATTATTCTGTCGAATGTGTTAGCGATGATATTATTCTGTTGAATGTGTTAGCGATGATATTATTCTGTCGAATGTGTTAGCGTTGATATATGTTTTTTATTTTCTGAATTAAAGATGTATTCAGCATTTCAGAGCTCCATTTAAAACAGTGGCATATTTCAAACAAATATTAAAAAATTTGCTAAAAATTTGAATTTGAATTTGGTTTTAAAGATGGATTATCTCTTCATATAACAATTCTGAAATAGTTTCATGGGTATCAAATAATAAATATGAATTGAAGACCCATGTCCTGAAATGCTTCTATCAATTAATATTGATTTTATTTCGAATATTTTATTATAAAATGATATGAATAAATGGAACACTTTATTGTTCTATTTTTAGAACAGACCATTCAGGTGATACCATATAGCGATAGAGATCATTATGGTGTTCCCATAGCTATTCTCCAAACATCAAATGTCCCAGATTTATTGCTTGTATTGTTTTATTAGATAGTAATAAGCAGTAATGAGTCTAATTATTAAACATTTATTTATGACAAAATTACACAATAAAATTTCTGGTCTCTGTTAACAATAACCACTATTGTTTGTTAGGTAAACAACCACACGTTTTTAGACATGAAAATATTCAAAATATAATCCATATTATTTGAAGCATATCCAGACAAGGGTCTTCGATTCATATCTAATATTTTATACCCCACTAACTATATAACAAATATTTGCAAAGAATACCAAAAGAAATAAAATCAGCACTCTATGGTCTCCACTTATAATTTTATTTTGTTTCTTGACAGGGCCAAATAGTGCTTGAACTTGGAAATCTAGAACTAGCAGCTTTCTGTGTCAGGTAAGATTTAACCCTTTCTATACTAAAGCTTCATTGATGAGTAGTATTTCCATAGGAAATGTTTCGATACTGTATACACCCGTCAGTAAGCCCATCCTCGAAGATAAGCCCAGTCTGTGTTTTTTTTACCCTAAATAAAACATGGGAGTGTTCACCCCCATTTTTCCGCTAAAGGAAGCCCTCACACTGAACTATATGGATAGATGTCCTGCGTTTGTAAACCATAGTAGAAAAGGGGTTAACTTTTTGGTCGCCTACGATCACTCACGGTCTTCACTCTTCAGTGGCTTGCCTCGGAATCAGTCACGCATGCGCAGTCCCAATATAATTCACTGTACAGATTGAATTAGCCAGTTTATTTTCTGCTACCAGGGGGGCGGTACAACCCATATGAGGGGATCCCAACCACATGGCACCAGCCGCCCAATCATAAGGGCCTGAAACCATGCTGACAACTCTGCTCGCTTCGGTCTATGTTGGATTTGTCCTATTTTCCTTAAACATGCCTTCAACAGGACCACTTAGGTCGGGGGAGCTCCTCTCTATCATGGCTCTTAAAATTCAATAAGTAACAACATTATAAAGGGATGTGTGTCCTTTACTAGGAGGATGATAATTTCATTTGTTTCCTTCATCAGCGAGCCATTTTAGAGGGGGTCTTCCCCTAGTTTGCTGCATGCCTCACACTAACATACCTATCACACACCTAGGTCGTTCTGCTGCATGTTTGGGGGGGGGGAATGTGACATGATGTTCTGGGCAGAGGCTCAGAACTGAATATTCCGTATGGTGACAATTTACCCTTGGTTATCATCTGATTACATTGTACATCATTTGAACTGATTTCAGTTGTCAAAGAGCCAAAGGGCCTTCTGAAATGACTTATAGATCACTTATAGATCACCTTGATATATATATTTTATATCATTTTATATATTTATATACGCGTAAGATTTGTATCACAGGGTTTCTGTCGGATATCTTGTGATGCATAGGTACCTCAGAGACATGTGATCAGTAGAAGAAAAACAAGGAAGCTGTTCTAAGAACAGACAGGGGGCATGACCACCTTGCAAGATGCGGTGGTGGGGGGCTCCCTCTGTTAAGATGGCTTGACTCCATTATCGTTGTACAACCTGTTTGGCCTAATGGGTTCTCAACTCAATCCCTGTGCCACAAATTTGGCATCAGGTTCTCTGGCTTTTTCTTTGGCGAATAGCAGTTAGTTAACTTTGGTTGTCTCGCCATCGTCGGAGTGGGCCTCCGTCTGTGCAGGTCGTTCTGTCGCTAAGGCGGAGAGTGAGTTAGTCTCCTTCCTTCATGATCCTGCATCATGGGACCTTGACGGGTGGGACCTTAAAACAGACAGCTGAAGAAGACGACACAGAGAAGAACGAAGAGTTTCTTCTTCCGTTATACTTGCTCGGTTCGCTCGCAACTATGCATTGGATGGCACCTCATGGGATGTTTGTTTCAAAACAAGGGGGGCGGTACACATTTGAGCAATATAGCACTCTAACTATATGAGTTATTTCACGTAAATAATCCTAACAGATTCATTAAAGTGTTCATATATGGTACAATCTGTTTTAGAAGAGTACCTTTACTCAAAATTTGGCTATTAACTTTATTGCTCGTGCCTCCTCCTGGGCTTGCATTCTAATCCATATAGTTCAGTGTGAGGGCTTCCTTTAGCGGAAAAATATTATTTTTAAAATTATAATACATTTTTCCTTAAAGAAAGCCTGAACACTGAACTATCATAGGGCCCTCCCATGGCGGTGCCATTCCCAACCCCGCGACTCGCCAATCTTCTGATTGAGTTGAAAATAAACTGGCTAATTCAATCTGTACAGTGAATTATATTGGGACTGCGCATGCGTGACTGATTCCGAGGCAAGCCACTGAAGAGTGAAGACCGTGAGTGATCGTAGGCGACCAAAAAGTTAACCCCTTTTCTACTATGGTTTACAAATGCAGGACATCTATCCATATAGTTCAGTGTTCAGGCTTTCTTTAAGGAAAAATGTATTATAATTTTAAAAATAATATTTTTGAGCATTTGGAAGGTGAATATAATCACGTCTTTCTATCCTGTAGAATATGAGAAGATACTCAAGCACATCTGAGCTTTTATTATTTTTTCCAGTTGTTTTTCTTAAAAAATAAAGATGAATACACTTGTGTTAATATTGTTGTGAATTATACAAATCTTTTTCTATTCTTAGTTGTTGGATTAATCAAAGTGGTATCAAATAAATTAAATAAAATTATGTTTCGCTTATTGTTCACACCTCTATCACAGTAAATACAATGGGATGTTGAGTAATGACTTGGTGTTTTTGTAGGATCCTTTCATATTGCAGAAGGGTGATAGTAAGAATACTACCATTATTATCTAAACATTTCCTCAATACATAGGACTCATTCTGCACTTGTATTATCTGTCGTATGCTTGTTTTTGCTGCACACCCCTCTAGATGAGGAATAGACCATAAATGAATTCTTATAAATGAATGGGGGAATAAATGAGATAAATTCATCGCATTGTTTTATACGATACAAGTTTCATGTTTCACGCATTAACCCTTTCAGTGCCAGGGGCCGATCTCATCGGCCCGAATTTACGGTCTGTAAAATTGGCCCTAAAAAAATAAAAAAAAATGTTTTTTTGTTTGTTTGTTTTTTATATTTTTTTTTTTGTGTTGAATTTTTTTTGGGTATGCTTAAACATGCTATAGCGAATTTAAAAACATACTGGATAAAACCTTAGGGGCATGTTATAACTCAAAACTATCACCAAGTAGTCATAGTAATAATTTTGATGCCCATGTAAAACGTAAGATTCCCTGGCACTAAACCTACAAAATAAGTCTGTTAAAGAACATAAGAAAAAATTATTAAAATTGTAAAAAATAATAACAAATGATGAAAAATTGTTAGGCCAATGCATTCTCTTGTATATGCGAGGCGACCTATGGTCGACTCGCATATATAAGATAATGCATTGGCACAGGGTATATGGGTTGATAAAAAAATCGGACCTGGCACTCAAAGGGTTAACTCGGTGATATTATTAGATTAATTTAACAGCAGACGAAACTTTAATTGGTATCTTGACGAGGTGTTATCGGTAAAAACACCGCTGGTAGAGATTGGTATCGCACCTTATCATGTTAGGGTAGATAACTCTATAATGAAAATTACACTGTTTATTAGTCGCATTTATCTGACTTAGATAACTGTATAGTGAAAATTTATTCTTATTCATTGCAGGCATGTATCAGACCTGAACGTGGAGGGTAACAGTGACACTCTCGGACAGAGACCGACTCAGCAAGCCGTCGTCCAGTCATTCCTCAAGAGCTATGACAAGGTAAGGGAAACTTAAATTTATACATTTACAGGCCTGGAGATTTCAAAATTATGTGTAACCTATTTTTTTTTTGCCTGGTTTGTGCTTAGGTGACCAATACCATAGGTTAGCAGAAGATTTACACAAACTGTTATCACTACAAGTGGTATTATTAACTACAGATGAGCAACTTATTGAACTACCGTAATAATTTTGAATGTCTCATGATTGATGAAACATTAAGGTTAGGATCAGTTATCACGAGACATACAACTTTGGTGCGACCTGTTTTTCGTTCATGGCATTTTAAATTTAGATAACCTCCAGGCGAACTGAACGGTTGTTCACCTCAAATTTGCAGGCCTTCATTTATGAAAATTTACTTGTCTGCTGGTTTTATATCACTTTTGGCTTTGAAACACCCAGCTAGAAATAACAGATTTTAACCTTTTTGGTGTTATACAGCCGTACTTCCTACAGAAGTAAAATGTCACGACGTTTTCTATATGTCCATACTGAGTGTTGGCACACTTCATTGCACTAGCCACAATTAACCTATAGAGTGCCCCACATAGACTGGAGCAAACAACACACTGCAGTGCATTCTTTCATCTGAGTGAGGCTCCCTGTGGGTTAAACATATAACCAATTAACCATGACCAAACCCAATTCACCCTCTGTGGACCTCATTCTGCTTAGACCTCATCTTCTGGGAAGTATCTATAGTCACAAAGTAACATTGTTTTTAGTACTTTTTTCCTTCTGTTCAGTTTCTATATCCCTTAATTTGCAGAAGATAAAATGCATAATCGAGGTGACTAATGTGTGAACATCTACAACTTCAACTGGGGAACTTCAATCTGATCTTAGGCTCCCATAGCAGTTAAGGCCTGATCAGAATAATGTTCCCAGCGGGCGAAATTGGTGATGCTAGCCCACCGTGCGGAATACCGTCACTAAATTCACCCTCTGGGGAGCTCATTCTGCAAATGTGAGACACACTAAATCCAGGCTTGTATAAGTTAAATGTTTCATCCTACTGTTTTATCTCTTCAGGCGGTTGATGTTCTGAAACACGCAGCAAGATCCAAGCCCACGGCTCCTCTCAACATCATGCTGGGTAAGACACAGATGCAGGCCAAGAAATACAACGACGCCATCGAAAGCTTCAACAGTGCTCTTACCATTCTCGTAAGTAACCATAAGTTGTTGCTTAATCATGAACACTTGTTGCTGTCTGTGTTTGTTTACTAAATTTTTTTAATTTTGACAGATGTAGCTTAATAAATTAGTTGAATCCTTTTTCCCTTTTTAAGATTTAGTTGAGTTTACATTATTTGCTTAATAAAGTCTTGACTTCTAATATTTACTATTTTCAGAAACCATGGAAACCGAGAGAACCTTGGCCACCAGAATCTCCAAAGGTGCACTATATGATCGGTATCTGTAACACGGAGCTACGGAATTATTTTGAGGCTTCTGAGGCTTTCAACAATGCGATCAAACTGGATCCTAACTATGCTGAGGTTAGTGATATGCCCTTTTACAATTATATAGTGAGAGCATATAGTTATGCCCTAAGTAATCGACTCCTTAACCACAGCAGAGCTTTCCGATGAATGACAACAAGCCATATTTCCGATTAAATCCTGAAAAGTTACCCATAATTCTGCTGTGGTTAAGGAGTCGATTACTTAGGGCATTACTATATTTAACCCTTCCTGTAATTTTGCGCAAACCCTGTGCCAATAAATTCTCTTATATATGCGAGTCTCCCATAGGGAACCTCGTATATATAAGAGAATACATTGGCCTAACAATATTTACCTTGACCTTGTAAGCCAATGCATTCTCTGATATATGCGAGTCTCCCATATATAAGAGTATACATTGGCCTAACAATATTTACCTTGGCCTTTTAAGCCAATGCATTCTCTTATATATACGAGTCGCCCATAGGGAGCCTTGCATATATAAGAGAATACATTGGCCTAACAATATTTACCTTGGCTTTTTAAGCCAATACATTCTCTTATATATATATACGAGTCTCCCATAGGGAGCCTCGCATATATAAGAGAATACATTGGCCTAACAGTATTTACCTTGACCTTGTAAGCCAATGCATTCTCTGATATATGCGAGTCTCCCATAGGAAGCCTCGCATATATAAGAGAATAGATTGGCCTAACAATATTTACCTTGACCTTGTAAGCCAATGCATTCTCTTACAAGGCAAGTTTTGTGCGATGGATAAATAAAATATGCTAATGCTGTCACTTAAACTGGTTGTGTACGCTCGGGGGATTTGCCTCCATAGGACTTGACAGAACCTCGCCCAATAGATGCTCAAATCCCCCTCGTGGACATAAACAGTTTAAGTGATGGCACTAGCTACATATTCTATATCTAAGGCCAGATAACAAATATTATATGAGTCTCAGACATGGCCGCATTGAAATAAATGGCAGGCATTGCAGCTGGGCATTGGATGTTTTATTTTGATTTCTGATATTTCCGCTAAAGGAAGCCGTTCACACTGAACTATATGGATAGATGTCCTGCGTTTGTAAAACCATAGTAGAAAAGGGGTTAACTTTTTGTGTGTGGTCGCCTACAGTACCTCGCGGTCTTGCTCGGATTAGTCACGCATGCGCAGTCCCAATATAACCGACTGAATCCGCCAGTTTATTTTCTGCTACCAAAGAGAGAAGTCTAAAGGGAGTATTGTTCCGAATTTGTCGTTTAACAACTAGACAACAAATTCAATTTATCGATACAATAATTACTGGTCGCCTACGCGTTAGTTTTTAGAATTATTGTTTCGAATTCACGGACCGTTTCGCTTCAAAACATACAATTGTTCCGTGTTTTCGAATAGGCGGCGGACTTAATATTTTTCGAATCTGAAAATCGACATTTCGCCATAATCAGCCGCCATTTCAAGGCCTTACGAGGCGCATAGACTATTGTGAACAATTCATCTATGTAATTATTATAGAACCTATAAGGTATGATATAATTTGTCAGATATAAAAAATGCCACGTGTTTGTTACCGGAAGTCTCCTAATTTCGTGGGAATTTATTTACGCGTGGACATTTATTTAGCAATAATTACCATCGCTACTGACGCTATTTATCATAATGTTATGAACTACATTCTTTCTCATAATACTTTGTTGTTTTATGGCTCAATACAACTGATCCAGATGTGTTGGTCACATTTGAACTTAAAAGTTGATTACAATTTACATCTGGGTTTATCAATTCAATGTAAAAACAGTAGTGTCATTATTACTTTAATAAATTGACAGAGATTGATATTGGACAAGTGTTATAATTATGTTCATGGTTTGATTCTCGTAACGGAGCATCACCTTCAATGTAACAATCTCAGCCATGTGCTAGCGGACCGGGGATTGCACCCTGGTCAGGGTATTCTGACAGAAATCAGAACTCGGTCCGATACCAAGTTTGTCAGGCTAACAAGTCCCATTTGAGATTACTACGATTCTGGATATGGCTCTAATTGGGACACAAAATTACAAATCATGGGTGCTCCGGTTTGCATTCTCTAGAGTAAGGCAAGAGGCTTATCGTCACTCTGACGGTGTTTACTCATGGTTTCACTATCTAAAAATATATTTGAAGATACTTTGGTTTGAACAACCTTTCCCCTTCTTGATTCAATTATGTGAATGATTCCAGCCTGACAGGTATTTAGAGTCGTGGTGACTTGACCCCTCCAGGTAACTGGCCCACTGGCAATAACTGGCGACCGTGGCCTGGATGACGTTCCCCAATGAATAACGATATAATAGCAGTGGTATTCCAAGACGAGGAAGGTGGGGGGAGACATTATTTATGACAAGTAACCATATCAAATGTGAGCTTGGTACAAGAACAGGCTGTACATCCAATACAGCATGTATTGTTCATAAAGGGCATGGTAGGTATTTTGAAGGTTTTCATGGACTAGTTGGAGTCTCAATGAATTTTAAAATATATACGTGTCCCGACCTTTCATACCGTTGATATGGCGAATATACTTCACACACGAATGAAGCATATTTACATGGAAAGCATTTATATTGCCATGTGTCCCACGACCACTGCCAATAGCCTTTCCGTCAAGAGGCCATCAGCATGGCTCTTCATACTTCTATTGCCCATATCAATTTGATTATCTGGCACATAGACAATAAAACAGGCAAAGACGTTTGCGCTGTCCAGCTAAGCTTTCGAGGAAGCTCATTGACCAGCATTACCGACCTTTCCTAAGACGCAGGCAGGGGACCACCCCGTTCGAGTGGCATCCCATCCCCATGGCACAGATGCCCGATCATAAGGGCCTGAAGCCATGCTGCCAACTGCGCATTTCGGTCTATGCTGTCCTCTCTTCCTTAAACATGCCATAAGCGGGACCACTTAGGTCGGGGGAGTTCCTCTCTATCTTGGCTCTTCAAATTAAAATAAAACAACATTATAAAGGGATGTGTATCCTTTACTAGGAGGATGATAATTTCATTCCTTTCCTACTTAGGGGAGCCATTTTTAGAGCGGGTCTTCCCCTAGTTTGCTGCATGCTTCACACTAACCGACCTATCACACACCTAGGTCGTTCTGCTGCATGTTTGGGGGGGCAGAGGCTCAGACCTGAATATTCCGTATGGTGACCGTGAAAATTTACCTGTGTTCATCATCTGACTACATTTTACATCATTTGAACTGATTTCGGTTGTAGAAGGCGCACCTTCATTTCTTAGAATCGGATCGCGGTGGGTATTCCGCTGGGAACGCGGACTGCTCTCAGGTGCCTAGTGGTCGTGATGGCCTAATAATAGTAATGTGTGTGGATTTAGGCTGAACATAATACTTGTGATTGCACATTTTGCTGTCTGTCTCCATTCCAAAGGATGGTGCTCGTTGGGAAATTTCTCCGAAATTAATACTCGTACCGACACTATTGTTTTGGCACCTGAGAGTAGCGGTTTGCTTTCTCATTGGATGCTCTGGTCACCTGCGGTGTTCGGCCATGTTCTCTGAGGGGCTATATATATATCTTTAATGATACATTGGATTGTGCCAGGGATCTCTGCTCTGGCTCCGACCATTGAATTGTTGGGCGCAGCTTTAGTAGGGTCTTCTGACATGATCTCATGATGACTTATATATCACCATGATATATCTATTATATCATTTTATATATCTATATATGCGAAAGATTTGTGTCACCAGGTTTCTGCAATGATATCTTGTGAAACGGTGATACATAGGTACCTCAGAGACATGAGACATGTTCTCTGTGGGGTTGTATATCTATATTTAGTGATACGTTGGATCATGACAGGGAGCTGTGATCTGGCTCCGCCCATTAGATTGATGGGCGCAGCTTTGGAAGGGCCTTCTGACATGATCTCATGAGGAAAACTTAATATGTATATCCCCCGGATATATATATTATATCATTTTATATATATATATACGCAATGTGTATATTGTGATACATAGGTACCTCAGGGACATGTGAACGTGTGATAACTGTTCTAAGGGCAGGACCAGTTCACGCTCCTCCGGTGACGTATCAATTCGTTGGTTCAACCAATTCATGGGGATACGTCTGGTGGAGCTGCAGGGGTACTTGGGACCTCCAGGCCATTTGGCCCCCACCAGACGCTAGCGGTTCTGGGCGCTAAAGCTGCCAAATAATCGAGTGCGTACGTATCAACACCGGCTGGATGGCCTTAGGCAGCTTAAGCGTAGGGCAGGGGCCGTACCCATGAGGTAAAGCGCCGAGTCCCCCTGGTCACGATCGAATTAACGACACGGCCTTGCCTGCCACTCCTCCGTGAAGGGATCGGAGAAAAATGACCTCTCCCCACCCTCCAGCTTGGCCAGGATATTAGCTTGGGCATGACCACCTGCAGCATGCGATGGTGGGGGCTCCCTCTGATCCGATGGCTTGACTCGCTTATAGTTGTATAACCCATTGGGGCTGGTGGGCTCTCCATTTGATACCTGTACCATAGATTGGGCATCAGGTTATCTGCCATTTGCATTGGTGAACAGCAGTTAGTTAAACTCTTAATGTTGGTTGTCTTGCCATCTTTGGAGTGGGCCTCCTCCAGTGCAGGTCGTTATGTCGCTAAGGTGGAGAGAGAGTTAGTCTCAAAATCGGCTGGATTCTTAGAACTGACGGATGAAGAACAGAGAATTGCTCGGTTCGCTCGCAATTCTGAATTGAATGGCACCACCTGGGATGTTGCTTCCAAAAACAAGGGGGGGAGGTACATGTTTGGGCAATATAGCACTCTAATTATATGAGTTATTTCACGTACCTAATCATAACAGATTCATTAAAGAGTTCCTATTTAGGTACAATCTGTTTTAGAAGAGTGCATTCCCTCCAAAATTTGGCTATTAACTTTATTGCTCGTGCCTCCTCCTGGGCTTGCATTCTAATCCATATAGTTCAGTGTGAACGGCTTCCTTTAGCGGAAACATGATATTTTTAAAAATATAATATATATTTCCTTAAAGAAAGCCTGAACACTGAACTATCATAGGGCCCTCCCATGGCGGTGCCATTCCCAACCCCGCAACTCGCCAATCTCCTGATTGAGTTGAAAATAAACTGGCGGATTCAGTCGGTTATATTGGGACTGCGCATGCGTGACTAATCCGAGCAAGACCGCGAGGTACCGTAGGCGACCACACACAAAAAGTTAACCCCTTTTCTACTATGGTTTTACAAACGCAGGACATCTATCCATATAGTTCAGTGTTCAGGCTTTCTTTAAGGAAATATATATTATATTTTTAAAAATATCATATTATGACCAAAAAAAAAATCTAAATTATTTTGGTATGTTTTTACCAACATGTTCATGCGTATTGAGCATTAATTGCATAAAACATAACTCTTAACATATCTCTGTGTAATGTGTGTAAATTGACTATCATGTATATATATATATATAGTGACATAGAACATTAAGTAGAGGCACTGGAGGAAATTTAGGATAACATGTTATAATGAGAGGTATTAATTTATAGACAACAATATCAAGTGTGAATAGTCAGGGGCATTAGAACATTATAGGTAATACCTATGTCATGTACTAGTAGCACACTAATTTTATATCAGATTAAATGAGTATATATGCATAAATAAGTTCCCTCTATGTTTTCTGTCTATTACTAGGCAAGGGAAGCTATCATAATCCATGCTTACGGTGTACATTTTTTTTATTTTTTTTAAAGTCCTCACTCCCTTATTGATTAAGAACAAAAATTGTCTGAGACTCGTATAAAAAAAAATTGTTTGCCTAAGTGACTTTCATTTCTTGTTCGTATTTTATTATTCTACTAAATTTTATTTTAATTCTTCAGGCATTCTATCAGAGAGGTCTTGCCAGGATGAAGCTCAAACAGTCGAAAGGAATACAGGACTTCAATAGGGCGCTCGCAATCAATCCACGAATATTCCAGGTATAGTCTTGTATGAATATCATTGTTCAATATGCTGAAGAGCGGAGCCTGACTCTGGCACTAAATTTTCATGGCTGGACAAGATTTATTCAAACCTGTCCATACTAAATACCATTAGAAGCTGCCAACCAATGAATCAACCATTGACAGGAAGTTCTTCGGGGACTGTTCCAAGTAAACCCATGGAATGTACCCAGAGATTTGATCACCGAAAAAAGGATATCTCACTTCATGGCATGTAATGCCAATAAAAAGCGCATTTCGTACAGTTTCTTTCAATTTTTGGAGGATTGTGTTACAATAGATATAAACGTACAGGATGAATCATTAGTTACTAGAAACAAATTAATTTTTGTTTTCAGGCATATCTGAGTAGAGCTTGTTATTATGGTATGAGAGGAAACTATACAAAGGCTATACTGAACTGTAACGAAGCTCTCAAAATACAGCCAAACAGTGTCAGGTCATATTTATACAGGTAAGATGATTGGATAGAGAATCTAATAGTTAAACTTATTTTAGTAAGATTGGAGTGTTTTATAACTTATCAACTGCCATTTTATGAACACAATTATTTCTTCCATTGGCTTATGATTTCAAATCATTGAATTAGGTATACTTTTAACATTTAAATAATATGTATCTCATAAAACTATCAATAATTAATCAGCTTGTCCATCTGTCCATGGACTCAACTTTGTCCGAGATTGTATTCATACATTTTTTCGTCATTAATTTTAAACTAGGCACAGATAATTAGTACCATGTGAACCTGTGCATCTGCGATTATAAGGTCCACCTTTTCAACGAAACATTTTGCAGCAGACATAATTTTGTACGAGCTTGTATTCCTACATTTTCCAGTCAATTGTTTTGAAACTTGGCACAGATATTTAGCACTGTGCGATCCTGTGCATCTACTATTATGAGCTTGACCCCACTTTTTTATTGGAGTTATCCCCCTTTTTTCACAACATGCATAATTTTGTCTGAGTACGTATTCCTTGTATTTTATTTTCTCGAAAAGCAAATACTAATATGTTAATGTGGCTACCCTTAATGTAGTGCAAAATTGCACTGCAGAGGTACAGTAATTCCCTAAATAATTGACTCCTTAACCACAGCAGAATTATGGGTAACTGTTCAGGATTTAGTCGGAAATATGGCTTGTTGCCATTCATCAGAAAGCACTCACAGAGCTTTCCGATGAATGGCAACAAGCCATATTTCCGACTAAATCCTGAAAATTTACCCATAATTCTGCTGTGGTTAAGGAGTCGATTATTTAGGGCATTACTGTATCCTTAGTTCCATTGGGACAGTCCCACCTCTAGTGCCGCTTTACGTTCTTTCCATCCAAATGACCATAACTTATTACATAAAGACTTGCAAAATGCTAATATGGCTTTCATTTATTTCTCGTATCCAGAGGTGCATTGAAGTATCACATTAAGGCATATGAATTGGCGATAGAGGACCTCACTAAAGCAGCTTCCATCGACAACACGTGCGGCCTCGCTTACTTCAACAGAGCCGTGTGTCATCAAGAAAGCAAAAATTATCAGAAGGTAAAACTCTCAGATTACTGAATGGATTCTCCCATTTTTAATAAAAGTATACATCAGTATGGCCCATTCTTCATTTGAGGGACATTCAAATATTATAAGCAGATGATGGATAGAGAAGTACTGTAATGGTTCATTTATGATCGGCTAATAAGTTTTGAATCTGTTTAAATTTGTGGAGCTTCCTGAAATATTGCGAAAACCCTGTGCCAATGCATTCTCTTATATATGTGAGTCTCCCATAGGGAGCCTCACATATAAAAGAGAATACATTGGCCTAACAAAATTTACTTTGACCTTGTAAGCCAGTGCATTCTCTTATATATGTGAGTCTCCCATTGTAAGCCCTATGTAAGCCCTATGGGAGACTAGCATATATAAGTGAATGCACTGGCACAGGATCTTTAATGTTGCACCAGCACAACTCCCGTCATGAAAAAATTAAGGAAATTCTATTCATCTTGAACATTTTTTGTAATAGACACGAATTAATTGATTTTTTTCCTTAAGGAAATTCTATTCATCTTTAAAAAGTTTTGTAATAGACATGAATGAAAATATTTTTTTTCTTAATTATGAGTACATATTAGCTATTCAACCCTTTGAACCCGAGAGACCGGAATAACGGACAAATCCTTATATTCCTATATCCCGGGAGACCGGAAATCATACAATATTTGACACGAACTTACAGCACAATAAACTCACATACCAACTAGAGTTGTACTTCTACTTTGCACACATACGCAGGGAAGGATCCAGGGCTCTTTTGATACCTGTTACAGGTTTGGGCGCCCAAACTCTGGTGGCCTAAATGTCCCCAAATTGCAAGTGGATAGTTTTATTAAAGCTGAATTTTCTATATTTTGAAGGAAATCTTCTTTTATGATTCAACAACATGCAATGCTAATCATCAATATACAGTTGATATAGAGCCTTTATTTGCTTAATCAAGAGTCCAGTGAGAAATATTTTAACCCTTTCATGACTGGGGCTTCTTGAAATTTTGCAAAAATCCTGTGCCAATGCATTCTCTTATATAAATGAGAGTCTCCCATCTAAGGAGCCTCGCATATATAAGATAATACATTGGCCTTTATCTTGACCTTGTAAGCCAGTGCATTTTCTTATGCGGGATCTTTAATGCTGCACCTAAGGGAGGGGGCAATCCCCTCCCTTACCTACCCCCATCTCGGGCATACGGCCCTCGGGATATGCCTTTGGCATATCCTGGTCCCAAAACAGGTGTCCCCAAAAAATCCCTGGATCCATCCCTGCACATACGTCACATGTTTAGCCATGTGACTTTGACAGACAAACTGATGACAGAGGGTCTGCTTCTTCGCGCATGCGCAGAGGCCTCTTTTGAGAATTTTTTTTCTTTTTATCATCGATAAAGGGAAAGTATTTAGTTAGAAATTTTGCGATAAAAACACATATCAACTAGAATTGTGCGTCTACTTGCACGAATGAGTCACATGTTCATACCTCTGACTTTAGCAGCCAAATTGGTGACATGGGGTCTGTTTCTTCGCACATGCACAGAGGTGTATTTTGAGGAACGCCTTTTATCGTAGGCAAAGGATAAAATTTCGTTATAAATATATAGCGCGACCAAAGGGAGCCGAATATAACCTACATGTATATTGAACTCGGAATTGAATGTCTCGTTGAAATACCTTGTGACATGTTTCACCCCACACTAATTCGGTTAGCATAGTAGATTGCTGTATAGTTGAGCGTGTATACATGTATATACGTCTCAGTTAAGAGCATTATGAGTTACGTCATCAGAAACACTATATAACGTCAGGCACCTTGGGCGGTGACCATTTAACATTTAGGACATCAGGGTTCAAAGGGTTAAATAACACTAGTGTTTTGTTTTACTTGACAGGCATGAACTGACAGGCTAAATTAAAATTATATTGAGCCTATTGATTGATGGATTTTCTCTGATTTCAGGCTCTACAAGATTATGGTATTGTTCTGTTGCTGGGAGATGCTTTGAGTTTGAAGGTAACTATCTGTTAAGAATTCTTTAGTCAGTTGGTTAACCCTTCAATGATGGGAGCTTTCTGAAATTATGTGAAAACCCTGTGCCAATGCATTGTCTTATATATGCGAGTCTCCCACAGGGAGCCTTGCATATATAAGAGAATGCATTGGCCTAACAATATTTATCTTGACCTTGTAAGCCAGTGCATTCTCTTATATATATGAGGCTCCCAATGGAAGAAATGCATATATAACAGAATGTAGTGGTGTAGGATCTTTAATGCTGCACCAGCGTGGCTCCCGTCATGAAATGGTTAAACAGCCATTTGCAGAGTCTAGAGCTTTGGTATTTATATAGGGCTTTGATAGTTAGATGGGTCTTTGGTATTTACATGGATCTTATGTAAATATTGAATTCAAATGTTGCAATGTAGTGAAAAAAGTCCCACCAAACTTTTAACCTATAACTGCAATTATCAAAACAATCAGAATCAGAACAATCCATTCTAACTCAAACTAATACAAAATAAATTATTTCACTGACATATAGATGAACTTTAGCCTCCATGAACATTCTTACAGTAAATGCCCTAAATAATCGGCTCCTTAACCACAGCATAATTATGGGTAACTTTTCAAGATTTAGTCGGAAATATGGCTTGTTGCCATTCATCGGAAAGCTCTCACTGAGAGCTTTCCGATGTATGGCAACAAGCCATATTTCCGACTAAAACCTGAAAAATTACCCATAATTCTGCTATGGTTAAGAGTCGATTATTTAGGGCATTACTGTTTGTCAACAATTTTTTAACATATACATACTTCTTGTTTATATTCTTTGTTTTCTTTCTCACAGGTGCTTATAAATCGGGGTTTACTTTACTTCGAGCAGCATGACTATGCTAACGCCCTGTATGACTTCAGTATGGCGGCGAGACTCAATCCACAAGATCACAGAATACGACACACTCTTGGTTTATGTTATCACAAGTATGTATCCAAGTCTGGGTATAATGTGTCTGACATCTGCAGAATGAGGTACAGTAATGCTCTAATTAATCGACCTCTTAACCAAAGCAGAATTATGGGTAACTTTTCAGGATTTAGTCGGAAATATGGCTTGTTGCCATTCATCGGAAAGCTCTCCCCGAGAGCTTTCCGATGAATGGCAACAAGCCATATTTCCAACTAAATCCTGAAAAGTTACCCATAATTCTGCTTTGGTTAAGAGGTCGATTAATTAGAGCATTACTGTAACTAGAGGGTGAATTTAGTGATGCTATTATCCACAGCGGGCTGGCATCACCAAAATCACTCTCCGGGTATCTCATTTTGCTCAGGCCTCAACTGCATAGGGAGACCTAGGATCAGATTGAAGTACCCCAGTTGAAGTTGGTGATGCTTACCCATTAGTCACCTCAATTATGCATTTTATCTTCTGTAAATTATGTCATATAGAAACTGAACAGAAGAGAAAAAGTAACTAAAAACAATGTTAATTTGACACTATAGATACTTCCCAGAAGATGAGGCCTAAGCAGAATGAGGTCCCCAAAAGGGTGAGTTTGGTGATACTAGCCCGCTGTGTGGGATATCAACACTTAATTCACCCTCTGGGGACCTCATTCTGCAAATGTCAGACAGACTATATCCAGGTTTGTGTATATCACAATATAATTTTACTTGGTTTATGTTATCCCGAATATGTACTTTCCTCATGTAAAAAATTTGCCTGGTTTAATTTTCCTAGTAAATATCTTACTAGCGACAACCGCAACTTGTGTCCACAAGCACATCTCAAATTGTATGGGGTTAAAATGAGTGTAAAGTTCAATCAAAGTAGGCAAATATTGATTGGAAAATTAACCCTTTCATGACAGGAGCTGTGTTGGTGAAGCATTAAAGATCATGTGCCAGTACATTCTCTTATATATGTGAGTCTCCCATAGCGAGCCTCGCATATA
Organism: Siphonodentalium dalli; assembly: GCA_032622095.1. Classification (NCBI taxonomy): domain Eukaryota; kingdom Metazoa; phylum Mollusca; class Scaphopoda; order Gadilida; family Siphonodentaliidae; genus Siphonodentalium; species Siphonodentalium dalli. The sequence continues at coordinate 77,473,122 of CP136065.1, read as the reverse complement.
TAAGAAAATGCACGGGCTTACAAGGTCAATTTTTTAAATACATGTATTGTTAGGACAATGTATTCTCTTATATATTCGAGACTCCCTATGGGTGACTCGCATATATAAGAGAATACATTGGCACAGCATTTTTGCAAAATTTCATGAAGCTCCAGTCATGGAAGGGTTAAATATCAGAACAATTTCAACTTACAGTAATGCTCTAATTAATCGACCTCTTAACCACAGCAGAATTATGGGTAAGTTTTCAGGATTTAGTCAGAAATATGACTTGTTGCCATTCATCGGAAAGCTCTCGCCGACGCAGATCGGGGAGAGCTTTCCGATGAATGGCAACAAGCCATATTTCCGACTAAATCCTGAAAAGTTACCCATAATTCTGCTGTGGTTAAGAGGTAGATTAATTAGAGCATTACTGTATTAACACTCTGAAATTTCCAAATGTTGTTGTTTCAAGCATGAATTTTCTAATTGTTGTCACCTTTTCAGGTTGGATCGATTAAACGAGGCTGTAGAGACATTCACAGATTGCTTCAATATCGCTCCGTTCTTCTTTGACGGTTTATTAAGCCGAGGGAACGTCTATATGGACTTCGGCACTGATGAGGGCATCAGAAATGCAAGGTATGTTTTGCAGGGATTAATATATATTATGAACCTGTTGGAAGGTTTTCGGTGGGTATATATGAACATGTAAAATGCAGCTAAGTTTGAACGATAACATAATGTCAATTTTAATTGGTCTCCTAACTGTTCGAATTATATAATACTAGCAGGTTAGCCCGCCACTGGCGGCAATCGTCAGAAACATGACAATTTTTAATTTGTTTAATTAATTTGTTTAATTAATTTTTTAATTTAATTTTTTGTTTTTCAATGAGTTAATTGTGCCGTTTTAATTTACTGGCTTTTTTAATAAATTTTGGAATTAAATTTTTTGTTTTTCAATGAGTTAATTTTTTAATTTAATTTATTGTTTTTCAATTTGACCCGATTTGACCTTGAATTGATCATTTTCAAGGTCAGGTCGGGGTCACAATTTAACCCGTCCATGACAAATCCCGTAGGTAGCAAGTTTGAGCTCAATCGGTTTGAGTCTATAAAGGACACACACATATATATCATTTGTGGGTACCCGTTTCAAGGTGAAGATCACCTTGGGTGGAATAACTGACCCGATGAAAATCTATCCCGTTCCTAGGAAGCCCTAAGTACGAAATTAAGTACGAAATTTCGCCTCGAGACAGTCAATGGAGCCGTATTTATACTTGTCGTGTATATAGACGCTCTTTATCAACGATACTGCGGATACGAACGCTCTTTAACTATCAACGCGATTAACCCCGCAGTGCCGTTTTTTTTAACTGAGAGTGGAGAACGGGTGCTCTGAGCTTCTCCAAAACGCTGCGACGACCATTCCCGTGGGTTTTTACCCTTAGATGGGAAGTTTGGTCTCGATCGGTGCAGCCGTTTTCGATTCTATAAAGTACATATATAGGGAAGTTTCAAAATATATAGGAGACTAGCAGGGTAGCCCGCCACCGGCGGCTTGTCCGAAACATGACATTTTTTGTTTTTCAATGAGTTAATTGTGACATTTGTTTATATTTTTTTTTAATTTTTAGCTCCACGCGTTTCAATAAGAAAAAATTGTACCCGGTAGCTCCACCCGTTTCCGAGATCTGGTCTGCGCATGCGCGAAGCTGGCGTCGCACGGGCTCGGCGACCCGATCAAATTTGTACCCGGCCCAAGATACATTCACATAGCAAATTTCAAGTCGATAGCTCCACCCGTTTCCGAGATCTCGTCTGCGCATGCGCTGCACGGGCGTCGCATGGGCTAGGCGACCCGATAAAATTTGTACCTGGTGCAAGATACATTCACATAGCAAATTTCAGGTCGATAGCTCCACCCGTTTCCGAGATCTGCCTTTCTGCATAATATTTCGAGCGATAACATTGCATTGAAATGTCAGACTCCCATCGTGAACCTCAACACGAAGTAAACACGTGTTTCGAGCGATAACATTGCATTGAAATGACTCCCATCGTGAACCTCAAGACGACGTAAAACACGTGTTGCGTTCTAGGAAATGCACTCAATGCAGATGCTAATAACGTTGACTTCGTATATATATATATAATGACGTTATTAACCCCGGCCGTGCCGTTTGAGCTGATTTTTATGACTGGGAGTGGAGTACGGGTGCTCGGAGCTTCTGGAAAACGCGTGGACGACATCGTACGTGGTATTTTACCTTTAGATAGGAAGTTTGAGCTCAATCTGTCCAGCCGTTCCCGTCCTAATGTACTATTTCGAGCGATAACAATTGTCAGACTCCCATCGTGAACCTCAACACGAAGTAAACACGTGTTTCGAGCGATAACATTGCATTGAAGTCAGACTCCCATCGTGGACCCCCAAGACGACGTAAACACGTGTTTGTTCCGGTATAACTTTGGAGACTCTGACTTCATATATATATATAATGACGTTATTAACCCCGGCCGTGCCGTTTGAGCTGATTTCGATGACTGGGAGTGGATAAAGGGTGCTCAGAGCTTCTCGAAAACACGATTACGGCGGTGTCGGTGGGATTTTACACTTACATACGAAATTTGATCTCAATCTGTACACGCGTTTTGGATTCTATGAAGTACACACACACATACACACATATATACGAAGTCTCAAAATATATAGTATAGACTAGCAGGTTAGCCCGCCACTGGCGGCATTTGTCCCATGGCTTTGTTTCAGAAACATGACATTTTTGTAATTATTTTGTTTTTTATTTTTGAATATGAATTTAATGTTTTTTAAATTTAATATATTTTGTTTCTGCATTGTTTTTTTATTGTTAATTTTTTTTAATTTTAAATTGTTTTAATTAAATTGTTTTAATTATTTTTTTTGTTTCTGGCGGAAAAATTTACCCGTAGAAATCCCCCCTTCCTAGGAACGACAGACAACGCATTCTTTGTTTCGTGAATTCTCTCTACGATAACATTGCATTCAATTTAAAACAAACGCTTCCCGTCGGGAAATCTGTCTTCGGGTCGTTGTTGTTGGCATCACGGCTCCCCGAAAACTCTCACATTGCCGAAAACGTGTATTTAGTAATATCGTTGTTGTTGATATTTACGGCTTGGGGGCTATTTTCTTATTTAGCAAGTTTGAGCTCAATCGGTTACAGTCTATAAAGGACACACTCATATATATGACACTTCCCGTAGGTAGCAAGTTTGAGCTCAATCGGCATTCCCTGGAATTTCCCGTAGATTGGCAGATTCCAGTAGCTTTATAACGGTATATCTGGGGAGAAATCTGATGCTATATTCGTGATTATCTGGGATGATTTCGGTATATACCAAAGGTATATACTGTAAAAACAAAGCGCGCCATCCGTGCTCGCAGGGAATAAATTTCGAGCGATAACGTTTGCGTTCCCGTATAACTCTGCAGATGCGAATAACATTGAATGGGAAACAGACGCTCTTTATAGAGATGCGTCAAAAACAAACGCTCATTAAATAATCACTTGATTAACCCCCACCGTGCCTGTGCGGTGATTTGAGATTGGAGAACGGGTGCTCTGAGCTTCTCTAAACCGCGACCACGGTCGTGTCGGTGGTATTTGACACTTACATAGGAAGTTTGAGCTCAATCTGTACACGCGTTTTGGATTCTATGAAGTACACACACATATACGAAGTCTCAAAATATATAGTATAGACTAGCAGGTTAGCCCGCCACCTGCGGCGTTTGTCCGAAACATGACATTTTATGACATGTTTATTTTTTAATATTAATTTAATGTTTTTTAAATGTAATATATTTTTTTTCTGAATTTTTTCCGAAACATGACATTTTATGACATGTTTATTTTTTAATATTAATTTAATGTTTTTTAAATGTAAAATATTTTTTTTCTGAATTTTTTCCGAAACATGACATTTTATGACATGTTTATTTTTTAATATTAATTTAATGTTTTTTAAATGTAATATATTTTTTTTCTGAATGTTTTAATTTTTTGTTACTGGCGGAAAAATTTACCCGATGAAATCCCCCCTTCCTAGGAACGATATTGGGTTTTTCAATATTTTACCCGATTTGACCTTGAATTGATCATTTTCAAGGTCAAGGTCATGTCGGGGTCACAATATATAATTTGTGGGTACCTGTTTGAAGGTTAAGACTGACCTGATGAAAAATTCCCCCGTTCCTAGGAACGACAGACATAAGAATGTTTCACACAATGCGACGTCGACGATCCCCGTGTGTTTTTACACTTATATACGAAGTTTGAGCTCACCTAGGGCAGAAAAACTTACCCGATCCGCGTTCTTAGGAACACAATACGCTCCGCGTTCTTAGGAACACAACACGCTCATGTCTATACACGCCCAGACCCAGAAGAGGTATGATTTTATTTAACCTGCACGTGGCCATTGAGCAGCCCCTGACAGAGGTTGTCCACCCTTACGAGATGGTCAATAGTCCCCGCAAAGTTAATCCCGTCACGAACCCCATCCTCGCAAAGAGCGGACAGTCAATTAATTCCGTTGTGAACGCCATCACCAACGCGACGTAATTTTGTTTGGTATCATGTGTTGCGTTCTAAAAATAGGAAAGCACTTGTTCGCGTATACGTTTGCGTAAATACGAAATTGTGAGTGTTGGTTTGTAACCGGGATTTCTGAGAAGCATTATGCCTATAACTACCCCCCCTAAGCCCTGACCTAAGTGTCATACATACTATAACAATGATGTTGTAAGAGTACTATGGCATCCAATAAATCTCCCCGCATAGGAAACCACTCAATGTTCCCGTATATCTCTCTGCAGATGCTAATAACGTTGAATGGTAAACAGACGCTCTTTATAGCGATGCGTCAAAAACAAACGCTCATTAAATAATCACTTGATTAACCCACACATTGCCTTTGCGGTGATTTGGGAGTGGATAAAGGGTGCTCAGAGCTTCTCCAAAACGCGACAACTACGGTGTTCGTGGGTTTTTACCCTTAGATGGGAAGTTTGAACTCAATCGAGCCAGCCGTTTTCGATTCTATAAAGTACATATATACGGAAGTCTCAAAATATATAGTATAGATAGACTAGCAGGTTAGCCCGCCACTGGCGGCAATCGTCAGAAACATGACAATTTTAAATTTTTTTAATTAATTTAATTTTTTGTTTTTTCAATGAGTTAATGATGAGCCCGACGTTGTCCGGGCTATTCAAAAACCAAATTTCAAGTCGATAGCTCCACCCGTTTCCGAGATCTGGTCTGCGCATGCGCGACGCTGGCGTCGCACGGGCTCGGCGACCCGATAAAATTTGTATCCGGGGCAAGATACATTCACATATCAAATTTCAAGTCGATAGCTCCACCCGTTTCCGAGATCTGGTCTGCGAATGCGCGAAGCTGGCGTCGCACGGACTCGGCGACCCGATAAAATTTGTATCCGGGGCAAGATACATTCACATATCAAATTTCAAGTCGATAGCTCCACCAGTTTCCGAGATCTCGTCTGCGCACGCGCTGCACGGGCGTCGCACGGGCTCGGCGATCCGATAAAATTCGTACCCGGGGCAAGATACATTCACATACCAAATTTCAAGTCTATAGCTCCACCCGTTTCCGAGATCTCGTCTGCGCATGCGCGAAGCTGGCGTTGCACGGGCTCGGTGACCCGATAAAATTTGTATCTGGGGCAAGATACATTCACATAGCAAATTTCAAGTCGATAGCTCCACCCGTTTCCGAGATAACGCATTCTTTGTTTTTCAATGAGTTAATTCATGGTACCTGTCCTCCCCGTCCTAAACTTCAGAGCGGACAGTCAATTAATCCCGTCGTGAAATCCCTCTGCATAATATTTCGAGCTCTTAGATCAATTCTGCCTTTTTAGTCGAGATAATTGCATTTCGTCCGCATCCGTATTTCGGACGCATGGGGTCAGTCGTTTAGCCATGTCCATTGGAATCCGCATCCGTATTTCGGACGCATGGGGCCAGTCGTTTAGCCACGTCCATTGCAATAAAGAGCGTTGATTGTTAACACCTCCGTATAAGGTCAATATAAAGATCGTTGATGTCTTAACCACCGCAGTGCCGTTTTTTGTGACAGAGATTGGAGAACGGGTGCTCTGAGCTTCTCCAAAATACGACCACGGCAGTGTCCGTGGGATTTCACACTTACATACGAAGTTTGAGCTCGATCTGTACACGCGTTTTGGATTCCATGAAGTACCCACACATACACACACACACACACATATATATATATGGAAGTCTCAAAATATATAGTATAGAAGATAGATAGATAGATTGGCAGATTCCAGTAGCTTTATAACGGTATATCTGGGGAGAAATCTGATGCTATATTCGTGATTATCTGGGATGATTTCGGTATATACCAAAGGTATATACTGTAAAAACAAAGCGTGCCATCCGTGCTCGCAGGGTTGGTCAGAAACAAATGTTTTTTTAATTTAATTTATGTTTTTTATTTCTGAGAAGCATTATGCCTATAACTACCCCCCCCCCTAAGCCCTGACCTAAGTGTCATACATACTATAACAATGATGTTGTAAGAGTACTATGGCATCCAATAAATCTCCCCGCATAGGAAAGCGTTGGTCCGAAACATGACATTTTTTGGGCTTTTCAATGAGTTAATTGTGCCTTTTTAATCAAGAGAAATTATGGTTGGTCAGAAACATATTTTTTTAATTATTTTGTTTTTATTTAGATTTTTTTTAATTTTAATATTAATTTAATGTTTTTTAAATTAAATTTGTGTTTTTTTCAATTTTTTAATATTTAATTCTTTTTTATAATTTAATGTTTTTTTTATTGTTAAATTTTTTTAATTTTAAATTGTTTTATTAATTTTTTAAATGAATTTTTTGTTTCTGGCGGAAAAAATTGACCCGATGAAATCCCCCTTCCTAGGAACGACTTTCAATGAGTTAATTCATGGTACCCGTCCTAAACATTTCGAGCGATAACGTTTTGTTGAATCCCGTCGATAAATCTCTATCTCTCTGCATAATATTTCGAGCTATTTCGAGCGATAACGTTTTGTTGAATTGTAAACATGTCCCCCGTTCCTAGGAATGACAGGCAATCTCTCTGCATAATATTTCGAGCGATAACGTTTTGTTGGATAACGTTTTGTTGAATTGTAAACATGTCCCCCGTTCTCAGACTCCCGTCATACAGACACACATGTACCAAGTTTCGTCCCGATCGGTCGAGAATCGTAGATTTGTATTAATGACAGACATACAGACAGACAAACAGAGGTCTTCATAATATATATGAGATTACCTTAACCTTGTTCATATAAATAATGGAATGTGTCAATAGTTGGTAGAGGCATAGTCAAATAGTTTGAATCTCTTCTGTGGGGTTAATCACATGAGGAAAGGACCAGTAAACGGTGTGGTCACAAAATGCTAATGTCGACAATAGTTGGCCGATGAAGGTGATCAGGTATTAAATTTATGCTCTGAGTCAATAGTAATACTAAATATGGTTTTAAACCGCTACAGAGATTCAATGCTCTTTAGTCATTGAATTTACTTTATATGCTTTGGATATTTTAGGCGAGATTATCAGAGAATTATCCAGCATGACCCTGTATGCTTGCCGGCTCGTGTGAACCTCGGCTACACGCTACAAGTGCAGGGTAAAATGATGCAGGCATGGAGACAGTTCACTGCTGCGATCGCCATCAAACCGAGTAAGTGAAACTCATCCCGGTTAATATTCTTATCTGGGTAGAATTGTTATGGTTGATTTATCATTAAGCCTTTCACAACGGGAGCTGTGCTGGTGCAGCATTAAAGATCCTGTGCCATTACATATTCTTATATATGTGAGTCTCCTATAGGAAGCCTCACATATATAAGAGAGAGCACTGGCTTACAAGGTCAAGTTAAATATTTTTAGGCCAATGTATTCACTTATATATGCGAGGCTCCCTAAGTGGACATATGTACCTTCAATTGATGTTGGTCAAGCTTGTTTTAGTACATATGTCACACTTTTTCAACTTATTTTTTGACATGCATAATTTTGTCAAAGGTTGATTGATTGATGTGTGATTAGTTCCTTGTTTGATTGTGATCACGTATCCATATTCCCATTGCGACAGTTAAAATGTGCATCATAATATATATGATTTTTTAGCAAATGAAATCTCTTGTTTGTTTTTTATTCGGGATTCTCAAATGTACTTTTGTTTTTTTCAGCATATCGACCAGCACTGGAAGGAAGATCGATAGTGTGCCTCCAAATGAGTGACACGTTCGCAGCGTTCCAGGACATAAATGCCGCTATCCATGTTCATCAAACGGCAGAACTTCTGACTAACAGAGGAGTCATCAACCAGGTATGTACCCATTTCTCATTTAGTTTAATACATAAATAAATTTTTCTTATGGTGCCGAAAATAACATTAGATGTAAGGGTCAGACCAAATACCTAACATGCATGCAAAGGGGGAATCCACAGTAGCCATACCGAAAATTACTATGTCAACCAAATGGAAGTAGTGAAATGATGCAGCATTAAATATTTAATAAAAAGGACCATATTTTAGTTTGTGTCTTCGCATCTGATAATAATGGTGATGTACCTTTTGATATGACAAAATCTAAGGTATAAATGAACTTGAACTTTACTTTTCCATGACTGGAGGCTGGAGCTTACTGAAATTTTTTGAAAATCATGTGGCAATGCATTCTCTTATATATGCGAGTGTTCCATAGGGAGCCTCACTTATATAAGAGAATATATTGGCCTAACAATATTTACCTTGACTTTGTAAACCACCACATTCTCTGATATATGCGAGGCTCTCTATGGGAGACTCGCATATATAACAGATTGTATTGGCACAGGGTCTTTAATGCTGCACCAGCGGTAAAGGGGTAAGAGAAAGAATGATCCATTTTTACAGCTCAGTGAAATTGAGATAAATCGTAGCCTTTTGCTGGTCCTTACTACAGTAATGCCCTATATAATCGACTCCTTAAACACAGCAGAATTATGGGTAATTTTTCAGGATTTAGTCGGAAATATGGCTTGTTGCCATTCATCGGAAATCTCTCACTGAGAGCTTTCCGATGAATGGCAACAAGCCATATCTCCAACTAAATCCTGAAAAATTACCCATAATTCTGCTGTGGTTGAGGTGTCGATTATTTAGTGCATTGCTGTATTATTAGAGAATACTTTAGAACACATGCTTAGGCTGAGTAACCTTTAATAGATAAAGTGTTTAGAACTAACGAAATTTAAATTCTACAAATGAATAAGTTGAAATCAAATATCAATTTCTTTTTAGCTATTTGCTGAATGTTTGAATAAGTTTTCATTTTTTCTTATTTTCAGTTCATGGGTGATAAGATTAACGCAATGCAGGATTACCAGTCAGCGATCAAACTCGATCCTACCTATGCTCTTGCGCATTTCAATGCAGCCAACATGTATTTCCACACCAGGCATTTCAAACAGGTAAATTATATGTCACAGAAGTTGTCTCAGCCTTCCATTTTAACTTCTTGTATATATATTTGGATGACAAGCTGTCAAGGTTTATTTACAGTTGAGAAAATTTATTAACCCCTTCCATGACTGGAGCTTCCTGAATTTTTGCGAAAACTTTGTGCCAATGCATTCTATTATATATGTGAGTCTCCCATATGGAGACTCACATATATAAGAGAATACATTATAAACCTTGACCTTGTTAGCCAGTGAATTCTCTTATATAACCAAGGCTTCCTATGGGAGAATCGCGTATATAAGAGAGCACTGGCACAAGTTCATTAATACTGCACCAGTATCATTGTGAAGTTTGCAGTTGCATCTAAGACAAAATGATATACAAAATCTTCTTCATGTGTCTTCTATGGATTACAAATAATAAATCTTCTTCTCAAGATATAGAGGATCTGTAATGAGTTCCAATTCTATACAAAATTTATTAATCAAACTTAGTGGATGAAGTTAATTGCGATGAATTTGAGATCCATTTGATCACATAATCACATTTTAGCAAGGAAAAACAATCTCAAAACTCCTGGTGTTAAACAAAATTAATTTTGATTTCCTTATCACAACCAAAGAGGAAGTAAAAACACATTAAAAAAAATATATAGTTCCATTTTAAATATGTCTTTTCATGTTGACAAAATTGTTTAACCACCCTTAACAGCCATGTTTATCTCAAAGTCAACACTAAATAACCCAACACAAATTGAATATCATAATTATATTTTAATTAACATAATAATAACATTGATCAATAGCATTGTGCTAAGCTCTTATGTCACTGCGTCTGCCGATAATACACATGTGTCTTACTAAAAAATATGAGGCTGGGTTTAGGGGCTGATTATGTGATAATATAATTTATTGACCTCCAAAATGAAGAGCATACATTCAATTTGTTGTGTAACACAAAGAATTTAATTATGTGCACTCAGGTTTAAATTTTAATCTGCCATTTTTAGCTTGATTTGTGATGAGAAAGTCTGCATCAAGTCTGAATTTAGTGTGTCTGACATTTGCAGGATGAGGTCCCCAGAGGGTGAAATTAGTGCTGCTATATTTCCCAGCAGGTTAGCATCACCAAATTCACCCTCTGGGAACCTCATTCTGCTTAATTAGGCTTCAACTGCTATGGGAGACATAGGATCAGATTGAAGTTCTCCAGTTGAAGTTGGTGATGTTCACCCATTAGTTTAGATTATCATCTTCTGTAGATTAGGGCTTATAGAAACTTCCCAGAAAGGAATAAGTAACTATTAACAATGTTAAACCTTCCATGACTGGAGCTTTCTGAAATTTTACGAAAACCCTGTGCCAATGCATTCTCTTATATATATGCGAGTCCCATTGGGAGCCTCCCATATATAAGAGAATGCATTGGCCTAACAATATTTACATTGATCTTGTAAGCCAGTACATTCTCTTATATATGTGAAGACTCGCATATATAAGAGGATGCACTGGCACAGGGTCTTGAATGCTGCACCAGTGCAGCTCCCGTCATGAAAGGGTTAAGCAGATTTCATATTTATTATGTGCCAAGTCTGTAAACTTATGTTGTGAGATATGTTAAAATTTCTTCTTTTTTTTTCAGGCGTTACTATACTACGACAAGACATTGGAACACAACCCAAGAGATGAGTCAGCTATTTTGAACAGAGGCATTACAAAGGTACTACTACATCGCTCATTACAAAGCATTTCCTTCGATCATTTAGTTGCTTACTTCTATCCTTACTTTGAGAGAAGGATGTGTCATATGCACGTTAAATTTTGTCACAATTTCATGGTGAAGAAATATAGAATACATCCATAGTAGCCAAGAGTACCAAATTTTCACCACGAGTGGAATTGTGGCTTTTAACCTCGCGCCTTTTGGTGAGTGGTTAAAATTTAGTATGCTTGGCTACTATAGGTGTAGTTTATTTATGCCATAATTATTATTTTTTATTTGTACCGCGAATTCAACTACTCCGCTGTTTATTTTCAATGTGTATCTTCATCAAGTAACTCAAACACGATGCTATAAGGAATGTGCCTTACGCATAGTGATGCACACTCTTACGTCATGACATCAGCCTGTTTCTAAGCCATCAGTCATTTGATATTCCCATTGATGTTTCCTAGTTGATATAGTACAAGCAAGCTACGTTTGATAGAAACACAGGCAATTTTCTTCACATTTAATTTATATTATAACCACTTCCAATTTTAAATGAATGTAACAGAAGAACTATTTTGCTAACTATGATGTAGTTCTACTATGGGTATAAACATTTAACCCATGAAATTTATACCCACCATAGGGTGTACAGCTGAAATTTACAAATTATGTGTTACACACACAGTAACATAGACAATTATGGTATAAAAGCTTCATTAAAAGCATTTGGTGCATTATTTCAGGGTTTCATTTGGCAAAATTTAAACATGCATAATCCGAATTAATGCTCGCAAAATACTATTTCCTTAGCTTCGGGGGTAAAATATATTTGATTTGAGTCGAGGAACCCACCCATCAAAGCTCAGAGTGATCAGATATCAATTTTTTAAATCTATTATTTTTCACCACCGATAATTTTTTAGTGGCCCAGTAAAAAGTCGATGAGAATACGATCTGGGACAAAATTGTGGATGAAGATGGATAACTCTAAAATCAAGTGGCTTTTTTTTGTTTCGTTGAACAAAATGTTGATAAATAACAGGTTTTGGGCAATTTTATACTATAGTTGACTGTGGTTAGCATAATTTTTGGGCAATCAATCAATTCTGATAACTGAGGCAGCATTTCAAAAAATGTTGTTGTTGTTGGAATCTGATGATATGGGTACCATCAAATCGGATTGAGTACCTTTAAAATTAGCATTAGTAAGTTCTTTTAGAAGGGATGAGATTATTCAATGATTGATTTACTTTTAGGTGATGCTGCGAGATTCACCTGGAGCGTTGGACGACTTTAGAGATGCCATTAAACTAAGTCCATACTCCGCACACATGTACCTTAACCGAGCTAATCTGTACGCCTCACTACAACAGTACGAGAAAGCAGAGAAAGACTACGATGCAGGTATGTTAGTCAGGCCATTAGTTAATGGACCACAGAAACTTTCTCCATCCATCTGGCCGACTTTTATTTCCAGAGCATAACTTGAGTCAATTTTGTAGGTGTAGCACTCAAAATACAGCTCAATTATAAATCAGGGTGTGGTCCAATCTTTTGCTGGAGTTGTGGGCCTTGTTTAACTTAGAAACGAACTACAGTAATGCCCTAAATAATCGACTCCTTAACCCTTTACCCAACAGAACGGCCCTGTGCCAATGCATTCTCTTATATATGCGAGTCGACCATAGGTCGCCTCGCATATATAAGAGAATGCATTGGCTTAACACATTAAAAATTATAAAATTGTTAAAGAATGTAAGAAAAAATGGTTTTTTTTTAGGCCAATGCATTCTCTTATATATGCGAGGCGACCTATGGTTGACTCGCATATATAAGAGAATGCATTGGCACAGGGCTGACTGTAACTATCACAATGTGGTCAATAAGCCGGTTCCAATGATATCCATATTTGTATGGTTCTATTGAGACAGACCGAAGATATTTTAGGCTGTTGAAGCTTTATTTGGCCGGTTTTGGCCGGTTTGTTGGGTAAAGGGTTAACCACAGTAGAATTATGGATAATTTTTCAAGATTTAGTCGGAAATATGGCTTGTTGCCATTAATCGGAAAGCTCTCACTGGTGATCGGTTTCAGACCGGATCAGCCGGAGTAAAGGGTTATTTTGAGTAGTTCCCTGATAGAACCATTGTGTATTATTTAGGGCATTACTGAGAGCTTTCCGATGAATGGCAACAAGCCATATTTCCGACTAAATCCTGAAAAATTACCCATAATTCTGCTGTGGAACCCTTTGAGTGCCAGGGGCCGATATTATCGGTCCTAAACCTACACAATAAGTCTGTTAAAGAATATAATAAAATATATTAAAATTGTAAAAAAAAAAAAAATAATAATAATAATTGTTAGGCCAATGCATTCTCTTATATATGCGAGGCGACCTATGGTCGACTCGCATATATAAGAGAATGCATTGGCACAGGGTATATGGGTTGATACAAAAATCGGACCTGGCACTCAAAGGGTTAAGGAGTAGATTATTTAGGGCATTACTGTATTAATTTTATATGGCCTAACATCTCTATTCCCATATTTCAGCATTAGATCTTCATCCAGATGAACCACAGGTTTTAAAACAGAGAGCAGACGTCAAGGGCAAACTGGGCAAGAAACACGAGGCTATAGAGGACTATCGGCGGGCTATAGAACTACAGAGCTATCTCAGGGGGGAATAATATAGGACTACCAGCGGGCTATAGAACTACAGACCTATCTCAGGGGGGCAATGATAGCGGACTACCGGCGGGATATAGAACTATACAGATATCTCAGGAGGGAATGATAGAGGACTACTGGCATGCTATAGAACTTCTCATGAGAGAATGACTGAGAATCATATATATACTACTCAAGGGGTATAGAGCTATATCAGGGCTGAATGATTTGAGTTTTATAATTATAGACTACAAACGGACTGTAAAACTGCAAAGCTATCTCAGGGCTGAATAAAAGGTTTACATAGACCACCAAAGGCTATAGAGTTATATAGCCAGCTGAGGGGTGACTGATGAAAGTTAAAATATACTTCCGACAGGAAGATCAATTAACCCTTCCATGACTGAAATTTTGTGAAAACCCTGTGCCAATGCATTCTTTTATATATATGAGTTTCCAATAGGCAGCCTCACATATATAATAGAATGCATTGGCCTAACAAAATTTACCTTGAGCTTGTAAGCCAGTGCATTTTCGTATATATGTGAGGCTCCCTATGGGAGACTCGCATATATAAGAGGATGCACTGGCAGTCTGACACAGGATTTGTAATGCTTATCCGGCGCAGCTCCCTTCATGAAAGGTTACGGATATGGCGATCTCTTACTATGATCGAGACAGACATAATGGTGTAATGGTAATGGTAATATATGTTAAGCCCATCGTGCAGTTCAGAAAATTTTGCATTGAAAAGTATTATAGCATCAGATTCAAATGTTAGCATTTCTGTGATAAAATTCTTGTGATATGTTGCTCTTTATTTTATTTTAATAAATTATCTCTACAACTTTTAACATTTGTCACTTCTTTGATGATAACCCCACCTCATATGGGCGATTGTATTGTCTCGAGAGACTTGAGAGACTGTTAGTATTGGCAAGCCTGCAAATAGTGTGTCTGTCATTTGCAGAATGAGGTCCCCAGAGGGTGAATTTAGTGATGCTACCCTGCACAGCAGGCTATCATCACCAAATTTGCTCTCTGTGGCCCTCATTCTGCTTAGGCCTAATCTTCTGGGAAGTGTCTATAGTATCAAATTAACATTGTTTTTAGTTACTTTTTCCCTTCTGGGAAGTTTTTTCCCCCTAATTTGCAGAAGATAAAATGCATAATCGAGGTGACTATTGGGTGAACATCACCAACTTATACTGGGGAACTTCAATCTGATCTTAGGTCTCCCATAGCAGTTGAGGCCTATAAATCAGAATTGGGTTCCCAGACAGTGATTTTGGACTAAATTCATCATCTGGGGACCTCATTCTGCAAATGACAGACACACTATATCCAGGCTTGGCGAGAGACTGTTAATAGTGGGGAGGCTGAGATAATACAACAGAAAAATAATGTTAATTTGATACTTCCCAGAAGATGAGGCCTAAGCAGAATGAGGTCCCCAAAGGGTAAATTTGGTGACACTAGCCCGCTGTGCAGGATAGCATCCTTAAATTCACCCTCTGGGGACCTCATTCTGCAAATGACAGACATACTATTTGCAAGTTTGAAGTCCATAATATGTCTACAACTGATGACAATCTTAAAAGAGTGAACGAAGAGTAAGGAAACTCTAACTTCTGAAGAAACAAAAACTCTCAGTTCAAAGATTGGTCAACTGAACACGACCTGATTTAATGTTTGATTCATCATTACGGACTTCTGAAAAGTGCGACAGTTAAACATATTCTGGAAGTTAACCCTTTCATGACGTGAGCTGCGCTGGTGCTGCATTAAAGACTCTGTGCCAATGCATTCTCTAATATATGCGAGTCTCCCATAGGGAGCCTTGCATATATAAGAGAATGCATTAGCCTAACAAGGTATACCTTGACCTTGTAATCCAGTGTATTCTCTTATATATGCAAGGCTCCCTATGGCAGATTCGCATATATACAGTTATAATAGAATGCGCTGGCACAGGATCTTTCATGCTACACCAGCGTGGCTCCTGTCATGAAAGGGCTATTAAATTAATAAGAATAGTGAAGTCAGAGTGAACTTCGGTTGGTCTTCAAGAAATTAGCATATTCTGACAAAGTTAGGCTGGTGGTATACAATGATACGCCATTAAGATAACTAATGGACTGTTGGAATTCAGGGGGACACTTAATACCGTGTCTGATAATGAGCCGGAAATTCCAATTGCTTGGCAGTCAAAACAAATATGTCAAATTATTAGGAACATATTATCAGTTGAAACACTCGCAATGGCTGATGGCATCAATTCAGCTATTCACATGTCTCAGCTATATTCGGAAATAATGACTGGATCTGTTAATCTAATACTTCTCCAAATAGAATGTGTTATTGACAATCATTCATTGCATGATGCTCTGAAATCGACCAATTATGTGTGTGAGAAGAGACTGAGAATAGACATTAACGGTATTAAAGATGCATAATCTTAATTGGCGCTCGCAAATGACTATTTCCTTGGCTTCGGGGGTAAAAAATATTTTATTCAAGTCGAAGAACCCACCCATCAAAGCTCAGAGTGATCAGATATCGATTTTTGAAATCTATTATTTGTCACCACCAATAATTTTTTAGTGGCCCATTAAAAGTCGACAAGAAGAAGGTATTGGAACAAATTGTGGGGTCAAGATGGATAACTCTAAAATCAAGTGGCTTTTATGTGTCAGATATTTGACAAACTGGCAAAATTTCGTTGAACAAAATGTTGATAAATAACAGGTTTTGGGCAATTTTATACTATAGTTTACTGTGGTTTAATAGCATTATTTTTGGACAATTAATAAATTCTGACATATGAAACTGCATTTAAAAAAATTATGTTGTTGTTGGAATCTGATGATATGGGGACCATCGAATCGGATTGAGTACATTTAAGGAACTAATGCGAAGCAAACAGATTTGTGTGGTAAAAATTGAACAAATCACAATGGCAGCTTGCAGATTGTCTAACCAAGCGAGGAGTGTCACCTCTGGCACTACTTGGAGTGATAGAGAAAGGGGCTCTCAGTTAGGAAGACTATTCGTTGTGTGTAAATAATCATGTACATAAAACAGTGTATAAAACTTTCCAAGTTGTATAAAAAGAGGGGAGTTGTTAATGTTGGTTTAAAGAAGCATAACTCTACATACTCTACAATGTGAATTATGAAGGATAACTCTATACGTGACTAGATGCAAGGGAGACAGTTCAGCTTACGAGGAGAGATGACAATGCTGGTCTGGAGAAGACACAAAAATATATAGCTTCACAAGTCCACCATTATCACATGTTTCTTCTCCAAACCAACATTGTCATCCTCTCCCTGTTGGCTTAATTGTCTCATATCCCTTAGAGAACTATATAACACATGGTAACCACCCACCAGTAAGTATCTAGTCTAAGGGTATATTCCCTTTGCTCACGCATTGGCGATTTAATCACCACGTTTTTTAATGCTGAGCAGCTCTGGTACTCATTCAATTGCATTCCTTCTTCCCAGTGCTAAAAGTTTTTCCCTCTGCCAATAGGGGGGAGGGGTCTGACAAAAAAAATCATACACGGAGCCGGGGTTAGTTGGCAATATGGCGATATTGGTAGGGGTGACCACATATGTTGACACAGATATTTAAATTTTTCTCAGTAAGATCAAACTGAGGTATCAAGTCAACTCAGGTATGTTGGGTACCATGACCCATGTCATCAAGATGACATAAATTTTGAGGGAACAATTTATAATTAGCTGGAGAAATATTTTCCATAGGACTAAAATAGAAATATGGGGTGCAGATGGGGGAAAATATGCATATTTGATTCCAACTTTAAATGTATAAAAACATCATATAGTATGATTACAATACAGGCAACAGTAGTTTTATGTACATAATTGTTACTCTCACTCAAAATCATCAAAAGTTTACAATTCAAGTGGATCGATCAGATCTTTCAAACTTGTACTTGATAGTTAGCTGAATCTGACATAAATCGTCTTCCTCATTCAAAACAGGTACACTCATATATATGATATCCAGTACAAACTGTACAATTTGTGGGGACAGGGGATAGGGAGGAAAAAATAGTTTTGCAAGTTGGGGGGGGGGGGGGTGGGTGGATCCATGGGTAAGGCAGAATTTTTATTTTCAACCCTGTGTACAAACGAATATTTTTGGCAGAACCCGCCGCTATTGTTTTGTTTCTTATCATCGATTGCTCATTGATATAGCTGGTGGCAACAATGACTATGTGGCACTAGAATTGATGAACCATGAGTTCAACTGACAATAAGTATTGGGACTCAGAATTTGACCTTAAATGGTACACAGGACCCGTTTCAGATTGGTTGCGACTGTCGTCTCCAATCCAATCACAATATGCTGTTCTGTTGTTGCGGGCATATTATTGACACAATTCAGGTATTTGAAGTTTTTCCCCCCAAGAACTCACTTGTGACAAGCAATGCGGGTGACTTAATCACCAACCGAACAGTAATTATATGAATGGTGTGCCTTTTCTTGTTTTCTCTGTTTAATATTTTTCCGAAATTTTTTTATTTAGTTTTGGGTGTCGAAAATTTATCAGAAAAAAACTTTCTAAAACAGTGGTTAAAACTGAAAAAATTAGGGTCGAGGTGGGTGTGGTTCTCAAAAATGACCAAAGGTAGAAAATTCATGATACGTGTCTAAAATAGTTTTTTGACACCCATGACCCGTGACCAGAAGACGTTTGAATTGTCTTATCAGTTGTAAATAGGGATTGCGGGATCAAAAAATTTTGAAAAGTTGGAAATTTATTGGTACTAGTTAGGAAAATGTCAACATATAAGGGCTTGGTCAATACAGTTTAGTTGGAATCTCAGGCTCCAGCTAAAGGGATTTGAAATATACCCAAGCGAAAAATGTCAACCCAAGGGGTTGGGTGCATAAAGTTCCACGCATTTTGGAATTTTGGGTTTCAAGGGGAGTTGTGAAGTTAGACATTCCAAGATAGACCCCCCCAACAGAGAAACTCAAGCCACGTCCCTGTCAACTTCATCGGTTCCTTTTGAAATTATATATATCCCCATATATAGATTCACAATCATGGGTGCAGTTTTGCGCCTTTGTATTCTGACTTTTTGTGTCCCAGAGACAAGGATATTTCAGTATTTTGTTGGTCATTAGATATGAGAATGACTGTAGTCTGTACCCGGACTGTATTTGCTGGTCGAGTGAATCATGCCATTTCCTGTAACGGCTATCTTGATGAAGAGGTTGATTGCGAAAGATGATTTGCCATGAATAGGACGTGGTTGGTTGAGCAGGATCACGAATAGCTCTGAGTTATGCTAACACCCACCTTTAAAACGTGGCGATTAAATCACCAGCGTGTGTGCAATGGGAATAGACCTTAACCCTTTACCCAACAGAAGGGCCCTGTGCCAATGCATTCTCTTATATATGCGAGTCGACCATAGGTCGCCTCGCATATATAAGAGAATGCATTGGCTTAACACATTAAAAATTATAAAATTGTTAAAGATTGTAAGAAAAAATTGTAAAAAGTGTTAAAAATATTTTTTTTAGGCCAATGCATTCTCTTATATATGCGAGGCGACCTATGGTCGACTCGCATATATAAGAGAATGCATTGGCACAGGGCATAACTATAACCATCACAATGTGGTAAATGAGCCAGTTCCAATGATATCCATATTTGTATGGTTTTATTGGGACAGACCCAAGATATTTTAGGCTGTTGAAGCTTTATTTGGCCGGTTTGTTGGGTAAAGGGTTAATCAAGCCTTTAAATAGTGTCTGTCATTTGCAGAATGGGGTCCCCAGAGGGTGAATTTAGTGACGCTATCTCGCACTGCTATGGGACACCTAGGATCAGATTGAAGTTCCCCAGTTGAAGTTGGTATTGTTCTCCCATTAGTCACCTCGATTATGCATTTTATATTCCGCAAATTAGGAGATATAGAAACTGAACAGAAGGGAAAAAGTAACTAACACGAACGTCAATGACTGTGGGTCGCTCACCAGACTGAAAATACTGGGACTCTGAAGACTACAACAGTCAGTACTTGACAAAATCACTTAAGACAAGTGGTTCTAAACATAGCTGGAGGTTCTCAGATGAGCAGGGCTCTTCACGTTTAAATTTCTAATTGCACACCACTGACAAATCACAAACCCCTTACCCTTTTTAAAGAAGACAACCATACCACAGTAAAAATGTTTTTGTTAAATTGAGTAAGGAGTTCAATCTGAATTTTTTTTTTAGTTATGTCACTGGCTGTACAAACTTTCGACACAGTGACCTCATTTGAACAAATCTGAACCACAGTCACCC
This sequence comes from Siphonodentalium dalli, assembly GCA_032622095.1. Taxonomy (NCBI): domain Eukaryota; kingdom Metazoa; phylum Mollusca; class Scaphopoda; order Gadilida; family Siphonodentaliidae; genus Siphonodentalium; species Siphonodentalium dalli. Next base: position 77,452,872 of record CP136065.1, on the reverse strand, counting down.
AAGAACCCTTTATACCAAATATGAACCCATTCAGCCCAATGGAATTTGAGAAAAAGTCGTTTTAAGAATAACTATGGTGGGAAAGAGACTTCATTTGAACAAATCTGAATGTGAGTCACCTTGGGAACATCCGCACCAAATATGAACCCATTCGGTCCTATGGATCTGGAGAAGATGTTTATAGACAAATGGTGGATGAGGAGCGATGACTCTAGCTCCACTGGAGACTTCGTCTCAGGTGAGCTAAAAACAATGTTAATTTGAGACTATATTAAGTACTTCCCAGAAGATGAGGCCTGTTAATTTGTTGATAGCATCACCAAATTCCCCCTCTAAGAACCTCATTCTGCAAATGACAAATACACTATTTCAAGGCTTGAATCTAATAATCGAAGAGTAAAAGAAAAAGAAACATTTTTTTTATATATATTTCATTTATTTCTCTATACAAATATATTATTTTGAAGTTATAATTATCAAAAATAACTGAACAATGACAAATTGAAAGATGACTGACATAGGTGGATGGATGCGATTGACTTAGATTCGCTAATAAGATATGTGATGGGTTTCGATGGATTATCGGTGAATCAACCCACATCAACTGGTACATCTATATTGGTGTGTCCTGCTGATTTATCTATGATATTAGTGTAACAGAGCGATACTCTTGAGAACAAATTACCATTGGTTTCTTCAAATTGTCATTTTCGGGTCGTTGTAAAATCTGAGCGATTAAAAACAATTCCATTTTTTGCACACAGCATTCAAGTACATTTTATGGGAAATATATGAGAATTATTGCAAATCTAACCAGATGAAGCTTACTCTTCCAATTGTTTCCCCAATAGCTAATACACCAATTGTTAAATTATTTAAAGATATCTACTTTTTCTTAATAGTATTGCTTTGTTACACTAAACTTCAGATCATGGTATTACCGCGTGACCAGATGACGAGGGCTGTGAATATTTGGTAATCACAACACAATGAGCACTAATGTAGAATCATAACTGCCATTTGAAATTCTTCGATGATAAGCACTGACATACAGACCACAAAAGCAACAGAAATTTCTAAAAAGCTGACACACAGATAGAAGAAATTGTTTCATAATCAGGTGTTTTTCTTTAATATCCCCTTAATTAATACTGAAAATACCAAAAACTAAATCATTAAAAAAAAGTATTCATTTGGTGTGAATATAAGACCAATATAAATAAATTAATAGATTTACATCCAACTTTTTCGGAAAACTGGGCCAGGAGAGCGAATTTTATTTTTTTATTATATTTTATTCTTTCTAACATAAATGGTCATGTCAGTTCTAGATATTGAAGCAGTATCTTATCTTGTATAATAGAAGGTGCTTTAGATTGTCCAATTTGATAAAAACAGACTGATTTATTAGTCTTCGAAACATAATTTGATGATTAAGATATGAGAAAAATGTTTACATCAAAATTATCCAACTGAAAAAAAAATTGAGAAGGGGACTAAAAATAGGGTTGGGAATGGATGTAAATCTAGATATTTTTTATATTAGCCTAAGCCAAAGGAGTTATATAATTACTCTAATACAAAGCTCAATAGAAATACAGGTCGTTTGAAAGCTGGGGCACAGCAAATACAAATTCCACACAATATATGGGGAACCATGAAAACTAACCAAGCTTTTTATGTACAGTAATGCCCTAAATAATCGACTCCTTAACCACAGAGGAATTATGGGTAACTTTTCAGGATTTAGTTGGAAATATGGCTTGTTGCCATTCATCGGAAAGCTCTCACTGAGAGTTTTCCGATGAATGGCAACAAGCCATATTTCCGACTAAATCCTGAAAAGTTACCCATAATTATGCTGTGGTTAAGAAGTTGATTATTTAGGGCATTACTGTATGCATCATAGAAGGGCATGTTATATGTGTGACTAATATACACTGATAAAATAGAAACAGTACAGCTCACATTACAGATTGAAATGCGATGGTGCAGCATTAAAGATCCTGTGCCAATGAATTATCTTATATATGCGAGTCTCCCATATATATGAGAAAGCACTGGCTTACAAGGTTAAAGTAACTATTGTTAGGCCAATGTATTCTCTTATATATGCAAGGCTCCCTATGGGAGACTCACATATATAAGAGAATGCATTGGCACATGGTTTTCACAAAATTTCAGGAAGCTCCAGTCATGGAAGGGTTAACTACCGACTGCCAGCTGATTCATTTGATAGCAAGAGGTTCCCATTGTGTCAAGACTTAGATCATTCATAATTCGTACAGTAAACTCTAACTTGTAGAAGGCGTGATAACCCTATTAATGCATCTAGTCATACACATCAAAACTTAACGTGTATAACTTTAACCATTCCATGACTGGAGTTTACTGAACTTTTGCGAAAACCCTGTGCCAATGCATTCTCTTATATATGCGAGTCTCGCATATATAAGAGAATAAATAGGCCTAACAATATTTACCTTGACAGCCTGTGTATTATCTTATATATGCATTGTTCCCTATGGGAGACTCACATATATAAGAGAAGGCACTGGCAAAGGATCTTTAACTCATTACCATTTGACACCTTACGACATTTCCTCAGAAGCACATTTTGTCACCTTACGTCATTTCCTCAGAGGCACCTTTTGTCACCTTACGTCATTTCCTCAGAAGCACCTTTTGACACCCTTTTATTTAATAAAAGTAAAAATTTTCGTGGCTTTCTCCATTAATCGTCATGATTGTTTTGATTTTACATAAAGTATGCGGTTGAAGTATATTCTATCCAATCAGAACATTTTATTCCATTCACGCCTTACCTTGCTCGAAAGTACATTTGTTAAAAAATTAATAAAAACGACAATTGCTTTTGATAACTGTTGCAACATTTTAACATTTAAACTTGGAATTGTGACATTATGGAAAGGTGGCACAGTCTATTCAATTGGTAGTTTGAAACAACAAATTCTGAACAAATACTAAATAGCGAAACCACGAAAGGCCATTTCTAGAATTTAGAAATTAGAATGACAGCGATCACAGAACTAAGGTAAAAATATGCTAAAGCTGACTAAAACATCAAAATCTCTGAGGAAATGGGACGTAAATTACGTCGCCGTGGCAAGGTGCACTGAGATTTTAACGTCACAACGTCAAAGTAACCTGGGGGTTCTAGTCAGCTGCGGTCAGAGTGGTAATGAGTTAATGCAGCAGCAGCGCAGCTCCCGTCATGAAAGAGAGGTTTATAACAAACATTTTACCCTAATAGAACAAGCTCCTATAGTTCAATTCATGTCGTGGTGTGAATTATGTAAACCTTGATAGACACGATGATAATATACACAGATTCAAGCCAAAGGGATAACGTTATCATTGATAGCAGGTCTATAGCCTTATCGATAAACGTCAAGCATTCCAAGGATATTCGACAAGCTGATTTCACCCCAAGCATATTAATATAGCAATTCAAGTTTTCCGTATTTAAAGCTGCCCAATGTCTACACTGAGGCCCTATTTAATAAAGAGAAGTTTACAAATGTAGTTATACAGTTAATTAGAGCATTAGAGCATGTAGTAAGGTAAACTATGGGTGTCCAGCCCAAATAAGGAATTAAGTATTTGTCTTAATGGTTATATAGCTATAAATTTATAATCAACACTTCAATTCAGAACATTAAGCACATATTGCACCAGATCGATAAAATTAAGGTATTTTATTGTAATCTACATTAGAACTCACACACTGATATATAATGCTGTAAGCTAACAACGAATGAAGCACATGTAGATTATATGGAATGATGATAATGTACACATGAATGATAAAATGAGAAAACTCAAATGATCCACAACAAATTTTCATTCTAAATGGTTGAATTTCAGATATGGCTGTTATACAAAATGTCAATTTTAGGCAATTAAAATAGAAAAATAGTACCGGTACCTCAAAATTTTCAACTGTTGAAAAAGTCAAACCTATGCCTTGAGACATATGAAATATCAAAACAGTGGATTTTACCCTTTTGTGACATAATAGCTGTCGATCGGCATTTTGTTTCTGAACGAAAAATACTGAGGATGGCCGATAATAATTATTGTTAATTCGTCTTTAACCTTTTATGACAGGAGTTGTGCTGGTGCAGCATTACAGATCATGTACCAATGCATTCTCTTATATATATGTGAGTCTCCAACAGGGAGCATCGCATATATATGAGAATGCACTGGCGTACAAGGTCAAGGTAAATATTGTTAGGCCAATGCATTCTCTTATATATGTGAAGCTCCTTATGGGACTGGCATATGTAAGAGAATGCATTGGACAGGGTTTTCGCAAAATTACAGAACGCTCCATTAATGGAAGGGTTAAGGGTTCTGACCATGCAAATTAATTTTTAGGTCAACAAATAGCGACCGGTAGGTACAAAAGACTTTTTCCGGGAAAGCACCCACCCTTGGAATGTCAATGTGCCAAGAAAATTGTAAGAAAATCGTAAGCAAATTGCCTGAAAAACATATAGGATAAACAATATTCAATCCAAAGTCTATTTACTGAGGATCAAATGAGCATGATAATGATATAGCATACGACACACTCTTGAATATTCAGTCATAAAAACCTTTCTTACACCATTCCACTGGCCATTTTTTCTAAGTAACATAATAAACAAACAAACAACACGACAGGTGGGTATCAATGATCGATGGTGGGATCAATGAGATGAGAATTTTGAATGAGACACAGGAAGATAATTTGTAAATGAGATGCAACTAAATTTAATTCCTCTCAGGATTTAATTAAGTAAACTCCACTTAACCCTTTCATGAGGTACATGACGGGAGCTGTGCTGGTGCAGCATTAAAGACCCTGTTACAGTGCATTCTCTTATATATGCAAGACTCCCATAGGGAGCCTCGTATATATAAGAGAATGCACTGGCTTACAATGTCGAGATAAATATTGTTAGGTCAATGTATTCTCTTATATATGTGAGACTCCCTACTGGAGACTCATATATATAAGAGAATACATTGGCACAGTGTTTTCGCAAATTTTCAGGAAGCTCCAGTCATGGAAGGGTTAATGACAGTTGGTGGGATGTGTAAAGATGTATAAATATGTGCATTTTAGGTCAAATAAATACAAATTCAGAGATCTCAGGCACCTCCCTCATCACTGAAATTTTCTTTAAAAAATCCTCGTCAAATTTTTCAATATTTTGTTTTTAAATATTGGATTTGTTTCTGGAGTATGTTTTCCAGATTTTAAGAACAAAAAATTACAAATAAATAGTCTCCCTCACTCATCTCAAAATTTCCTGAGAACACATTTATTTTATTTGAATGACCTTAACCTTGTGTGCGAAAGAAAAACCAAGCTGTCTCAGCATGATCTAACAGTTATCGATGCTTTTAAAACACCTAAGTTTGTGCAATATTCTTTTAAATTCGAGGAAAGACATGTACTGGATATCCACAATACTAACTGATTATGTTTAGAATAATCACCAGTCTACTAGTAATAAACAACGCAGCCCTTAAAATTGACATTTTTATTCTACAGAGCTGCTAACTTTAGTGTTGGATTCACCAGCATCGTCCGCTGAAGCATGCAAACAAATTAAACAGAGCATGTTACTACTGACAATGCACGCAAATACGTCACCACACAGACAGGAGCCGCATAATTGAGTTCAAGCGGGTTGTTTGTGATAGATATGTTACACAGGAAGTTGTTCGGAAGTTACTTCTAGTCACTCCATAGAACGTAACCAGAGATTTGATCACTGTAAAAGGATATCTCACTTCATAGCACGTAATGCCGATAAAAATGCTTTTTGCGCAGTTTTGAATTACAATGGAGATAAACACACTCTCTTTCATAAAATATATGGGAATTCGAGCATGAAAACAGCTCTAATTACGGAATATCCAATTCAACACAGTACTTTTAGCTCCTGGGTATAAACTAGCAAGTAAAGACAACCCTGTTGTCCATTAAGTTCCCTTTACAATCATAGTAGAAAGCAAAAGCGAAAAACCCCAACATTTTAGGCCAAAAAAAAAGGTTTTGGTTCTCAGGCCTTACTGATTTGAAAAAAAAATTGCCTGAGAACCAAAACTTCTTTTTTTGGCCTTACAGTAGCAAAGTTAAGTAAGTTTGGCGAAAAGAAAGCAAATAAACAGCTTAACAAGAAATATGCACTCAAAAAAACACTTACATTAAGTCTGAATTGCCCCTGTGAAGTATCAATTTTAGGTTACAACCACATAATAACCTGTCAATCTCAAGAGTAACCTCCTGTTTGAAAGACGATAATAGAATTTGCAACAACAAATACTGAACGGAACATAGAAATGGAAATGACGGAAACCCTTGAGGCGTATGTATACAGACCTAATAAGATTTTAAAAAGGTAAACAGAAAATATGCATCAATCAGCCTATGGATGCTTGAAAATGGAAGTAAACTTTTCATAATGATGGCGGTTAACCATTTCATGACAGGAGCTGTGCTGGTGCAGCATTAAAGATCAAGTACCAGTGCATTTACTTATATATGCGAGTTTCCCATTGGGAGCTTTGCATATATAAGAGAATGCACTGGCTTACAAGGTCAAGGAAAATATTGTTAGACCATTGCATTCTATTATATATGCGATGCTCCCTATGGGAGACTCATATATATAAGAGAATGCATTAGCACTGTGTTTTCTCAAAATTTCAGGAAGCTCCAGTCTTGGAAGAGGTAACCTGAAAAGTTACTGCTCAATTTAACTAAAATATGGCAATTTATTGTTAAGCCAAATTACTATTAGTTCCATCTGTTTAAGCCTGAGTTTAGTGTGCCTGCCATTTGCAGAATGAGGTCCCCAGATGGTGAATTTAGTGACGCTATCCTGCATAGCAGGCTAGCATCACTAAATTCACCCTCTGGGGACCTCATTCTGCTTAGGCCTCATGTTCTCTGGAAAGTTTCTTTATAATTTCTATAGAAACTTCTTCACATAGATTCTATTTATTTTTTAGTTTAGGTTCTCTATATCCCCAAATTGTCAGACGACACATTGCATAAATTGAGGTTTCCAGTGGGTGTATATCATAATATTCACCATCTGGGAACTTCAATCTGAGACTATATCTCCCATAGCAGATGAGGCCATACAGATTGAGGTCCCCAGAGGGTGAATTTGGTGATGCTAGCCCACTGTGCAGGATAGCATCACTAAATTCACCCTCTGGGGACCTCATTCTGCAAATGACATGCACACTAAACTCAGACTTGATGCTGTTCAGTTGCAAATACAGCTTTAACTGTACTTAGTTCACAACATGTGTCAGTCGGTTTCTTGCCATAAATAGAAGGCTCACATATGACGTAAAGCAATGTTGCTCGACAGCAAATTACCTGTGTACCCCTATTCAGAAGTAATATTCGCAACTCTTCATAATTCAAACCCACTCTGATGTACGTAAAGATGGTTTTCATTCTGTCTATGAAATATCAAATTTAATTAGGTCTGCGTAGATATGCTTAAGATATAAATGGTAAAACTTTTATCCTTCTTTTGATTCGTGATGAATGAATTTGAATTTGTGAATGAATAATGAATGGTTTTGGAATTCAATAATAAATTCACACAGATATGTTACGTTATTCAGCAATAGCTTTCTGGTGATGTTGACTGCCATTTTTAATACACTACCACGGCTCATAAAATCTATGTGCCATAATACCATTACACTTTACCATAATCTCATATACAATCTACAAGAACATACTGCCCTAGATACTATTTCTTTTATTTGGCACGGGAAGCACTGGTGAGCAGAGGTGAAATCAAAAGAAAACGGACAGACGGACGGATGGACCAATAATATAATACGACCGTTTTTTTTAAAACAGGCTTTGTGATGACAAGTTTAACAAACAACCCAAAGATAAACAACACTACAAATGAATTAATGGGAATCAAGTAGTTATTCGTCAACATCAGCTATAAAAGGGTTAATCCTTTTAACAATTTAGTGGAACCTCAAAACATACCTCTGCAAACAAATGCTTCCAGTGCCATTTAACTTTTTATGAAATGCCAAAAAAACAACCTAACTTAACAATGAACTATTCTGAATTCTTAGTTCAGTGACATATAAAAGTTTGAATTCAGGAATGTAGTTTAATGTTAGACATGGCTAATCAAGGGACAATTAAGATCAGAAGTTAGCTTTCGTCTTTGTTAGCAGGCAGTGACATCGGTCAAGATAGACTCTGGCAAAGATGTTAACACCATAAATAACAGAATATTGGTTGAAATCCAATGTATCATTGAAGAAAAAAATTTAACATCATCAATCAACTAAATCCCACTGTTATCCCTTTCATGACAACAGCTGCGCTGGTGCAGCATTAAAGATCCTGTTCCAGTGAATTCTCTTTTATATGCAAAAATTCAGAAAGCTCCAGTCAAGGATGGGTTAAATAAACCAAGACAAATTTTGACGGATCCTACATTCTTTGGACATAGGCCTAACAAAATCAATGTTTCGGTTCTCAGACAATTATTTTCTAAAATGCATATGAACAGGTTTTTTTTTTTTTTTTTTTTTTTAACTTTACATTCGATGACTCTATCAAACACCAGCTGACACACTAACTTAGTGGTAATTAATTATAATAAGTTTTAATTTCAATTTGCAAATGTCTTTCAATTCCTGTGTTACTTTAGGTATCCCCTTTCATTGACATCAGGGGTACTCCCTCTAGAATTATTTTGAAAATGCTATAATACAGAGAGAGAATCTAGGGATCTCTGACCGAGAATGACTCACAATTTTGGAGGCAAATTAGGATGTTTACCAATATCAGCATTTGAAATTCCAATAATTGTATGTATTATAATGAGGTTGATGCTATCTAAACAACTACTACTGAGTAAAACAGAGTTCCATTGATTTATTTAGGTAAAAATTCCTCGTGACACTATGAATAATTTTTTATTATTTTTTTTTTTTTTATTTTATTTTTTTTAATAATATTTTTTTCAGTGGTGACTAAAATAAAACAAAAGCATCACTTGAGTATGGCAAAATACGCCTGTGGTAATGCCAACAAAGGAACATAACTCTGGTAAAAATTGGAGGGCAGAACCCAAATTTGAACTTTACCTGCATTTTGGGCTAGTAAACTCACATACCAAATTTCATTCCATTCAGTTCAGAATTACAAAGTTATCATCCAGAAATGAAAAAAGAATTTGGATGGACAGACTAATAATGTTCATAATACATCCCATTTTTAAAAACATACGTATAAAAAAAATCATGAGAGAACCGAAACATTGACTTGTGTGGCCTTACTAATGCTTTCAATAAAAATGTTTAACATTAAACAGCCTCCATTAAACTCAGATTTCTTCTATTCCTCATAGTATCACATGAATTCACGAGCCATTTTTCCTCTGTAACATCTTGATGATTGTAATGCCGATCAGACCCAGGTAGATGTGGAGGACTTCTTCTTCCTCTTCCGATCTAGGAGGGAATGCCATTTTCTGTAGCACAGGGGCGATTCAGACTTAGACCCTAGTCAACTATTTGGCATATGAACAACACTCGCACCAGCTCTACCGGTGCACAGAGGTGAAACCTGCAAATAGAATCGGATGACTTGTTTAAATTTGTGTAAATTTATTTTATTTTTCAATATCAATAATGTACTAGCTAATTTTTTATAGTTTGCCTAGATTCTCAAGTACATATCCTATAAATCGTTCAATAACGCTTTCATGACGGAGCTGCACTGCTGCAGCATTAAAGATCCTGTGCCAGTGCATTCTCTTATATATGCGAGTCTCCCATAGGGAGCCTCGCATATATAAGAGAATGCACTGTGCATTGGGAGCCTCGCATATATAAGAGAATGCACTGGCTTAAAAGGTCAAGGCCAATGTATTCTCTTATATATGCAAGGTTCCCTATGTGAGACTTGCATATATAAGAGAATACATTGGCAAATGCTAGAATGGGTACTCTTATATATGCATGTCTCCCATAGGAAGCCTTGCATATACAAGAGAATGCACTGGCTTACAAGGCCAAGGTAAATATTGTTAGGCCAATGTATTCTCTTATATATGCGAGATTCCCTATGTGAGACTCGCATATATAAGAGAATACATTGGCACAGGGTTTTCGCAAAATTTCAAGAAGCTCCATTCATTGAAGGGTTAAAACTTCTCTTATTGAAGATTAGGAGTAACCTATATTCAAGGAAATTTTCTATTTTCAGCAGATGTTTGTACGAACTGGAATGTTAATTGTCGGTTGTGATATATAAGTTTTTAAATTTCAGCATTCAAGCCTTGAAATAGCGTGTCTGTCATTTTCAGAATGAGGTCCCCAGAGGGTGAATTTAGTGATGCTAGCCCGCTATGTGGGGTAACATCACTAAATTCACCCTCTGGGGACCTCATTCTGCAAATGACAGACACACTATTTCAAGGTTTGTCAGCATTGATAGATCAAGGACAATGATAAAATTCAGAACTTTTTCAAATTGTTTTTAGAATTGTCAAAAACTTTCAACTGGACAAGCCTAGAGGGTGTCTTGGGAGAGGACAAGCCTAGAGGGTGTCTTGGCAGACATCTTCTCCCTAAAACGCGCCACTTCTCCCTATCTTTGTCCCAGGGAGAAGAGACTTCTCAATCATATACCAGTATGCATATGTCCCAACAATATATTTAAAGTATATGTTAACCCTTTTAGTGCCAGGGGCCGATCTCATCGGCCCTAATTTATGGTCTTTAGAGTGCCCTAAAAAAAATAAAAAAATGAATTTATAATTTTTTGTTTTGGGTTAGGCCAATGCATTCTCTTATATATGCGAGGCGACCTATGGTCGACTCGCATATATAAGAGAATGCATTGGCACAGGGTATATGGGTCGATGCAAAAATCGGACCTGGCACTCAAAGGGTTAAAGTTTACTTATTATAATGGTTTTATAAATGGACCCTTTGTTGATCTTAATATCTGAACATTTCCTATATATAACTAACTACTCATCAATGATGCTTTAGTATAGAAAGTGTTAACCCTGATTTTGAGGACAGAGCATGCAACAGGCTCATTTCATGAGTAAATCCTGCCATATATGAATTAAGCATCTCACTTACCTTTGTCCATTCGTTGCTGACAGGGTCGTAACATTCCACATCATTTAGATACTGCTGCCCGTCGTGACCGCCCACAGCGTAGATTCTATCCCCCAGGACACACACGCCCACGGCATCTCGTGGAGAACTGATGGATGCTATGATCGTCCACTGGTCTGTTTTTGGATCATATCTGCAATTGTACAAACAGTACATCATTATAGTTCTAAGAACAACCCTAGACAAGCCTGCAAATAGTATGTCTGTCATTTACAGAATGAAGTCCCCAAAGGGTGAATTTAGAGATGCTACCCCGCACAGCTGGCTAGCATCACCAAATTCACCCTCTGGGAACCTCATTCTGCTTAGGCCTCAACTGCTATTGGAGACCTAGGATCAGATTGAAGTTCCCCAGTTGAAGTTGGTGGTGTTCACACATTAGTCAACTCGATAATGCATTTTATATTCTGCTAATTAGCTAAGGGAAAAAGTAACAAAAATCAATGTTAATTTGAGACTATAAATACTTCCCAGAAGATGAGGCCTGAGCAGAATTTGGTCCCTAGTGGGTAAATTTAGTGATGCTAGGCTGCTGTGCAGTGTAGCATCACTAAATTCACCCTCTGCGGACCTCATTCTGCAAATGAAAGACACACTATTTAGAATTAACTTATAACTAACTTACTTATAACATTTGTTGCATAAAGTGTGATTAAAATTCCAATAGTTTTTCATTATACATACAGTAATGCCCTAAATAATCAACTCCTTAACCACATAAGAATTATGGGTAATTTTTCAGGATTTAGTTGGAAATATGGCTTGTTGCCATTCATCGGAAAGATCTCACTGAGAGCTTTCCGATGAATTGCAACAACCCATATTACCAACTAAATCATGAAAAATTACCTATAATTCTGCTGTGGTTAAGAAGTTGATTTATGTTGGGCATTACTGTAGGTACATGAATGATTTCTGAAACAAAGTGGCATTATATTGAGACTCACTGAACCTCCTTGGTCCAATAGCTCTGCTAATTCAGTGTTTTTGTTACTATACTGATGACCATGTTCCTCATTTGGACAATGAACTCAAATGGATCTATGACTCATGTGTTCTCAGATGAGAAATGCTATCAACCATGGCCTACATGTACCTTTCTGCACAGTCAAATCGACTGCATGTTGGATTAGTTGCCGGAGCTTCATAGCCACCAACAGCATACAGGAATCCATTACTGGCGGCCACTCCCACTCCTCCACGTCGCTTTGACATCGAGCAGCATGCTATCCATTTATTTGTGTGTGGGTCGAAACATTCTACAGTCTTCAAACATGAGCTGCCATCTCGGCCACCAACGGCGTACAACCTGTAAGCAATAATCAAGCCTTGAAATAGTGTGTCTGACATTTGCAGAATGAGGTCCACAGAGGGTAAATTTAGTCATGTTACACCACACAACAGGATAACATCACCAAATACACCCTCTGGGGGACCTCATTCTGCTTAGGCCTAAACTGTTATGGGAGACCTTGGATAAGATTGAAGTTCCCCGGTTGAAGTTGGTGATGTTCACCCATTAGTCACCTTGATTATGCATTGAATCTTCTACAAATTAGGGGATATAGAAACTGAACAGAAGGGAAAAAGTAACTAAAAACTATGATAATTTGATACTATAGATACTTTCCAGAAGACGAGGCCTAAGCCGAATGAGGTCCCCAACCAGAGGGTGAATTTGGTGAAGCTAACCTGCTGTTTGGGGTAGGATCACTAAATTCACCCTCAAGGGACCTCATTCTGCAAAAGACAGACACACAATTTCTAAGCTAGAAAACTATCATACTACAGCAATGAGCTATATAAAGAATTTGCATATACATGAATATTATATCAGTCGACAAAAGGAAGACTATTTCTTTGTTAATATTTTAACAAATACACTGAGTCTACACCAACATGAAGGTTTGCTGCCACCAAATAACTTTTCCTGCAAAATGCATAGTTTTACCAATGTATAACAAAACCTGGCTATTAAATTCTTGAATTAAATGAACAATAAAAATCCTCCCTCAGCATTTAATGACTTGATTAGTAATTGCTTTATTTTACAAGTAATGAGAACATTTTTAGATTAATGCTAGTATCATATGATGCATGATGAATATGTCAATTAGAATGTAATGATCCCATTTCAAAAATATAAAGTAATGCCCTAAATAATTGACTCCTTAACCACAGCATAATTATGGGTAATTTTTGAGGATTCTCAGTGAGAGCTTTCCGATGAATGGCAACAAGCCATATTTCCGACTAAATCTTTAAAAATTACCCATAATTCTGCTGTGTTTAAGGAGTCGAATATTTAGGGCATAACTATACCCTATAGCATTAGAGCTTCTCCCAAATAACTCTGGAATTGAAGAAATGCCTGCAGACTATGAGCAAACTTGCCCAGAGAAAGGTTGTTAAAGTCAATTGCTCAAGATTGCCTTAGCCTTAAGAAGGGTAAAACGGTATAGGTGAAGTGAGTCTAGATATTTTCTTGGAAGACATAGGTAAAGGGTGTGTAGAATTATTCTTGAGATGGGCATCAGTGATGTTAGATCGTGCCATGAGTCTCTACTCTGGCTATGCCCATAGAGATAATTTTCCATCAGTTTAAAACCTGGGGAATTTTTCGAACTTCTGACTGGGGAAACTCATAACATCAAAATTATTATGAAGGCAATATATTTCTTTATCCGACCATTTATGGGACCATCTTCTTTCATACTCAACAGAATATATGCAACAAATGACTGAATTTGAGCATTACCATGTTGTTTGCATCATTCATAGAGCACACAAGTGTATTTTGCACTAATCCATGGCTCAAATTCATTCATTTGTTGCATATATTCTGTTGAGTATAAAGGGATGGTTCCACAAATGGTTGGATTTAGTCTACAGTACCCCTTTAAGGAACAACTAAGAAATTACCTGTATTATCTTTTTAATGCTATAAGGTTAGAACTTCAAAATGTTCCCATGTTTTGAACGGCGGAATATGATCTCTATGGGTAGAGACTCATGGCATGATCTATGGTGAAGGGAGATTGGATTTATCATGAATGATTAGTAGCTGACATTAATCGATGGCCAGAACTATTTGTGGGGTTTAACTATTTGTGAGGTGGGCACCGGTAAAGGGAGTGGGGGATTTATCATGAGACGGGCATGGTAAAGGGAGTCAGGATTTATCGTGAATGATTAGTAGCTCACATTAATCGCTGGCCAGTACTCTTTGAACTGGAATGAGAAATGGGGATTTATTATGAGACATCGGAGAAGGCAGTCGGGATTTATCATGAGAAGGGCATCAGGGACGGAAGTCAGGATTTATTGTGAAACAGGCATCGGGGAAAGGGAGTTGGGATTTATCATGAGACAGGCATCGGGAAGGGAGTGGGGATTTATCATGGGACATGCATCGAGGAAGGGAGTCAGGATTTACAGTAATGCCCTAATTAATCGACTCCCTAACCACAGCAGAATTATGGGTAACTTTTCAGGATTTAGTCGGAAATATGGCTTGTTGCCATTCATCGGAAAGCTCTCCCCGAGAGTTTTCCAATGAATGGCAACAAGCCATATTTCTGACTAAATCCTGAAAAGTTACCCATAATTCTGCTGTGGTTAGGGAGTCGATTAATTAGGGCATTACTGTATCATGAGACATGCATCGAGGAAGGGAGTCAGGATTTATCATGAATGGTTAGTAGCTCACATTGAACGCTGGCCAGTACTCTTTGAACTGGAATGAGAAAACTCTTTTGAAATATGTTTTCATATTCATGATGGTGAAGTTAATGTTAATATGACAGGCCTGGTGTGATATGAATCAATTAGTATATGCATGAAATAATCATGCTACAAGCATTACATTTAGCATGGAAAAAGCCTTATCTTTGATATGATCATAACAAATTAAAAAATTGGTTTACTCTCAATAATAGAAATATAAGACCTACATTACAATGTAACAGAAAACAGTTAACCCTTTCAGTGCCAAGTCCGATTTTTTTATCAACCCATATTTCCTTGATCATTTTTCAAAATCGGACTTGGCACTGAAAGGGTTAAACAAACAGACAATTTGTATCTGAAGAAGTTAATTTTACATTAACCCTTTCTATACTAAATGGGTTTTCCCATTCAGTTATAAATCTATACATTGGAATGGTCTATTATTCACATGGAGGGATGTTCAGGAAAAATATGCAGACAACAGATAATAAAGTGTAGAAGAAGTCCTATTTATTGAAGGGAAATGTTCAGATAATAAGTTCAACAAATGGTTGTTTGTTGAACTTTTACTGAACATTTCCTATGGGATAACTACTTGTCAATGTATTAGTATTGAAAGGGTTAATATTTAAAATTTATCGCTGAATGTCAAAATGACCTGACGACGGTCATTTATGTATGATTTACATGTATCTTTGTTTCAAACATCACATAATTTACTCACTTTGAACGTAGAACTGCGACACCGACAGTACTTCTGGGAGTAGACATGGGTGCCACATAGCTCCACTGTCGAGCTTGTGGGTCCCAGCGCTCTACTGTATTGAGGTAAGACCAGCCGTCATGACCACCGACTGCATACATTGGTCCCTCCAAAACACCGACACCTTCAATTGAAAATAAAAACACTCAATACCAGTACAGTCAACTCAATATCTTTCTGATACAGTAATGTTTTCACAAACTCTTCACAAAATATATCCAACCATATAGCGAAAAATCATATATAGAAAGCAAATATCCAGTTCTTATAGTTATACAACTATGGTAATTCAAATACCATTAATTTTGTCATGTATTTCACAATAAAACCCAAGTACTTGATTGAATTTGTTGTTTTTGTTTTTAAACCAGAAAATTCTGGCAAAATCTTTGAATAAAACTTTCACCCAAACCTTAAACTGTACATATTGTTAAACTTAACTGATTGATAGATATAAGAAAACTAAACCTATATAGTTTTGACACCATAATCAGAATATTCTATGTCGAATGGGGGCATAACTAACCAAAGCCATGTCTGTGTGTTGACATCGGTGACCATGCATATAGCACTCTGCTATGTTTGTGACTTAATATGACTTTAAAACTAACCTAAGCCATGTCTGTGAGCTTAAAACTAACCTAAGCCATGTCTGTATGTTTAACACTAACCTAAGCCATGTCTGCATGTTTAACACTAACATAAGCCATGACTGTGTGTTTAACACTAACATAAGCAATGTCTGTGTTTAACACCAACCTAAGCATTGTCTGTGTTTAACACTAACCTAAGCCATGTCTGTGTGTTTAACACTAACCTAAGCCATGTCTGTGTGTTGACATCGGCGGCATCAGTGACCATGTTTTCTTCTTTGGATCATAGCACTCGACTGTGTTTAGTGTCTTAAGACCGTCCCTGCCTCCGACGACATACAACTTATCGTCAAGGACAGCTACACCAAACTGTAATCGGCGACCATTCATGCTAGCCACCTGTGTCCATGAATTTGTTCGGAGATCATACTTCTCAATGCTCGTAGCACCTAGAATAGTAAATGAATTAAATTGATAAGAGTATGCATAAAATGATGGTATAATTGACAGATTAAACGAGCCCTACCTGTAAGGTGATGTTTGATCAAATTTTATTTAAATGACAAGAGCATTGAGGGATAACATGGAGAGTTTGCATAGTTTAGTATGCTAAATGGATACAGGAGTAATTCTAAAAGGGTGGGATAGGATAGCATAGGATAGGATCATTTTATTTGCAATACACATACATGGAAAGTACAATTACAAATAAATATAATATTAATAGACTATACATGTATATTGCTAGGGGTGATATAGTCATGGCTGACTGTCTTCCTATCACCCCTTGGGATGGGAGGGCATGTTATCCCTCAGTGCTCTCGGCAATTAAATGAAATTCTGATCAAACATCACCTTACAGGTAAGGCTCATTTAGTCTATCAATTTCATTCAAATGCCTTTGCCCTTCTGGATCACATCGAGATTTTAGAGCCTGCATCCATTTTCAAAAAGTACAGATAACATGAAATTATGGCATATTGCCATGTGAAAAATCGGATGACCTGTCAGTTCTGATCCAATTACTGGTTAGAACTTTATAGAAGTGGGCCTAATCTTGTTGAATGTATGCATACTGAGTAATGCATCACAACAAAATTAATCTGTTTAAAGGGAACTAAACATTGTGGGCATTTGCCAAATAACTTTACAGTACCGGTATGTGCCCACTATAGTGTAATTGAAAGAATAACAGTATATTTATAAATAAGGTTTAGTCTAGACTTACTACTTACTACACACTACTAAATTATGCGCTATTTAGTGTAAGCTAATGTCACATCTCGGCGATTTAACTCCAAATATCGCGAGCTTGCAAATGACGTCATTGTTCATTGACATTACATCTCAATGGAAGTTCAATTACATTACCATCACTGGTGTACATGTTTTAGTGCATACCTACTCTCGCGAGAATATATCGACGAGAGCCAAAGGGACGTAATCCATAAGATACGTGATCCACGTAAAAAACAATAAATGACACGCCACCTGTCGTCCTCAAAAAGCCATAGGTAGAGGGTAAAATCAAGCAAGTATGTGGTATACCAATAGTAGGTACTATAGCACAACCTGGCTTTGCCGATATAATAATGTAAGGGCCAATAGAACCTGATAATTGAACAATAATCCAAGCACACTAGAAACCCATCCTGTCATGAGAATACGCACATAGCAATTGATGTCAGTCACACAAATGCGACCTCTCCAGAAGTGCGAAGGAAGCTCAAATGGCCTCTGTATTCTGACGTTACCCTTTGGACACTATATGCACATTTTAAGGACTCTGGTAGATTTTTGGCACAGAGCTCTGCATGTTATATGTACTGGTCTCTGAGACATGCCTGAGTGTTTTGCCCTGCGTACATGCCTGGGACTATATAACACACAAGGCACTGATTTTTAGAAGCTGTGTTTTTTAGACAATGCACATTTTTGGATTTGGTGGGAATAGTTCCCCGACCCGTGACCCAAAAATTTCAATACTTCCATAATTTTTTTAAACCAGGACTCCATAATTTATATTATGTATTAAATAATTAGAGCAAGAATTCTCTTTGACTATGTGGGTATAGTGCCCATTGGAGTGGGTATAGTTCACAACACGAAGCCTGGTGAACTATACCCACCCCACTGGGCACTATACCTATGTAGTCAAAGAGAAGAGATGCTCTATTTTTATATTTCACCAAACAATTTGAACTTGTAGTATGCATGCTACATAACCATCTCCTACCAACAACAACTGATGGACTGTTCAAATTCCCTTCATATGACAATAATGGAAATCAAGTACAACTCGTTTTATTGAGAACAATAAGATTATAGTGTGCTAAATTTAGCACAACACTACACGATATAGGACACAGCTCTCGACCAATCAGAAGGCGCTATTTCTGGGTGAGTTGAAATATAATCTAATAGACAAACACGAGATGTACCTTTAGTACTGTCCATTCCACCGACAGCATACAGCACGCCGACGGTCGATTTTCGTGGTTTCGTTCGTGGACTTTGCAGGGAATATCGTCTGTCTGGTAAGAGGTGGTATTTCAAAGCTTCGAGGAACAAGAGGTGGCAATCTTTATCATCCTTAATCAGACCACATGTGTCCACTGTGTCTGTGAGGAACTGAAATTATAGAAATCATTGATATTAAAGGCACACAAGGCACTCACAGGGCAAATTGGGAGACAATTTCTCCCTAAAATGGGGCACTTCTCCCTATTTCTGTCAAAGGGAAAAGTGACTTCTCTAATATACCAGTATGCATATTTCAAAACAGCATATTTCTTGTGTATTTACTGATTATAATGGTTAATTGCTCATTATAATGATATTATAAATGAACTCTGGTGTTGCATAATACTTATTGGATCACAGAAAGGTGAGAATATAGATTAAATTTAACTTCATCCTTTATAACTTCTACCTGATGACAGTACATTTCTCCCTAATAATCTTATTGAGAGAAGAGACTTCTCCCAATTTGAATTCTCTAGGCTGGTCCCTGTCACAGGAATTAAATGTGCAAAATATGGAGATAAAAACTTTGTTCTTATATTCATGATAGATAGTTCTCCAATAACGAAATTTTGTGTGTTGAAACCATTGTTATGTAAACAAAACTGTTACAGTGATTTGTCAACAAACATTGCAAATCATGTAGTAAGTTCAATTATTTTATATAGAAGATATGGCACAGTAGCATGTTAAATATACGACTACGAAACATGCCGAGCATTACTCTTTGAACATGTCTGGGACTATACAACACACAAGGTGCCTATTTTTAGAAGCAAATGTAAGTTTTGAGAGAGTGAAAATTGTTTTTTGTTTTTTTGGGGGATTGGGTGGGATTCAAACCCTGCCCATGATGCTTCGGTGGCCGTATGGTATTGATGTCAGACTTTGAGTCGCAAGGCGCGCTCGCCTTCATGGACAGGAGTTCGGAAAAAAAATATATGATTTTCATAATAAGTTTTTCAATGCTTTGACCTTTTCCAACGTTTACCTTCAAGTTTTAGTTAAACTTTGAAATCATATTGAACTTCTATCAGTAGTTCCACTGTAACAGTAATGCTGACATAACAATGGGCAGGGTTCACACTGTCGGTAGCCAAATTGACTAATGGCCAATTGTTTTTGTAAAAAGGCCAAACAGGCACATACAAAAAGACAACGCATGTGAAGTTCAACCAGTGCAACCCAATACTGCTTAAAATACCACTAAAAATAATACTGAAAAAATACATGTTATGAACAGTTATGCTGTATATGGATGCATCATGTATTGATGCTGTATATTGTTGGAATATGCATCAATCAATATTCATAAATGTTCCAAACTAAATTCAATATTGCTACCTTTACAATGACACGCATCGAGATTTCCTCTAATAGGCTGTTACTGTTTCTAAACATTGGAAATCAATTTTGAATACAATACATAAACAAAGTTCAAATAGGTCTTTTGCACTGTACATAACAATGAGTCTTACACCCATGATCGCCAGGGCTGCAACGATTCATCATGAATTCAATGTATCGCGAAACACTTTCAAATGAAATGTGTATCGTGTTATGAGTATCATGATATAGGAAATTAAGTAATTTCTGAAGATGGGCATGTGTAAAACAGCAAAAGCTGCAATGTTCTCTCAAGTTTACATGTCAATTATGTTTATTTGACTCATATAGCTAACTATTAAACTGCATTTTAGCTAAAAATTAACTCTATCTCCAGTTATAAATTTGTTCATTCAGATATTTCAAGTGGTAAATAATTTGAGAACACTAATTTAGAGTATCATGATACGCTTCGTATCGTTTATCATGTACCACGATTCATATCATGACCATGTTTATCGTTACAGCCCAAATGATCACCCCAAGTTAGCTCATGGCTCCCACATGTCAGACCTAATCAAATTCAATGCCACTCAAGCCAAATTCGCGGCAATTTTAAAGTTTTTTGAAGGCCATCTATCCTGAAATTAAAGTTTTTTCAGGATATTCTATTATGAATTTAGCAAGTGGTGAATATATCACTTAAAGACTATTAAAGGCCCCCTTTGACAATGATATAACACTCCAATATGGAGTTTAACTTTTACCGTCTGTTATTTTTCCTGAAAACCCATCCAGATGAATAATAGCCCATTCCATTATATACTTTTCAAACTGAATGGAAGAATCCAATCGTACATACAGGGTTAACTAGGCTTACCTGTGCTGACATGAGTGGAAGACGGAGCTGAGCGAAGAGTTTGGACAGATATTTCTTCCTGTTGGGAAGGTCATGTTTTATCCAATGCATCAATGTGTGGAATATCGTCTCCTCCGATGGAATATTCAGGTCGTCACTCGATAGGACGCTACAAACTTCATCGTGTGGAAGGATTAGGAATTCTTGGTTTTGTACAACTTGTATGAAGTTCTCCTGTAAATTGAGAGACAGATTCAGGCTGAAAATATGGAGCCGGACATTTGCAATCCTCGCCACTCAAGATTTCAGTGTTGAATGGGTCACTGTGAACAAGCCTGAGTTTAGTGTGCCAGTCATTTGCAGAATGAGGTCCCCAGAGGGTGAATTTAGTGACGCTATCCCGCAATAGTGGGCTAGCATCACTAAATTCACCCTCTGGGGACCTCATTCTGCTTAAGCCTCATCATTGGAAAGTTTCTTTATTATAAAATTTCTATAGAAACTTAGATTCTATTTCTTTTTTAGTTTAGTTTCTCTATATCCCAGACGATACATTGCATAATCGAGGTTCAAATGGATGTACATCACAATTTTCACCATTTTGGAATTTTAATCCGAGTCTATGTCTCCCATAGCAGATGGGGCCATGCAGAATGAGGTCCCAAGAGGGTGAATTTGTTGATGCTAGCCTGCTATGAGGGGATAGCTTCACTAAGTTCACCCTCTGGGGACCTCATTTTGCAAATGACAGGCACACTTAACTCAGGCTTGACCATGAATCACTCTCCTAAAAAAAATTCTCACGGTGTTGAGTGTTTTGATTATCACTCACTCTTTAAGTGCTGTATATAAACAAACACTTGGCTCACACAGTGCGTTTTGTGGAAAAATCGCATTCATACTATCATTATACTATGCTAGTACTATGTTCTTGAGGAAAGTTTCATAATCTGGAAACTGATATTTCTAAATTATAACCTGCAACGAAGGCCATCCAATCGACACATTTAACCTTTATAACTTAAGACCAATTTAACATTGTTTATACAAACTATTATAGCATGAATCAGACAATGTTGTATATAAACAAATGAATATGCCACTGAAAATTCAATTAATTACATTTCCTCTTGTCCCCCGTGTATTTGTCAACCCATTTTACGACATACCAAAAACTAACTATGCCCAATCTTCATTTCCATCTCATATATTTATATATTGGACTAACTCAGAGTCAGTTCTTTCATTGGATGTTGATTTCGAACCTGGGTCAAACCACGAAATCGACGAATAATAGACCCCCATGAATTAACCCTTTCAGTGCCAATGTATCACATTATTATAATCAATAAATTTGAAAAATGATCAAGGAAATATGGTTTGATACAAAAATCGGACTTGGCACTGAAAGGGTTAAAAGGAATTTACAGTATTTCAAAGGTCATTTATCCCATTGGACATAAATATCACAATTGATCAATTTTGCTCTCGGGACAATATAAGAGTTCTGATTCTGTTGATATTTCGTGTTTGTGTTGCCAGCCTAGAAAAGGTTTAAGGGGACCAGGGTTCACAATGTCACTTGCCAAATGGCAAACAATATTTTCATTTGGCAAAAAAAAATTCATTCACCAAAAATGTTTGCAAGTGGGTCTTTAATTATGGGATGTGAACTATCTAGTCATAAACATCACTGAAAGTGGGTTATTCATTTCATGTCGACGTACAGACAATACAAAGAGAAACCCGAAATCTATCATCTTAGTGCTATCAGCAGTGATATGTCGAAAGTTACGTGTACACTTCTTAAGTTTTCACAAAACTGGCAATCAGTATAAAATATGATTCGGAAATAAGCGATGTTCTGTAAATTTTTCATTGAGGTTCGTATAAGTAATTTGTAACATGCTCTCAAAATTGATACCGTCACTTTGCCTGAAACAGCAAAACGTAATTATTGAATTGTGTTTACAGTTAATTCCTCATTTGTCTGTTTAGATTATGGATGCATGAAGTCATTGTAACAATGCATATTAATGGCAACATTGTATACCACATATTTATGATGTCAGTGTTTTATGACCAGCGAGTATAAGACAATATGTTAATCAGTCAAATGTGAATGGCGACAGATTAATTTGTGGCTCGTTGTTGTCAGCAAGGATAATGGGTGAAATATGTATGCTTTGATGCCAGATACTTGTAGTCTGATGACTGTGTTGCAATATTAAACATAGTGTCGCTTAGATATTTATTGCTACATTGATATATATCAATAATAACTTGCTCATTTTACCTCCAAAATGTGGTTAGTTTTTAAAGTATATAACTAAGATAAAAAACAAAAAACAAGAATGTCCTTCAATTTTCCCAAATACATGTATACCCTCAATTAAATTTGGCAAATATTTTTGAAATTAGGCAAAAAATAATTTCATTTGGCAAAAAGTTTGGCAAAAGGAAATTTTCGTCCAGAACCAACCCTGAATGGGACACTGAATCATGCTTGTTCAATGACACTCACCATGACATAGTTATTAGCTACTTTGTAGAGGTCTGTACAGCCCTGAGCATCAGCGAATTGACGGATTCCTATACAGTTGGACGGGTGAAGCTGCTTCATAAGAAAGCTACAACAAGCCTCGACAACCTCCGATAATTGCAGCAAACAGGCCGTCGACAGCAGGCTCTCGACGTTCTCCTCCCGCAAATCAATGCGACCTAGAAAGACAAATTCAATATTAGACATTATTTTCATCCTTTGAACATTTTTGACTCGAGATAATCGAATCAACACCGGTTCCGAAGATAGAGTTAATAAACCTTATCCCGCTCTCAGCTTCATAAGATTTTCTGTGTTCTAGATTAAAATATTGTATTAGTCGTAGAACAAAGTGCTCCTCTCTTTTTTACAGCTAAATTAGATTACTTTCTACATATTTGCTTCGGTAGGATATTTGATTAACCTAGTGACCCTCGCTCTTATAGAATGATTGATAAACTCAAATAAACCATATAATTTGGGAATTGGTATTTAAGACGAAACTAGTTTAACTAGGAATTTTGTGCCAAATTAACAGCATCAGTGCACAAACTCAAGCTTTGAAATAGTGTGCCTGTCATTTGCAGAATGACTTCCCCAGAGAGTGAATTTAGTGATGCTATCCCACACGGTGGGCTAGCATCACCAAATTCGCCCCCTCTTGGAACCTCATTCTGCTGAGGACTCAACTGTTATGGGAGACCTAGGATCATATTGAAGTTCCCCAGTTGAAGTTGGTGGTGATGTTCACCCATTAGTCACCTCGTTAATGCATTTTATTTTCTGTAATTTAGGGGATATACATTTCCCACCAATGAATAGTAATCCTTCTGCACTTCTACTATCTTTTTATCTGTCTGTCGTCTGCTGAATTTTCGTGAACCTCCTTCCAAATGAATAATAGACCATTCCAACATATATACTGTTATAACTGATGGGAGAATCCATTAAGTAAAGAAAGGGTTAACCCTTTGATTACTGAATGGATTCTACCATTCGAAAATATAACAGTATATATTGGAACGGTCTATATTTTAATTGTACGGGGTGAAAATTCAGATGAAAGGCAGAGAAATACCTAATTTAGTATTCATCTGTAGGGATGTTGCACTTACAAGATCAGTTTATATCCCAACATCAAGGACAAATCAAGAGAATTTTTGGGGACACCTGTTTTCCAGATGAGAATGTCCACATGTAATCTGAGATGACACAATTGTTCTGATGAAACATTTGACATGCAACTAAAGGCCCAATTGTAACTGCAGATTTACTATTTACACAATGACAATATAGTGTTGAATTTTTTAATTATGCCTTCAAAAAGTTTAAAATTCATGTTGATAAAAAAACTGTATACTAAAAATTTGGGGACATTTGGGCTACTAGAGTTTGGGCGCCCAAACCTGTAACAGATATCTAAACATGCCTGGATATTTCCCTGCCCAACATCATCCTTCTATGATCCAATAAGTAGTTTGCATTATAATAGCCCATGTATAAAATGATTATAATGAGTAAGAACAACATTATAATCAGGAAATACAGTTTAAATATGTTGCAGGAACATACAGCAATGCACTGAGAGTTTTCCGATGAATGGCAACAAGCCATATTTCCGACTAAATCCTGAAAATTTACCCATAATTCTGCTGTGTTAAGGAGTTGATTATTTTGGGCATTACTGTATGCATACTGGTATATGAGAGAGATCACTTCTCCCAAGGACATAATTAGGGAGAAGTGACACAATTTAGGTAGAAGATGTCTCCCAAATCTCCATCTGGCCTGGTCCCTGCCTTGAACATCCTACAAATGAATAGACCATTCCAATGCAAGAAAACAACTAGCGGCCATGATGAAGAGGAAGCCGGCAGCTGTCATATAAATCCCCCTTACCCAGACATGAGATGTGTGTGCAAATTAAAAGTGGATTTAACAGATCTATATTGATCAAGTGGTCCCAAACTTCATTAGAGTCAATCAAACGACAAGATAAAGAAATACCTCGCCACGATATTCAATTATTCCGGCTAGGGAGACATATTCCGTTAATATTCCCGCAGATAAATATATACGTCCCAGCTACCACCAAATTTATTCAATTAGTGTATTTCTGCTGCCCGCTAATGAAGTTAGGGTCGGTGTTAGTCAATATTTGGAGGTGAAATATCTCTTAGATCCCTGGATTCTCAGACAATATAGTCTCAAATGAACTAAATTAGCCGAAAATCCTCAACAAAAGGTTGGAATCTAGAGCAAGACATATAAATTTCACATTCTCCTACACAGAGTGTGGACCAGACTGGGAAACAAATACTATTTCAAGATAATCAAAGGATAACTCTAAAATGAAAAATATTAAAAACATTTACCCTCTTTTGAATAAAGGTCCGCTGGATGCGGTATCTGCGCGGAAGGAAAAAATCCAGATAAACAAAGAAGGATAACTCTAGAATAGAAAACACAAACAACATCACTTGCCAATATTTTGAAAGCCGTCATGATGTCGAACCTACATACCAATTTAATTCAGATACGATAACCTATGGCTGAGATAATGTATATGGACGGATGGAAAGACAGATATGGCCATACCAACAAGCAGACAGACGAAACAAAGTCAATCCAATATACCCCCCAGTTTTCTTCAAACATGGTGGTTTAAGTATAATAAAGATTATTCAACACACCCTGTGACAATTTAACCATTCCATGACTGGAGCTTCCTGAAATTTTGCGAAATCTTTGTGCCAATGCATTCTCTTATATATGCGAGTCTCCCATAGGGAGCCTCACATATATAAGAGAATACATTGGCCTAAAAATATTTACCTTGACCTTGTAAGCTAGAGCATACTCTTATATATGTGAGGCTCCCTATGGGAGACTCACATGTATAAGAGAATGCCCTGGCACATGATATTTAATGCTGCACCAGCACTGCTCCCGTCATAAAATGGTAAGCACTTTCTAGGCCTTGAATGGTTATTTCAGGCTGTCAAGGCAGTGCGGAGCACTGTGACCGAGAGGGGGACTCGATGAGGGGGGAAACTCATGTTGTCATCTGAGTACTTGTCTGAAGGTGTAATATGTAAATGTATACCAATGACCATGTGGTAATAATGACATAGACCCACCACTAATCTTCTGTGGAATGCACAATATATATATGCATCAATTATTATTACTGTTATATAGTATACAGTATCCCAAATGGGTGCCACTGACTGACAACTCAATAAATTCCTGGTGGGTAGGGACGAGCCAAAGGGGCGGCTTGGTGATTTCTTCTCACTAAAACATGTGATTTCTCCTCTAATTTTGTCCTTCGGAGAACTGACATCTCTCTCATACAAGTATGCATATGTCGCTACAACATATTTAAACCGCATTTTATGGTGTCCTTACTTGCTATAATGGGTTTATAAATGGGCTCTTGTGTTGCATAATACATATGGAATCATAGAATGATGATGTTGGGGCATACAGGTAAATTGAACCTGAGAGACATTTTGAAGTCTCCTTGATAGCAGTCCAATTCTCCCAATTTGAAACTCTAGTCTGGTCCCTGAGAGAGGGGGAGAGATGCAAAGTAGGGTGTGAAGATGAAGTCATTTAAAATGGGGGGGGGGGGGGAGATTTTTTATGCATTGGAGGGGGTGTATATTGATATCCATTGGTCACAGAACATTTCAGACTATTACTTGAGGTTCCACAGCTGTAGATTGGTGAATCGGTGAATATACCCCAAATGAACGTGAATGACCTTAATCATACTGATTCATGTGCAGAAGATGAAATTGCAAGGAAGTGAAAGCGATTATAATTTCTCTCCCGTGAAGCTTGGCATTACGGGTGATTAATACAGCAGATGGGAAGAAAAAAAATCATGTTTATATCTCTCATACAAATATGACCTATTCCAGGTGCATTAGGTGAGAAGAAAAACTGATATGTTTATTTCCACTGTGTATAAACTAAGCAGTTCATGGTTCCTTGACATTTATAATATGTGGTAAAAGGCAACAGAAATTTTAGTCTGGTTTACAAACCCACCCTTCAACTCTTTTTTTTCCATTTTGTTAAAACAATAAGACCAAATTTTTATTTATTTGTTTGTGTCCATTTTGACTGAAATATAGAGCATGTTATGAAGATGTTACAGTATTTTCTTTTGCTTTTTCCCCTTATTTAAACTCCTTCATGGGCAGAAATACCTGTTTATTTTTAGATAGAATAAAACATGTCATTTTAAAAAATCTTATGCAATTCATGTTTAGCTCCACTGTTTGTCAATCGATGGAGTGAATTTTTATTTTTATTTTTTTCGCTTCCTTCGTCTTTATTTTCTTCTACCCAAATCAGCCCAAATGTTCATAAACCAGCATATAATATTTGTGTGGCCTAGTAAACCAGCATTTAATATTGGTGTGGACTCATAAACCAGCATATTATATTGGTGTGGCCTAACACATATTGATGATCAGATCTCAATAGGGCTCCAGTAAAGATCAGGGGAGAGAAGCCTGCCGCATTCCAATATTATAGCTGTTTGTTTACACTTCCAAGACTCCAAGTCTCATGATCAGGGCGAGAGAAACATGCCTGAAGGCTTTACACTATGATAGCTGTTTATTATTGATGACAGGAGTGCAGCGATGATCTGGTCTATGATGATGTGGTCTCATCTACAAAGATCGGGTCTTATTTGTGATGATCAGGTCTTATCTACGGATGATCGGGTCTCATCTACGATGATCGGGTCTCATCTGCGATGATCTGGTCTTATCTACGTTGATAGGGTCTTATCTACGAAGGTCAGGTCTCAACTACGCTCCATACATGATCAGGAGGAGAACTCTGACAGCGTTGAGTATTCCACTATGATGGCTATTTGTTTATGCATTTTGGGAACCATCTGTGATCAGGGGAGAAAACTCTACATCTGATCATCGTACAATTACAGCTTTTTATTTTTGCTTTCAGCCCTGACAGCAATAATCAGGGGACTTGCATCATTCCACTATGATAGCTGGTTGTTTATGCCTTTAGGACTTCAGCCATGATAAGGGGGGAGAACTCCGTCTGATTGGATCATTCCACTACTACATGTATAGCTGTTTGTTTATGCCTTCAGGTGTTCAGCCATGATCAGGGGGGAGAACTCCATCTGCTTGGATCATTCCACTACAGTAATGTCCTAAATAATCGACCCCTAAACCACAGCAGAATTATGGGATCTTTTTCAGGATTTAGTCGGAAATATGGCTTGCTGCCATTCATCGGAAAGCTCTCGGTGAGAGCTTTCCAATGAATGGCAACAAGCCATATTTCCGACTAAATCCTGAATTTTTTTCCATAATTCTGCTGTGGTTAAATGGTCATATACTTCAGACATTACTGTACAATAGTTGTTTGTTTATGCCTTCATGTTTTCAGCCATGATCAGGGGAGAATAATGTGCCTCTAAGCATGCCACTGTAGATGTTTATTTTTGCTTCCAGTCATGATCAGGGGGGAGAACTCTGCCTGTAAGCATCCCACTATAGCTGTTTATTTTTTGCTTCCAGGGTTCCAGCCATGATCAGGTATTGACAGCGCTTCAGGAATGATCAGGGGAGAACACTGCCTGCCTCTCAACATTCCTCTCTGATAGCTGTTTGTTTATTCTTTTAGTGGCTGGCAGTTTTGCCTTGCCAAGTATAACATGTTTTTCAAAACACACCTATTCAATTCTGACCTACCGGTCCATCATCTGAGAACCTACCAGTCCATCATCTGAGAAAGTGTATTTTCGTTGGCAAATTCGATAGTAGACTGTAGGGTCGATAGTAGACTGTGAGGTTGCAACAAGAATGTAAAAAACTTAAAGCAACACATAGAGTAATGTCCTAAATAATCAACTCCTTAACCACAGCAGAATTATGGGTAACTTTTCAGGATTTAGTCGGAAATATGGCTTGTTGCCATTCATCGGAAAGCTCTCAGTGAGAGCATTCCGAAGAATAGCAACAAGCCATATTTCTGACTAAATCCTGAAAAGTTACCCATAATTCTGCTGTGGTTAAGGAGTCAATAATTTAGGGCATTACTGTATCTATTCTAGAGTCAGAAGATAAGATAAATAGCAGTGCTCACCAGGATTTATCACAAATCTAATGACCTCACAAATCTGGAATGGTAATAGGGTGGAAAACCCTTCTCCCACTGCAGAATGGGGAATAATGTCTTAACAAATTTATAGACCTGATATAAAATAAAGTGATGTCTTATAAATAGAAAACCTTGAGAGGGGTGAATATTTACTGTCTTACAGAATCTAATTAAGGCCCTGATATGTAATAAGCAGCGCCTTATTGATGTACAACCTGGAAAGGCAAACGTCTTCTAAATTGGCTACGGATATTACTCATAGAAAATTACAAAATATGACAGACAGACTGCAATAAATTCACGCCACAATGTCAGATGATAAACACTATGACTAAAATGAGTCAGCTCAGAAGATAAATCAAATACATTGGTGGTTCTACTATTATACGCATCGGTGCCAATTCCATGATTTTATGGAGGCAATTTGGCTTCTGTCTCAATCGCTGGTAAAACACAGAATGGTTTGTGGATCTGAGGCGGAGACAGATTGTGAAGACGAGCGTTATTACTGTCGTTAAGTTTGTTTGTCAAGTATCAATGTTGGTCATTAATGTGTTTATCTTGGCATCATGTTGTCGTATATTGATGGATATTTCACCAACTAAGATTATAATAAATGAGATTGGCTGCAAAAGAACTAGCATTTACTAAGATTTGATTTATTGAACAGATAATTTGTTTTGTTTCTGATTCAGATTCATTTGCCGTTTGACAATGTTGGCATCCAGGATTTATAAACAGAGGAAAATGTTGACAGCAAGGCATAATGTTGCCAAGCCTGGAAATAGTGTGTCTTGTTTGCAGAATGAGTTCCCCAACGGGTGAATTTAGTGATGCTACCCCGCACAGACAGCTAGCATCACTAGCATCACCTCTGGGGACCTCATTCTGCTTTGGCCTCATCTTCTGGGAAGTATCTATAGTCTCAAATTAACATTGTTTTTAGTTACATATTTCCTTCTGTTCAGATTCTATATCCCCTAATTTGCAAAACATAAATTACATAATCGTGGTGACTAATGGGTGAACATCACCAACTTCAATCTGATCCTAGGTCTCCCATAGCAGTTGATGATTAAGCAGAATGAGGTCCCCAGAGGGTGAATTTGGTGATGCTAGCCCACTATGTGAGATAGCGTCACTAAATTCACCCTCTGGGGACCTCATTCTGCAAATGACAGCCACACTATTTCCAGCCTTGAATGTTGCCAAACAGTTTTATCGAGCATCTTTTTGCACCAGAAAACCAGTACAATAATCTGCAGTAATGGGAAGAATTAAACATATATAAATTGGAATGGTTAATAGAACCAGCCTTGAACCCCCCTCCCAATCCATATCCTAGATAAAAGGTGACACTTCAGTACAAATTGCAACAAGGGATAAAACTCTGCCATGAAACTTCAGGGGGAAATCTTTGAACTCCAAATGAAGGCCATCAGATAGGGATATATAAAGTTATCATTCGAACATAAAAATAATAAAAGGTCGCAGAACCCACGTCCCCCAAAATGAGGCGACTTTTTTAAAGAATAAAAAAGTCAAATTCTGCCAAAAACTTGACTCCAACTTGACAATGACATGCATGTTCTCAAAGGTGAACCACACACTAAATATCAAGAGATTCATTTGAAGATTGCTCAAGTTATCATTTAAACAATGCAAATATTATAATATCTAAGTCGAAAAAGGAGCATAACTCCGTCAAAAATCATCGGACCATAACCAGATTCAAAATTGGCCTGCGTCTTCTCAAATGTGAACCACGTACCAAATATCAAGAAATTCAATTGAATATTGCTCATGTTACCATCTGGACACCCGGAAAACAACAATTTCTAAGTAAGAAAAGGGCATCACTCAAACAAATATCATCGGAGTTTGACCATATTCGAACTTTAATAGCCTGCGCATCTTCTCAAATGTGAACAACATACTAAATATCAAGAAATTATGTTAAATATAGCTCAAGTTAACATCCGGACAACCCGAAAACAGCAATTTCTCATTCTGCTTAGGCCTCAACTGCTGGGATCAGATTGAAGTTCCCCAGTTGCAGTTGGTGATGTTCACCCATTAGTCACCTCGTTATGCATTTTATTTTCTGCAAATTAGGGGATATAGAAACTAAACAAAAGAGAAAAAGTAACTAAACAAAATGTTAATCTGAAGTTTATTTCTCACCTTTGTCTATGTTCCCAGACAGGTTTACCCCTGTGTTCTGTGGTGTTTCCAGCCCCTAATGATCTCTATATCATACAACAGATGTCCTGAGCCCTATAAAGTAATGCCCTAAATAATCAACTCCTTAACCACAGCAGAATTATGGGTAATTTTTCAGGATTTAATCGGAAATATGGCTTGTTGCCATTCATCGGAAAGCTCTCAGTGAGAGCTTTCCGGTGCATGGCAACAAGCCATATTTCCGACTAAATCCTGAAAAATTACCCATAATTCAGCTGTGGTTAAGGAGTCGATTATTCAGGGCATTACTATAACTCGAAGACGACCAGATCGATCTCAACTTTTTAATAACGATGTGGCATCGGAAAACCCATCAAACAGTCCACCCACACATAAGATAACTCTAACAATATTGTAAAGTCATATAATATGAAATTCTGTACACTACGATCCACACAAACGGTAACTCTAACAGTATTGTAAATTGCATAAAAGCCTTATAATATGAAATTCTGCACACAACGATCATTACGGAAACCTAATCGAGCGGAAATCTTCTGCTGTCTGCCCACAAAGTCACTTTGGGAATCAAATGAATTGTATAATTGATACCGAATTTATTAAATATTTATGATCGTCGTCGATGCGACTCGAATGATAAATGGTGATTAAAGGCGGTCGGATGATACGGTGCTACATCATGCACAGCTGCAATCAAATGTCATCGTGATTTTCATGATAATGATGATTATAGAGGTTATTTGATGCCGCATACTGCAGCTTAATGGTGGTAATAGCCCCACGGAGAATATGTGGTAATGGTGGTTTCAACGGTTGTATTAAGTGTTCATAGAACGACATATAATGACATGCGGTGGGAACATCTGTTACAGAAACTGCTGAGATGTACAAAAATTGACCATTTAATCAAAGTTTTGTGACTCAATTTCACCCAAATAACAAGGCCTCAATAACATAGAAAACGAAATAACCAACTGATGTAGAATATGAGTGGACAGTTAATAAGAACAGGACTAAAAGTGGGAACAGGAATGGAGATAGACGGAACCATG
This sequence comes from Siphonodentalium dalli, assembly GCA_032622095.1. Lineage (NCBI taxonomy): Eukaryota > Metazoa > Mollusca > Scaphopoda > Gadilida > Siphonodentaliidae > Siphonodentalium > Siphonodentalium dalli. The sequence continues at coordinate 77,419,904 of CP136065.1, read as the reverse complement.
CAAATGGAATTAACAAAGCACGCGAAATGAAATTACTACGATGTGACTTTAAGATGTATATTATTGAGTTATGTTTAATAAGTGAATTAGTATAGATATTTAGTATGTATGCTACAAAATTAAAGGTATATACTATTTGGTATAAAATAGCACTGTTATATGTACACAATGTATAATATTAGAAAATCAAGACAAAATGTTCTGAATTTTGTTGCAAGTTTTAATACTTCATTTCTCTTATAGATAAACAGATTAAATAGTTAACAATGAAAATATTCTCATTTCTGGTTATAAGCAGATGAAATATCAATTAATGATATTAAAAAGATATATTTTCATACTGATGATCGTTGTCAATGTGGCTCGATTGATAAATGGTAATTAAAGGCGGTTGGATGATATTGATGTACATGATGCAAATGCCATCGTGATTTTCACGATAATGATGATTACGGACATTATTTGATGCCACATACTGCAGCCTAATGGCAGTTAATGGCTCTGCGGAGAATATATGGTAATGGTGCTTTCCACGAATTTATTAAGTGTTCATAGAATGACATAGAATGACACACATCAGGAACATCTGCTACAGAAACTATTGATGCATACAAAAATGGACATCTTTGATCCGAGTTCCATGACACAAATGGCATAGAAACAGAATGTACATGTAACAGCTGATGAAGATACTGTAATATCAGAAATTCAAGACCATGTAACAAATAAAACTAAAATGCACAAATTCATTAATATGTTCCGACTATTGCAAGTTTAAAAAGGGTACTGAACTCTAAATCCAGCCATTAAAGGGATCATCTCCTATTTTCTCAACATAATATATGCAACAATTGAATGAATTTGAGCCATGGATGAATACACTCATGTGCTCTATGAATGATGTAATCAACATGGTAATTATAATGAAAATGTTTAATGACTCGAGCCATAAACTGGTTAAATTAGTTATTTGTTTAACCCACAGGGTGCCTCACACAGATGCAAGCATGCACAACAGAGACATTGTCTGATCAAGTCTATGTGGGGCTCTCTCTTGGGTTAATTCAATGACATAAAAACCAGTGGGAACATCCATTACAACAACTACAGTAATGTCCTAAATAATCGACTCCTTAACCACAGCAGAATTATGGGTAACTTTTCAGGATTTAGTCGGAAATATAGCTTGTTGCCATTCATCGGAAAGCTCACAGTGAGAGCTTTCCGATGAATGGCAACAAGCCATATTTCCGACTAAATCCTGAAAAATTACCAATAATTCCTGCTGTGGTTAAGGAGTTGATTATTTAGGGCATTACTGTAGTACAGACAAAACAATGATTGGTTCATGACACACTGGGCCTAATGTTCCGCAAAGCAAATGACAAAGAAAGGAGAGTGCAACATCTGATGAATACAGTATTATAAAATCACAAAGGCCAATCAAATAATCTGTCTTTATGTTCAAACTGTTGCAAGTTTTCAAAATTAGAATATTTCACAATAAAAATGTTTTCTTATATAATTTTTAGTTAAATGATAGATAAAATTCCAAATTAACCCCATTCATTCCTGAAAGGATTTTCCTATTTAGCTCCAAACGTAAACATTAGAATCTTCTATTGTTCAATCTCTTAGATGCTTGAATAATATAATCAGACAAAAGGCAGAGAAATACTCTGGGCATGGATTCCCAATCATTCATTTTAGGATGTTCAGATAATAAGTTCAGTTTATTAACCGTTGCATGACTGGCGATTCATTAAATTTTGCGAAAACCCTGTGCCAATACATTCTCTTTGTTACGTGAGGCTCGCATATATAAGAGAATTCATTGGCCTAACAATATTTACCTTGAACTTGTAAGCCAGTGCATTCTCTTAAATATGCGAGACTCCCACTGGGAGACTCGCGTATATAAGAGAATTCACTGGAACAGGATATTTAATGCTGCACCAGTGCAGCTCCAATCATAAAAGTGTCAAACCTGTTAGCTGAACATCCCTTTAAATGAACGAATGGCAGTAAACCAAGTAACTATCATCAATTACCCAGTTATCAAAGGAATAAATGAAAAGTTCAACCAGAAATATTTTATCTAGAAATGATACGAGTATACGAATAATTTGTCAAAGAACTGCTATGATTTTATGTTTGTCGATTTGATGCCCCATACTCTTCTAATCTTAGGGACCACTATGAAAATAAAAGAGAATTTGTTTGTCCTTCTTTCAGTGTTATATCTGGGAGTGGTATATTTAGTAATAAACTCTGACCAGTATTAAATATTAAATATTTCCAATGAAACATATTTTCAAATTGTATTGGTTAAATTTATTTTGGTTTATTATTATACATCTAAACATTGTGCTATATTTATCACTCAGTTATAGTTAAAATGTATTATCAACCACAGTTCCATCCATAACCATATATATTTTGCCAATTATATTTACATGCATACTTGTCATTTTTTTGCATTAAATTGTGTAGATATATATACTATTACCAATAAATAATGTAATCTAAATCTGTGCATCCTACATGTACATCGGAAGATCATTAGGACAGAGATATAAAGTGTTTCATAGGATTAAAATTCCGAAATCTAACAGTTCTGGTGTTAGTTCTAACAGGAATCAAACAGATTCTAGTCAGGCAGTTTAAACAATTATTTTAATTCTGATTGTTGTTCAGAAATGCTACTTCCTGTCTCTAGTCTCCAGGGGGCAGATAGTGTGGGTTGTACAGTAATGCCCTAAATAATCGACTCCTTAACCACAGCAGAATTATGGGTAACTTTTCAGGATTTAGTCGGAAATATGGCTTGTTGCCATTCATCGGAAAGCTCTCACTGAGAGCTTTCCGATGAATGGCAACAAGCCATATTTCCGACTAAATCCTGAAAAGTTACCCATAATTCTGCTGTGGTTAAGGAGTCGATTATTTAGGGCATTACTGTATTTCCTGTTATTATGAGGCACTAGATGGAAGCCCTGGTATCAATTTGACTAATTGAACACTAACTTCAGGCGAGAGAAGTATGAAATATATGCAGTTTGAGTTTGAATAGTCTGTGGTAATCTCCTTGACTTCCATACAGAAGTATGAATATTGCAAAGGCTGTCCGACATCAATATTGTTTTGGACAAGTCTGGATTTAGTGTGTCTGACATTTGTAGAATGAGGTCCCCATAGGGTGAATTTAGTGATGCTATCCCACACGACAGGCAAGCGCCACCAAATTAACCCTCTGTGAACCTCATTCTGCTTAGGCCACAAGTTGCCACAACTGCTATGGGAGACCTAGGATCAGACTGAAGTTCCCCAGTTGACGTTGGTGATGTTCTCCAATTATAGTCACCTCGATTATGCATTTTATCTTCTGCAAATTACGGGATACAGAAACTGAAGGGGAAAAAGTAACTAAAAATAATGTTAATTTGAGACTATAGATACTTGTCAAAAGATGAGACCTAAGCAGAATATGGGAGCTTATGAGAGCTTCCAATGAATGGCAACAAGCCATATTTCCGACTAAATCCTGAAAAATTACCCATAATTCTGCTGTGGTTAAGGAGTCGATTATTTAGAGCATTACAGTACATGTAATTTTATTTCCTTCTTTCTTTCATTCATTCTCGGGGGCGACAGAAATGAATTTACCTACCGGTATCTAGACTATAACAAGAGCATCCTAGGGCGTGGCAAAATACGCACATGGTAATTTCAACAAAGGGCCACAAATCTGGTGACAATTGGTGGACGAAACCCAAATTCGAACTTGACCCGTATTTTGGGCTAGTAAATTCACATACCAAATTTCATTACATTCAGTTCAGACTTCTAAAGTTATCATCCGGAATTGAAAATTGAGTGAAAATTCCAACAAAATGGGCCTTAACTCTGGTGAAAATTGGCGAGCGGACTCCAAATTTGTAAGAACTTGATCTGTATTTTTGGTTAGTAAACTCACATACCAAATTTCATACCATTCACTTTGGACTTACTAAAGTTATCATCTGGAAACAACAAAAGCGAACAGACAGATTTACAATTGGACAGGCGGACGGACCAATAACAAAATAGTTTAATGAGTCCTGTATAATAAATAATGTGGGCATATATAATGAAGTGATTTGCACAAGAATTCCTTAGTCATCAGAAACAATCTTCAGAACCAAATAGAAGCCTGAACACCTCAGGATCTCACAAAGGTTTTAATGACCTCAAAATGACAAGAGAAACAGAAATGATGGATCTGGTCTGATGAATTCTAACACTCTTAGTAAATGTTGAATCTATGTAAAAGAAGAATTCTGAGAAACAAAAGTAGCGGATCAAAGACAGTTCAAGAGCTATAAGAGCTTCAGAGGGTCTAGTGAGAACAGATATCTATAAAGAAAGCCGATAATCATTGAGTGGGAAAGCCTGCAAATAGTGTGTCTGTCATTTGCAAAATGAGGTCCCCTGAGGGTAAATTTAATGATGCTATCCCGCACAGTGGGCTAGAATCATCAAATTCACCCTATGGGGACCTCATTCTGCTTACGCCTCATCTTCTGGGAAATATCTATAATATCAAATTCTAGATTGTTTTTAGTTACTTTTTTCCTTCTGGGAAGTTTCCATATTCCGTAATTTGCAGTTCTAAGATAAAATGTATAATCGAGGTGACTAATGGGTGATCATCACTAATTTCAACTGTGGAGCTTCAATCTGATCATAGATCTCCAATAGCAGTTGAGATCAAAGCAGAATGAGGTTCCCAGAGGGTGAATTTAGTGATGCTAGCCCACTGTGTACCTCATTTTGCAAATGACAGACACACTATTTGTAGCCTTGTGAGTGTGGGACTGTAATGGCAAAGATAATGACTATCTTCCTCTGTAGCACGTTTGATGGATACTCCTCAAGTGCTCTTCCCTTTGTTGAGAGAGAAGTTTTGACATCTATATAGTAGAAAGTGACTTTAATATAGTATATAGAGGATCTACAACGAGTCCCCAGTTTATAGCGGAATTTACAAAACGAGTCCAGTAAATTAGGTCTGGACCGAGCCTTTGGCGAGGTCCAGACCTAATTTACTGGACGAGTTTTGTAATTTCCGCTATAAACTGGGGACGAGTTGTAGATTCTATTTATTACATGATCCAAAACATCGACAAAACATACTTAAATCGACAAATGTGACGCGAAATTAACGTCGGCTTCTATAAGGCATGCGATGACGTTTCACGTAACTATTCGTCATTTTCCCGCGTAACGAAATAGTCCCAGATAAATACAGACTTTTTAGCGCATTTAATGGCGTATATTTAATGACATAACTTTTCAAACTCTTCATTCGTAATAGTTTGTTGGAAAAATATTGGAAGCCATAGTATTTTGAGACGTAGCGTACGGAATGTTAACAGGTCGACAAACCGGAAGTCAAAGGTCACCTGGGACTATTTCCTGTTATTAAACGAACGTTTAATATCACAATTTATAGAATGGGTTTATTGAATGGAATAAGGATAGGATCATGTAATAAAGACTAATATTAGCTGGAGAGTACATGAAAAATGACTTTATAAAAATATACATTATTCAGTCAGTTATATTGTGTCTGGAAGTCAACATTTACTTGAGAACCTAAGAAATTAAAAATATATATTCTGATAAAGAGTACTGCTCAGACAGGTTAATAGACATAATGAAATTCAAGGCCATTTTGCAACAATCTTCAAGGCTTTTCAAGGGTTTCTACTCTATAATTAAAAAAAATATATTATTTTCAATAAATATGGCATATATTTCGAAATCAAGGGTATTTAAGGTGCACTATAGAAATTGACAGAAAGTAGATAATCATTGAGTGGGGGACTGTATGAATTGCTAAGATAATGACTATCTTCCTCTGTAGCACGTTTGATGGATACTCCTCAAGTGCTCTTCCCTTTGTTTAGAGAGAAGTTTTGACTTTATATAAGAGAAAGTTACATATAGTATAGACTTAAATATTTGCTGGAGAGTAATGTGAAAAGAACTTTATAAAAGTATACATGATTCTGTCAGTTATATTGTGCCTGGAAGTCAACATTAACTTTGAGAGCATAAGAATTGTTTTTTAGTTTTTGGTAAAGAGTACACTATACACATGATTCCTACAGGCAGGCTTTCCACTATAGGGGCAGCGGGTCCCTATTAAGATCTCTTTCCCCTCACCCAAATTTCACCTTCAACATATTCTCCTACCCGATCCACAGATTAATGCCTACAACATGTGTATATCTGTCACTAAATAAAACAGGGAGAATTAAACAATATAATTTTAATCGCCTGATAATGCGCTGATCACTAGTGAACCATTTGGCAGGAAACAAAAGCTTTTCAGGGCTATACACACAATGACAATTATTATTGCCGTATTCTGAAAGTTATCGAAGGGTACATCGCTAAAAGACACATGGTTGATTCTGCCCGGATATTTTGCGATTACATTCTCTGTTCTGACTGATTCCCTTAACCCTTTACCCAACAGAACGGCCCTGTGCCAATGCATTCTCTTATATATGCGAGTCGACCATAGGTCGCCTCGCATATATAAGAGAATTCATTCGCTTAACACATTAAAAATTATAAAATTGTTAAAGAATGTAAGAAAAAATGATAAAAAGTGTTAAAAAAAAGATTTTTTTTAGGCCAATGCATTCTCTTATATATGCGAGGCGACCTATGGTCGACTCGCATATATAAGAGAATGCATTGGCACAGGGCATAACTGTAACTATCACAATGTGGTCAAGGAGCCGGTTCCAATGATATCCATATTTGTATGGTTTTATTGAGATAGACCGAAGATATTTTAGGCTGTTGAAGCTTTATTTGGCCGGTTTTGGCCGGTTTGTTGGGTAAAGGGTTAATGCTTATGTACACGAGGTATAGATGTTAGCCACTGAGGAATGATCAGGAATATTTCATGATATACCGGTAACATGTTGTCATGAATGTAGTGAAGTCGGAAGTAAAAATAAAATACAAATTTTAACATTTTCCTCCATGATTGTTGGTTGTGGAACAAAAAATTGTCAGTATACTTATGTTACAAGCAAATTTAACTTGACTTTATGCCGAAAAGTTTAGTATAGTGACAGCTTTCCGATGAATGGCAACAAGCCATATTTCCGACTAAATCCTGAAAAGTTACCCATAATACTTCTGTGGTTAAGGAGTCGATTATTTAGGGCATTACTGTAACTCATACTGAGCCAGGCCTGGAAATTTGAGGTGAATGACCTTTCAGTTCTCCTGGAGGTGGTTAACTAAAATGAAAATACTGTGCGGGATAGCATCACTATATTCACCCTCTGGGGACCTCCTGCAAATGACAGGCACACAAAACTCAGGCTTGTTAAGCACAATTTTGAAATTTGCAGCCCTGCTGAGCCTGTGTATTACACATTCAAATATCTACTAAATTACTGATTACATTACTGACTCACCAGTATATGTGTAATTGATGAGGTCTGCTAACGCATCACCGTCTATGTCCTTCAACGTAATCTCCTCCGACTTCGCTTCCTTCACGTCGTTTGTGAACATTGCTTCGAAATAATCCGAGGCCGAACTGAGTACGAGCCTATGGGCGGGTATCCGTTTCTGTCCTGCTATCAGCACGATATCACATAACTGTCTCTTGTTTAGATAGTCCTCCATTTTCTGTATCATTCGCTCTGCGTGGTTGATAGCACTAAACTGGTCTGTCGCGTCCTCCATCTTAGCTGGTGGTGTGTTATAGTTGACATAGGAATTGTTTTGTACAAGGTACCTGAAAAAGAGAAATAAATCTTTTGAGTTCAGATATCTAAATTATATCCAAGTTTGCGATGGGTCAGTTTTATGTGCCCTTGAGATACTTCGGGATATACCTGTTTTCTGAAAAATAAAATAAATATTTTGAAATCCACCACCTAAATCAAATCCAAAGATAATACAAGTTTGAGATAAATTTTATTAAATTCAGATGTAAAAACAAATAATTACTTCTGACCAACACCTTTCGCATGTGAAGGATATTTATTGTGGGATTCTGTATACATATCCAGTACTTAAAAGGGTGTGTCTGATTTGTATGTGTGATACGGCATGATTATTAAACACCATAGGAGCTTACTTGTATTCCATATTCATTTCAAAATGATGTCATGATGTTATTTGATAACAAGAGATGGATTGTTGTCCATTGTATACCCCCTTGTGGCATACAGCCTAGTATGGGCATACCTATAACATATGACTGATATTATACTCAGACAGAAGGAAACCAAAAATGAGCATTTTCAGATAAACAAAGATGAATAACTATAGAACGAAAAACCTAACAAAATGATTGAACAAGCAATTGAATGTCCTCATAGTGGAGAACATCCATACCAAATTCAATTGAGATCCGTGCACTACTGTTCCAAGTTATGGCCTGAACAGACATCGGACCGACCTGAAAGCCAACATTTCCAGATAAACAAGATGAAAAACTCTAGAATGGAAAACAAAATGATTGAATGTCCTCATAGTTGTGAACATCCATAACAAATTTCATTGAGATCTGAATACTGATGTTGATGACATTTCCAGATAAACAAACATCAATGACTCCAGAGCAGAAATATTTACAAATAGTCCTAGACAACAGACAAAATATATAGACTTTTTTAAAATTTTGATATCGAATCCCAGGCAGTCGCCAAATTTACCTTCAGAAGATCTAATATTTCGCAAACCTCAAAATGCACTCTTTCCAAATCACTGAAAATCAGAAGCCTGAAAATTTATCCCGACTACAGAGATTGCATCAATGTAGGTTTGTACTCAGTATAGCATACAATGTGACATGTAACCTCGCACATAGAATGAGCGTAAAGCAGCAAAAAGGTTAATATTATTTTTGGAGCCACTATTCTCGTTTACAGTAAATTTACACTGTACCTACATGAATCTAGAACAGAAACGGCCATTACGTAACTCCATGTTTCCCATCCTCCAAACACCAAGACCAATTTAAAATGTTGACGCGAGATGCAGACTTTATACATGTCCTTATGTTCAAGCCTGCAAATAGTGTGTCTGTCATTTGCAGTGTTGAGGTCCCCAGAGGGTGAATTTAGTGATGCTATCCTGCACAGTGGGCTAACATCACCAAATGCACCCTCCAGGGATCTCATTCTGCTTAGGCCTCATCTTCTGGGGAGAATCAAGTCTCAAATTAAAATTGTTTTTAGTTACTTTTACCATTCTGGGAAGTTTCTATATCCCCTAATTTGCAGAAGATAGAATGCATACTCGAGGTGACTAATGGGTGAACATCACTAACTCCAACTGCGGAACTTCAATATGATCCTAGATCTCCCATAGCAGTTGAGGCCTAAGCAGAATGAGGTCCCCAGAGGGTGAATTTGGTGATGCTAGCCTCCCATATGGGATAGTGTCACTAAATTCACCTACTGGGGGACCTCATTCTGCTAATGACAGACACACTATTTGCAGGCTTGCTTGTGTGGCCAATTGCACAGCAATTTCAACTATCACAATCAATTTTAGATAATTTCTTGGTCAAATTAGACCCATAATGAGCTTTAAGAGGGGTTATTTGGAGAATTTCCCAACATTTTGAATCTTAATGACTGCGATAATTTGCAGTATTGGAAGATATTTGATTGATTGAGTCGTTGGAGCAATTCATCGATTTGACATAAAAGTATTCTAAATGAGGCCTAACTGTGGAATAGAATTGCCTACGCTTGCAAATTGTCAAATGGCTGAAGTGATATTAGTATACACTGAATTAGACTCTACAAATCATGAGAGAAATCTTCAATCATTAGAATTGTTAACACCACTACAGCCGAAACTGATTCACAGATATTCAGTAACCCTCAACATACTAGTAAAACTTCAACCTTTCTATACTGAATGAATTCTCTCATCCAGTTTATATAAAAGTGTATATTGAATGCTTGGTCTATTATTAATTTGGTGGGGTTTTCAGATAAAAAGCAGATGACAGACAGACAAAAAAATAATACAAGTGCAAAATAATTCATATACATTGGAGGGAAATGTTCAGATATTACTAAGTTCAACAAACAACTGTTCAACTTATTATATGAACATTTCCTAAGGAAACTACTCATCAATGAATATTTAGTGTAGAAAGTGTTAACTTTATTCCAGCCATGACTGTCCCTCTGATAACCGATTCACAAATCATGTGCAAATGTGCATGTTAACACTATAACAGCCAGCACATCTCTCACATTTAGACTATAAAGTCAAACATGCATGTATTCAGCACCACCCACCCTTGCCACACACCACATAATGAATTCTATCATGTGTTGGAGAAATTCATTGTTTCAACACAAAAGTGGCCTAACTATGGAATACTGGCTGGGACCAGCCTAGATGACGAATTGGGAGAAATCTTCTCCCAAAATTGTGTCACTTCTCCCTTGTTTTTTCCTTATTAGGATTTCAAACTATCAATCAACAATCTTGAGAATAAAATGTTAGTAAACAAACGAACCTCCCTTGGCCTTGATATTAACCCTTTCATGACAGGAGTTGTGCTGGTGCAGCATTAAAGATTCTGTCCCAGTGTATATTTTCTAATTATTATGCGAGTCTCCCAAAGGGAGCCTCGAATATATAAGAGAATTCACTGGCTTACAAGATCAAGGTAAATATTGTTAAGCCAATGTATTCTCCCTATGGGAGGCTCGCATACATATATATAAGAGAATGCGTTGAAAATATCAGGAAGCTCCAGTCATGGAAGGGTTAACATTGCAACAAGCCTTGAAATAGTGTGTCTGTCATTTGCAGAATGAGGTCTAGCGGGCTAGCATCACCAAATTCACCCTCTGGGGACATCATTCTGCTTACACCTCAGCAGAATGAGGTTCCCAGAGGGTGAATTTGGTGATGTTAGCCCGCTATGCGGGGTAACATAACTAAATTCACCCTCTGGGGACCTCATTCTGCAAATGACAGACACACTATTTCAAGGCTTGCATTGCAATATTACTTGGAGGATATCCATGAACTACAGTAATGCCCTAAATAATCAACCTCTTAACCACAGCAGAATTATGGGTAATTTTTCAGTATTTAGTCGGAAATATGGCTTGTTACCATTCAATGGAAAGCTCTCAGTTAGAGCTTTCCGATGAATGGCAACAAGCCATATTTTCGACTAAATCCTGAAAAATTACCCATAATTATGCTGTGGTTAAGAGGTCGATTATTTAGGGCATTACTGTATTCCTTCATGATAGAACTTCAAAAGGGCACTCTTCTCAATGTAAACTGGAGGTGGGACTGCCCCAGTGGGACATAGGATAATCCCCCCTCTCTCCCACAGTGAAATTGGGCTACATAAAAGATTATAGCCATATTAACATACAAGCTCTTACAAAATTATCGATGTTGCGAACAATTTCTAAGTCGAAAAAGGGGCATAAGTCGGGCGGACCTCATAATTGCAGGTGCCCAGGTTCCCATGGTAATAATTATCTGTGCCATGTTTTTTTTTAAATTGACAATTTTAATATCTCCCTTCGAATTTCAACACTAACTAAATTCATAAAAGTTGTGCAGAAAATGCATTGAAATCAGCTGCAATGTATTTTTCAAATTTTCAGTTGTGACGAACTGATGTTTCTACGAAGGTGAAAACTTTGTCAACTGAGCACTAATTTAAAGTTGGTATTAAATATAAAGAATTCTAAAGAAAGAGACGTCTTACCATAGCATCATACAGGAGTCATAGAGACGAGATCCCAGAGCATCAGAGAGGAACAAACATGCACTTAAGATCCGATGAAAATGCCACAATTATGTCAGCTGAGCGGAAAAAATCAATGAGAAAATCCAATATTGAAGAAGAATGAGTCGTTCACTGAGCAGACATTAACTCATTCAGGGTCCATTCACACGTCACATAATCAGATTGAAGAAAAGAAACCCTCCGTAAATGTCAAAACTCAATTATCTGGCCGGGGCATGGAGAGGAAGTTCTCAAGATTCAAGCCTTCATTATCCCTGAATAATTCCATTAAGCCGTGCACATTAATTTTTCCATGAGGTAGTAATAGTTCACTGCAAGGATGATATCAGCTCCTTCTGCAGTAAGCCTCTCCAGCACTCACAGGTATCCTGATGCTTTTAACAAATTCTCTGTAAATGCCGTTTTATGTTCGAACACAAAAGCCTTATTCTGAACGTCTTAATACGCCTGTGTGATCAATGAGGAACAGAGTCTGTGAATTCTTCAGTGGAAGCCCAAGATGAGCGAGCAATTTGTGAGAATTATCCTACATAAAGGAAGGAGAACTCTGAGTGTGTTGGCCATAATATTACTAATTAAAAAAATCTGCTCAAGTGCTTCAGCCTCATCTAACCCCGGACTGATTCACATACCGTATTTACATCTTCAGATTAACTCTGCTCCAGCCATGTGAGGTGTGCCACAGCAGGGGCAGAGGGGGGACTTGGGGGGGGGGGGGGGTACCCTCCACCCCAGACTGATTCACATATCAGATTAATTCTGCTTCAGCCTCATCTAATCCCGGACTGATTCACATATCGTGTTTACATCTGCAGATTAACTGTACACCAGCCACGTCACCCTCCCTAATTCTACCCAGGGTTTATAGAGGGGGCGGGGGTGGGAGTGGGAGGTAATCCCCTAAGTCTGGACTGATTCACATATTGTGTTTACATCTGCAGATTATAACTCTGCTCCGGCCATGTCAGGCATGTAAAAGCAGTGACCTGAGAGGCGAGGGTACCCCTGTATTATCAGTCGACTGCTTATTTTTCCTGAGAATCTCCACAGATGAACAATAGACCGTTCCAATGTATACTTTTATAACTGAATAGGAGAATCCATTTAGTATAGAAAGGGTTAACCCTTTGATGATGGGAGCTGCGCATTAAAGATCATGTGCCAGTGCATCCTTTATATATGTGAGTCTCACTTTGGGAAACTCGTGTATATATGGGAGTCTCAGATATATAAGAGAATGCATTGGCACAGGGTTTTCGCAAAGTTTCAGGAAGCTCCAGTCCTGAAAGGGTTAATATTAAATAGGATGAAAACAATCAGGTATTCTCGGCACACATCTGGACATAATCATTTCAAACTAAGGGTACTTGTAGGTACTTGTCTCAATCCAAATTTCTCTGAACCACTTAAAGGCATGTGAGGCCTTAGTTGTCGAAAATATTCATATTTGTTCTAATCACCATAAACAGAAAAACATTAAAACGCATACAGTTTCGTTCATATATACCATGACCATCACGTAAACAGCATGTTATCATAAAGACCTACTATATTTTACCTAAGCAAGAGCCTGGTTGTGTTACAGAAGACAGAAGAATGCTACTGGCTAATCACACACAAATGGCATAAATGCTCTTTATTAGTTCCATATTAGGAATTCACCAACAAAGAACGCTCTTTATGTTTACCATCATAATATAAACAAACACCAGAATAGTAACTTTTTATGCTTTTGTTTACAATGGTCAAACATTTGACAATAACATACTGTTTATGCGATATTTCTTATTTGTATACGGACAAAGTCTGTCTACATTTTGATGTTCTTGGCGGTTTTTGACGGGTGGAAATATTTTCACATGATATCCACCGCTAAGGCCAACCGTACCTTTAAATAAGAAACTATACAATGTAGCTTCATCTATGATTACAGACCAGATAGTGTTTACCCTTCCATGACTAGAGCTGGAGCTTCCTAAAATTTTGCGAAAACCAGGTGCCAATGCATTCTCTTATATATGCGAGTCTCCCATAGGGAGCCTCGCATAGTCTCCCATAGGGAGCCTCGTATATATAAGAGAATACATTGGCCTAACAAAAAATTACCTTGACCTTGTATTTGTAACCTAATATTTGAGAGGTTCCCTATGGGAGACTCGAATATATAAGAGAATGCACTGGCACATAATCTTTAATGCTGCACCAGCGCAGCTCCAGTCATGAAAGGGTTTATACAAGAATCCATCTGTGATTACAGACCAGATAGTGTTAACCGCCTGGCTTAAGACAAATGTGAGGTAAAGAAGATATTATGAGAAAAGTATTCTACGAATCACGCAGAAAGGAAATGAATCGTGACCTATCTAATAATCACTCGGAAGAAAATAGCTTTTGTCTGTGTTATATCTCCAGGGATCTCCGAGAAATGGTGGTGGGTCTGTGAAGATAACAGGGAAGACCTATATAAAATCCAAAGAGCTATGTAAACTCCTTGTGGGCAGGTAACTCTATTTGACCCCAAGGATCTCCGAGAAATGGTGGTGGGTCTGTGCAGATAACGGAGCAGGCCTATATAAAATCCATAGCTATATAAATTCCATGTGCAGTGGGAAGGTAACTCTTTTTCACCCCAAAGGGGGGGGGGGGTGGTGTGTGTGTCATGGAAGACTTATTTAAAAGTTATGTCATTGTTATTTGGTACAATTTGCGAATAATATCGAAATTCATGGCAAGAAAAAATTCAGATAATGGATCTCATTTTTAGACTATTATTTTCCTGCTTTTTTTCAAATACTTTAACTGATAAACTCAAATCACAAAGCTAAATTAACTTTGGACACCATCTGAATGTCTATGAGGATCTTTAAGCCTAGTCATTTTAAGAACTAAGATCACTGATTTTGATACATTATAAACCTTTAACAAACTGCATTACCTCCCATACACATAGAGCAACTTGGATTTCTATCAAGTACGGTAGCAGATCTGATGGTTAAATTTTTGCTGTAGCCAGATGTCTGTTAGGAAGTACTTTTTATGATTGAGCCGATTTAGTTTTTTAATGAGAAGTATGAATATGAGATAAGACAGAGCTGGTTTATACTGACGGGGTGAAGGTAGAACACAGAGGGGCATGGGAACAGGTTACCTGGCTGGGTAATGTATTGCAGGGTGTTCACCTTCTCATAATTGTCCATATACATTACAGTCATAACCAGAAGGAAGTGGCTGGTAAAACAATGGTACAGTAATGTCCTAAATAATCGACTCCTTAACCACAGCAGAATTATGGGTAATTTTTCAGGATTTAGTCAGAGATGGCCATTTCTCTAAATCCTGAAAAATTACCCATAATTCTGCTGTGGTTAAGGAGTGGATTATTTAGGGCATTACTGTAGAAGATGTGTCAAAAGGAAATATAAAGGAAACATCTCCCGTGGTCCGAAGGCTGCATGATTGAAATCATATTGTGTGCTTCTCATAGTACTGCAAACCAAACAAGTACTTTAGTACAAAATAGTACATCAGCTTAGAGTAGTATAGTATATATCATGGTTTTCATTGGGGGTTAATTGCTATTAACCTTTCATGTTGGGAGCTGCTCTGGTGCAGCATTAAAGATCATGCGCCAGTGCATTCTCTTATATATGTGAGTCTCTCATAGAGAGCCTCGAATATATAAGAGAATGCAATGGCTTACAAGGTCAAGGTAAATATTATTAGGCCAATGTATTATCTTATATATGCGAGGTTCCCTATGAGAGACTACACATATAAGAGAATGCATTGGCACAGTGTTTTCGCAAAATTTCAGGAAGCTCCATTGGTGGAAGTGTTAATGTTTGTTAGACCAGACGGTTGCACATACAGTTTAAATATTGATATCTCGTTCATGCATATACGACAATCAATTGCTCGTTCACGACTGACTTGAAGAGCAACAGCTACCCGCAGCTCACGATCTCTGCAATGAAATTTTAATGGACATCATGCACTGCATATCCCAGAATTCAATGCACGGTTAAACAAGATATTGACATTCCAGAAATCTAATATCCGGCTGAAGACCTGTCGGCCCATATACAAAGCAGCAAGATCAATGAAATGTTTAGATTTTAAATCATTAATGATGTTGAAACAAACTTAATAACTACCGGTTAAAATGTCTCCATGTAAGTGGGATATGAAACACTCTTAATAATAACTACCAGTATTAACGTCTCAATCTATATAAAATGTGAAACACTCTTAATATCTACCAGTTTGAACGTCTCCATCTATATAAGATGTGAAACAATCTTAACCCTTTAATGACTGGAGCTTCCTGAATTTTCGCGAGAAACCCTGTGCCAATGCATTCTCTTATATATGCGAGTATAGGTCGCCTTGCATATATAAGAGAATGCATTGGCCTAACAATATCTATGTTGATTTTGTAAGCCATGCAGTTCATTCTCTTATATATGCGAGGCTCCCTATGGGAAATTTAGCAGATAACAAGCGTCACTAAATTCACCTTCTGGGGACCTCATTCTGCAAAGGTCAGACCCAATATAACCAGGCTTGATTCTGAATGACTCTCAAGTTCACAAGCACCACGGAATAGGAAAGCTTACATAATGCCAGAAAAAAAAAAATCTTATTAATTTAACAGCATTTTCTACAATTAATCATGTCTCAGTTCTTGTATTTTACCTTGAGACAATAGTCGATTACAGCAGATAAAAACTGGCCCTAAATTAGTTGAACAGATAGCTAGGGTGTGCATTAAGAATAAACATCATGTTTACTACACACATATATCAAGCTAGATAACAATACTGATGCACTCGTGACAGACGCCTCCGATTGTAGATCTCTCAAGCGTCTGGGATCGAAAATCTATGTTGAATTGGGAGTCCCTGGCACATGTCTGTATTATGCAGGTTTTTCTTTCCACATATACGAATTCACTCTACCATGGATGCAGAGAATGTATTAGCGATGTACGGAAATCCCCATAGATAACAATCCCGATGTACATGTACTTATATACATGCATTCCATGATGCACAGAAATCCCCATAGGTGACAATCCCGATGTACTTAATATATGCATTCAGTACGGAAATCCACAAGAATAATAGTCCTGGATTCCCGATGTGTTAATAAATATGCATTCAGCGATGTTCAGAAATCCCCATAGATAACAATCCCGATGTACTTATATATATGCATAGTACTGATATCCTCATAGATAACGTTAACAATCCCGATGTACTTATACCCATTCAGTGATGTACGGAAATCCCCATAGATAACAATCCTAGATTCCCGATGTATTTATACAGTAATGCCCTATTAAGTAATCGACTCCTTAACCACAGCAGAATTATGGGTAACTTTTCAGGATTTAGTCGGAAATATGGCTTGTTGCCATTCATCAGAAAGCTCTCAGTGAGTCCCTGGCATTATAATGTCTGACTTAATTACACTGGGTTTTCTTTCCACATCTACAAGTTCACTCTACCATGGGGTGGGGAGACACCAGAGTCTGTTGATTAGCCTGCCATTTTGTTTTGGGTGATAACTTTTTTGTTTAATCCAATCAACCCAAGTTTTTTGACCAAGCAGAAATATTAAAGCCATGTCTACGATTTTGGTGTTTTTTTTTAATCCAATTTCTGCCAAGAAAGGTGATTGTGGTTACATTCACTCTAATGTGGGCTTAAAACAATATGCCCTGATGTACTCATGACAGACACCCGCGATTGTATATCTACTAAGCATCTGGGATTGAAAATCCAGAGGCCCTGCCACAATCTCTGTTCAATCAAGAGTTCGTGGCACATGTCTACCATATGCAGGTTTTTCTTTCTGCATCAAGTCTGAGTTTAGAGTGTCTTACATTCGCAGAATGAGGTCCCCAGAGGGTGAATTTAGTGACGCTATCCCGCACAGTGGTCTAGTGTCACCAAATTCACCCTCTGGGGACCTGATTCTGCTTAAGCCTCAACTGCCATGAGAGACCTAGGGTCATATTGAAGTTTCCCAGTTGAAGTTGGTGATGTTCACCCATTCGTCACCTCGATTAAGCAATTTATCTTTTGCAAATCAGGGGATATAGAAACCCAACAGAAAGGAAAATGAAACTAAAAACAATGTTAATTTGAGACTATAGACACTTCCCAGAAGATGAGACCTAAGCAGAATGAGGTCCCCAGAGGGTGAATATGGTGATGCAAGCCGGCCACTAAATTCACCCTCTGGGTACCTCATTATGCGAATGTCAGACACACTAAACTCAGGCTTGTCTATGAGCCTGTGATGAAAACTGATTCTAAACATGTTCACTCTACCGTGAACGCGTGGAAACAAGAAGATTCTGTTGGTTAGACTGTCATGCTTTTTTTTATATCTTTTTTAGGCCCAAACAGAACTTTTTAGACCAATCATGTCTGATATTCTGATGTTTTGCATACAACTTCCACGGTTCTGCCAAGAAATGTGATCACTATTGCATTCACTGTAGCATGGACATCAGAAAAATATGAAATAATTCTTTCACAGCTTTTTAGAAATATGTTATTTTATTCTGGTAGAAAGATGATTGTAATTTTAATCACTGTAGCAGAGACCTGAAGATTATCCAGCCTTGAGATTGTGTTTCTCTAATTTCCAGAAAGAGGTCCCCAGAGGGTGAATTTAGTGAGACCTAGTAAGATTGAAGTTCCCCAGTTGAAGTTGGTGATGTTCACCCATTAGTCACCCCGATTATGCATTCTATCTTATGCAAATAAGGGGATACAGAAACTAAACAAAAGGAGAAAAGTAACTGAAAATAATGTTAATTTGAGACTATAGATACTTCCCAGAAAATGAGGCCTAAGCAGAATGAAGTTTCCCAGAGGGTGAATTTGGTGATGCTTGCACGCTGTGTGGGATAGCATCACTAAATTCACTCTCTGGAACCTCATTCTGCAAATGTCAGACACACTATATCAAGACTCGATAGCATAAAATTACTGTGCCTTGATGCTTTACATGAAATTAACTCAATTTCTTTATATTTTTCAAAATCAGCTATTTTTATTTCAAATGAGATTCCTGATCGTTTCAGGATCGCAGACTGGGTCCATGAGAAAGTCTGTGACAGACAACTCAAGAGGAGTGCAAGAGAATGTCTGTCAGAATGCAACTTGTTATCTTTTTATCTTGTACCATGCATGGTGCCAACAGCTTATACAACTCAGGCATGTTTTTCTGACATCATATCTTCAGAATCAATCTGCGAATCCAGACAGAATAAAAACTACTTTCTGCACGCATTATCACCGTTTACTGCAAATCATCTCACGATCCAGGGCCAGTCGGCCAACTTCAAACATCTTTGTACTAACAGGCTCGAAGTCATGGAATAAAGAAACATTCTATTGGGGTTAGGGTCTCACACAGTGTTCAGACTCAACTTGATGTGATATATTTGATATATTTATGCTAAACCGTACTACTTCCGATTTGATTAAGTACATTGATTTTTTTATTATAATTTCGCATTGGTTTTATCTGGAACTCCAAATTTGCAACAAGATTCGGGGCTATTCTCAGAAATCATTACTGTAGTTAAAGGGGCAGGTCTGGTTGATTTATTTATTATCTTTTTATCTCGCACCCTGGTGCCAACAGCCTATACAACTCCTGCTTGTTTTTTCTGACGTGATATCTCCAGAATCAGTGAACCCAGACACAAATAAAAACTATACTTTCTACAGGCATTATCACCTTTTACTGCAAATCATCTCACCATCCAGGGCCAGTTGGCAATCTTCAAACATCTTTGTACCAACAGACTCCAAGGCAAAAAGAAACATTTGATTGGGGGTCATGGGTCTGATAATAGCTATGAGATTCAACTTGATGCGATATCTTTCAGCAAATTTGATCTGCTTTGAATTCAATCAGCTGATTTAATAGTTTTATAACTTTGAACTGGTCGGTATTTTCATGACTTGCAAATTATCAAAACAGATTTGATTCTACATTTATTTTGCAGCAATCATTCTTGCAGAAAGTTTCAGTTTCACTGAATGTTACAAAACTTTTATAGATTGTGTTAAAATCCAGTATTGAATGTTTGTTCTGATGGAAAAAAATTATAAATGAATGTCACTTTCAAGACAGTTTCTAGGAAAATTGTAGTTAGAAGTAATAGTAGCTATGACTTACAAATTAAATATACTCAATCAACAATGCTCTACACATCATAATTAAACCAACAAGAGCATCACTAGGGCGTGGCAAAATATGCCCTTTACCCATTTTGAATTGTACAACCACAAAATAAAATAATAATTTGAGCTTTAAATACAAAAATATCTGATATACCCTAATTTCAAGGCCAAAATGTTATCAGATTCTAAGTCGAAAAATGGCGGTAACTCATGTAAAAATAATTGGACGGAACCCATATTCGAACTTGGCCTGTATCTTTATCTGGGAAATACACATACCAACTTTGGTTCAGATTAAATAATCCAAACTGGAGTTATCGATCGGAAACAAAAAATGTAAATGGACGGACAGACAGACAGATGACAGATAACATAATACGACCTTTTTTTTTCAAAAGGGCAAATAAAAATGATCAAATTATCAATAAACTTAAAATTGCACAGCTGCAAGAACACATATCATATATCTAATTTAGTTCTTGAGCTTAGGAATAATAAATTTTAAATGTTATGACTGTAACAGATGTTTTCATGACAATTATCATATTACTAGTATCATGCAGGGATCAAATTTCTTTTCTGATATCATGGTGTTTAAAGCTAAAAGGACCAGTAAAAATTTAACTTATTAGCTATACTAAATCAATTTAACATACATGAGCATCACTATAGGGCATGGCAAAATAGTCCTGTGATAATTCCAACAAAGAACCATAATTCTGGTCAAAATTGACAGGCGGAAACCAAATTCGAACTTGACCTATATTTTGGGCTTGTAAACTTATTTAACAAATTTAATTCCATTTAAGTTATCATCCAGAAACGAAGAAAACTGAGTGCAAATTCCAACAAAAAGGGCCGTAACTCATGATGAAATTTGGTGGGGGGCGTGAGAACCCAAATTTGAACTTGACCTGCATTTTGTGCTATTAATCCCACATATCAAATTTCATTCCATTCAGTTATCATCTGAAAATCAAAAGTGGATAGACGAACAGATGGATGAACAGACCAATATAACATAATACGTCCCGTTTTTTTTAAAACAAGGATATAACAAATCTTAGATGATGAAACCACCATGAATTATATGTGCAAGCAAAATGAAGCATCATATAAATTATATTATATAAATTATATATACAACATGAAATCTCAAAGCTCAAATCTCATGAAAATCCCAAATACATACATGTAAAATGTCTGTGAATATAGCCACTGCCAGGCATAGTTCCATTATAAAGCAATGTCAGCCTGATATCTCGGAATTACATGACCCTGGAACAACTGCTGACTGAACATTTCACACCAATAACCGAGCCAATAATGAGCAAATTATACCGATAATGAGCAAATTATACCATTAAAGTGTATTGCGGTACTTAACACCTATAGTGAAAGACTGCTAAGAATAAATTTCCTGTACGCCCCCTAATTAAACTACTTGAACCCAAGACCCAGAGTGGATTATACTTATACATGTAATATATAATGCTGTGATACCAGCTAACAACAGAACACTGCCAATATTTAAACTGGATCGACTTTAGGACTGTTACGATCTGGCAAGTTCAGGACTACAGCCTGCAAATAGTGTCTGTCATTTGCAGAATTAGGTCCCCAGAGGGTGATTTTAGTGACGCTATCCCATACGGCATGCTAGCATCACCAAATTCACTTTCTGGGAACCCCATTCTGCTTAGGCCTCAACTGCTATGGGAGACCTAGGATCAGATTGAATTTCCTCAGTTGAAGTTTGTGATGTTCACCCATTAGTCACCTCGATTATGCATTTTGTCGTCTGCCAATTTCAGGAAAAAGAAACTGAACAGAAGGGAAAGAGTAACTAAAAACAATGTTAATTTGAGACTATACTTCCCAGAAAATGAGGACTGAGCAGAATGAGGTCTTCAATGGGTGAATTTGGTGATGCTAGCCCACTGTGCAGGGTAGCATCACTAAATTCACCCTCTGGGAACCTCATTCTGCAAATATCAAACACACTGGAAAAAGTGTCCAGAGTCAGGTAACTCTTCATAATTGCATGGATTACCAACATATGACAAGCTATGTCAGCTCTCAGCTAGATTGTTTATAACAACGGTACACGCTATGCACTTTGCCGATTGAGTCACCAGGGATCCCAGGAAGAATAATTGACATTATTATTTCTTATGCATGCATGAGCAGGAAGAGACAAGAACCAAATTATTGTGGCAAGATGCATCAAATGTGATGGCGGTCATGGGCTGCATTCCCAGTGTAACTTCCAGTACTAAATGATTCCACTTCCCACATGGCCAGTCATGATTTTAAATTTATTGCCTCCATAAAATTCAATTAAGATGAAAGAGAAATGAAAATTTGCTGATGGAAACAGTGATGACAGCCCCATTAACATGGAAGACAGCGGAAGCCACTTCCAACAAGTAAACAGATAGCAAATCAATGACTCGGACCGAGCCATACAATACTGGCTCTAATGTCAACTCCTTTTAACCCTTTACCCAACAAACCGGCCAAAACCGGCCAAATAAAGCTTCAACAGCCTAAAATATCTTCGGTCTGTCTCAATAGAACCATACACATATGGATATCATTGGAACCGGCTCCTTGACCACATTGTGATAGTTACAGTTATGCCCTGTGCCAATGCATTCTCTTATATATGCAAGTCGACCATAGGTCGCCTCGCATATATAAGAGAATGCATTGGCCTAAACAAAAATCTTTTTTTAACACTTTTTACCATTTTTTCTTACATTCTTTAACAATTTTATAATTTTTAATGTGTTAAGCCAGTGCATTCTCTTATATATGCGAGGCGACCTATGGTCGACTCGCATATATAAGAGAATGCATTGGCACAGGGCCCTTCTGTTGGGTAAAGGGTTAAACTGCAAAAAATCAGTTTGAACCTCGGTTGCATTTCTTTCAAGCTTAGGAGGGGGAGATTGATTCACAACTCATTTTCAAATGATTTTACATCTGCAGACATCATGTATGGAAATAGTGTGTCTGTCATTTGCAGAATGAGGCCCACCAGAGGGTGAATTTGTTGATGCTACCCCGCAGTGGGCTAGCATCACCAAATTCACCCTTTGGGAACCTCAATCTTCTTAGGTCTGGGAAGTATCTATAGTCTCAAATTCACATTGTTTTTAGTTACTTTTTCTCTTTTTTTTCAGTTTCTATATCCCCTAATTTGCAGAAGATAAAATGCATAATCAATGTGACTATTAATGGGTGAACATTATTAACCAACTTTAACTGGGGAACTTCAATCTGATCATAGGTCTCCCAAAGCAGTTGAGGACGAAGCAGAATGAGGTTCCCAGAGGGCGCATTTCGTGATGCTAGCCTACTGTGCTGAATAGTGTCACTAAATTCACCCTCTGGGACCCTCATTCTGCACATGTCACATAATTCGGTGATTATTTTTAAGAGTAAGCATCATAGAATGGCTGAAGTACTGCATTCAATAAACTTAGAAAGTATTGCCTATCACTGGACATACATGTATTATTAACATTTTCATGATGGAAGCTGCGCTGGTGCAGCATTGAAAACCCTTTGTCAGTGCATTCTCTTATATATATATATGAGTCTCCCATAGGGAGCCTCGCATATATAAGAGAATGCATTGGCTTGCAAGGTCAAGGTAAATATTGTTAGGCCAATGAATTCTCTTATATATGCAAGGTGCCCTATTGGTGACTCGCATATATAAGAGAATTCATTGGCACAGCGTTTTCGCAAAATTTCAGGAAGTTCCAGCCATGAAAGGGTTAAAGCTATATTTTAAGCCATATAATGGCTATAACCATACATAACTCTGCGGGGAATTACTTCCCCTTTGTTGATGATGGAATGCCATACATATGAGTACACATTCATACAGTAATGCTCTAAATAATCGACTCCTTAACCACAGCAGAATTATGGGTAACTTTTCAGGATTTAGTCGGAAATATGACTTGTTGCCATTCATCTGAAAGCTCTCATTTCCGACTAAATCCTGAAAAGTTACCCATAATTCTGTGAGAGCTTTCCGATGAATGGCAACAAGCCATATTTCCGACTAAATCCTGAAAAGTACCCAGAGTCGATTATTTAGAGCATTAATGTATGTGTAGTAGCGCTGTGGCACTGATATGAGCCTATGAACAAGCTCGGGAAATATTGGTTTATTATCATGCTCTGAACAAAATTCTTACGGCTTCTGAGTGGGTGTAGCACTGCAGTGAAGAAAGTTGCAAAGTATTGGCTGTCACCGTACGGAATTCTATGGGGATTACTTCCCCTAATCTTAAATGAGAGTCCTGGGAACTGTCTGGAAAATTGATCAGGATTGCTCCGGAACGTGCTAATTTGCTATCGCTTGACCTCACTAACAATGACATCAATCACTTCAAATTGATATATTGACCAGAATTGAGACACTATCTCAGGTCAACACGATTTTGTAATAACATTGTGTTAGGATCGCTCTCGGTGCCACATCAGAAAGGATGGAGACTGCAGTGAAAGACAATTCATCACGCCTCATGATGTAGATTTATCGATTACGCCCTCTGAAAGAGCGCCCCCTTCTGGACCCGTGTGAAGAGCCCGAGGGTCTTCGGTAATTAAAAGCAAATAAGACACGCTTTCTTCACTGATTCCTCACACTATAAATTTGATTTGCTCGCTGACATTTGTCTCATTCACAATAAATAGTGGTTCTGGTACCATGCAGTCTATTTTCAGGAACATACTTATCCTTTGAAGACAGTGCTACCAAGTGCAGAAGTGAACTTAGCTCACTGAAAACAAGATAACTTTGATAATTGAAGAGTAGTTACTTGGTTCCAATTTATTTATTTCCAAGAAAGTTGGGCTGCGTTTTTAATTGAACATTGACAAGCCTGGGAGTGTCTTTACTATTTGCAGAATGAGGTCCCCAGAGGGCTAGTGTCACCAAATTCACCCTCTGGGAACTTCATTCTGCATATAGGTCTTAACTGCTATTGTAGACCTAGGATCAGATTGAAGTTCGATCCCAGTTGAAGTTGGTGATGTTCACCAATTTGTCACCTCAATTATGCATTTTATCTTCTGGAAATTAGGGGATATAGAAAATGATCAGAAGGGAAAAAGTAGCCAAAAATCATGTTAAATTGAGACTACATGTATATAGATACTTCCCAGAAGATGAGGCTTAAGCATAAAGAGGTCCCTGGAGGGTGAATTTGGTGATGCAAGTCCACTGAGTGGGGTAGGATCACACACTATATCCACCGACCTCCAGTATAAATGCTTCCACCCATGGATATTTTAGGATTAACTGTCATGTGGACTGTTTTTATGGAGATGTAACTGTGAGGTAAGTGGTCATAACTTGTGTAAATCCCGAATTTACATACAAGTTATGACCACTTACCTCACGGTTACATCTCCATAAAAACAGTCCACATGACAGTTAATCCTTATATTTATATACATTTAGCGAAAAAGCCACTTTTGTGAATGTATTTAAATCGAAAAGTGTATCGTGACAAAACCAGCCCAAAATATCCCATAGCACCCTTGCAAAAGTTAACAGGAACAATTGAAACCCGACGATTTATTAAGTCAATCCTGCGCGAATCCAAATGCGCCCAAAACATTACGCGTTCGTCTTTCCAAACCCAAATGACGTATCGATGTTGTTATGAGCTGTTGCGCATTCACCGAGAAATAATTGCAACTAGCCACGTGGGCGCCGACCAATCAGAATGCTGGATTTAGTGATGACAACACTTAGTATGTAAATATACTGTAATGAAAGCCAAAATTAGTCAAAACTATTAAAATTATTTGTTTAAATGCACCAAATCGCTTTCAAACCAGAAGGGTGGTCTTACAAAGAAAGCAGCAATTTAAAACAAGGCAGTGCATAATAAAGTATGTAGCAAATTTTTAATTTTCCCAGCAAATGCAAAGTAAACAGTTTACATAATATTGATGGAAATGATCAACTTGAGCTCAAAGTTTGACACACTGAATGCAAGTGTTTAGTTGTCAATGTGCTTTATCTTGGAGTGCCCCTTCATTTCCAGATATATTGGGTTAACTAGATTGTGAAGAACATAAATGTTCAACTTGAGTTCCGAGTTTGACATACTACAGGCGTCATACATACTCTTTGTATTGATTTAGGTTTGAAACATGCTAACTCCTTGAGATATTGTTAATTGGAGTTTATCATCCCTTCAGCTATATCATATTGTCAAGTTTTATGGGTGCAGAAAAGATGGTGTCCAGGATTATTATCACTGTGGAATTACTCCACTGCAGATAGAAACCAACAACCAACAGAATGCAACTCACAAAATTCCCCATATACACGATTCAGGTTATCACAAAATTCCCCATATACACGATTCAGGTTACCATTTTTTTTTTTTTTAACCCTTTGAGTGCCAAGTCCAATTTTTGTATCAACCCATATACCCTGTGCCAATGCATTCTCTTATATAAATAGGTCGCCTCGCATATATAAGAGAATGCATTGGCCTAACAATTTTTCATCATTTCTTATTATTTTTTACAATTTTAATCATATTTTCTTATATTCTTTAACAGACATTTTTTTTTAATTTTTAGGTCAGATTTTACAGACTGTAAATTAGGGCCGATGAGATCGGCCCCTGGCACTGAAAGGGTTAATGCACCAAATCACCTTTGAACTAGAAGGGTGGTCTTGCAAAGAAAGCAACAGTTTTTATACAAGGCAGCGCATGAGCCATGAATAATGAACTTTTAATTTTCCCAGCAAATGCACAATAAACAGTTTACATGATATTGATGGAAATGTTCAACTTGAGCTCCGAGTTTGACATACTGCAGGCTTCACACATGTTCCATCTATTGATTTTAGTTTGACACATGCTAATTCCCTGATGAAACCTTGAGATATGGACCTGGTATTACTTCACTGACAATATCACTTTTTATGGAACTTCAAGTGATGCATAATATGGATAAATGGTGAAGGGCATTTGCAGAATGAGGTCCCCAGAGGGTAAATTTAGTGTTGTTACCTCACACATCATGCTAGCATCACTAAATTCACCCTCTTGGGACCTCATTCTGCTTAGGCCTCATCTTCTCTGGAAAGTATATTTATTATGAAATTAACAAGTATTTTAGTTTCTTTAGAAACATATCTTTTTCTTCTTCAAATTTAGTTTTTCTATATCCCCAAATTGACATATGATGCAACGTATATCGAGGTGCCCAATGGGTGCACATCACCATCTTTACTATCTGGGAACTTAATTCTGAGTCTAGTAAATAATAATAGTAAATGACATAAATTTTTTCAATGTTTTAAATTAGCCATAGTTATTACAATATTTTTTGTATTATACTTAATTTGCATGATTATGTGAAGATTAATTTTCAGTGCATTATGTACAAAAAACAACAATTTGAATGAGAAATCAGCTGAGACGTTGAAAAGTATTATACACAATTAATAAAAATATCATGGATACCGAAAATTATGTCATTATTTATTTTCATGAGCGGCTTGCCGTGAGCGAAAATAAACATTTGACTCATTCACGAATGACATAATTTAGGTATCCACTCAAAAACACTAGATATTTTTTTTATAATATGCGTAGAGCGTTGGAGTCTGGTACATGCAAGTGAATGCGCGAGATGGTGTCAAAGTGAAAAATTCTATATATTGAAATTTATTTAACCACATTTTTTCGGTAAATCACCATGGATTGTTTAAGAAAGTTTGTTATCGTTAAGAAAGACTTTGTACTAATACCACAAGAACTGTTTTCTCTTTCCCATAAGAAGCAACCTTGTACAGTAATGCCCTAAATAATTGACTCTTTAACCACAGCAGAATTATGTGCAATTTTTCAAGATTTAGTCGGAAATATGGCTTGTTCCCATTCATCGGAAAGCTCTCAGTGAGAGCTTTCCATTAAATGCCAACAAGCCATATTTCCGACTAAATCCTGAAAAATTACCCATAATTATGCTGTGGATAAGGAGTCGATTATTTAGGGCATTACTGTAGTGGTTGCAAATTGAGAGTCATCACTTTCTACTTGGTTGGTGAGATCCACACTAGATCCCCAATCCCCAATGACAAATGGAAGAATTTGCATTGACAGCTTGCTGAATTGAACAAAAAGATGTGATGTATAAACTGTGTGTGCGACAAATTTTCTGACAAACTAGGACAGTGAGGCCCGCTCAACAGCTATAGGTTTGTGAATACACAGCTGCCTAAATTGGTTGCATGACCTCACACATTAGAGGGGCATTTTGACTCCGTTATTGCTTTTTTTCCTGTATAAATAATTTAGTCGCAGACGATATTAATTTAATCTGACATCGGAAAAAAAGCCAGGAAGTGCATAATTAGCTTGGGTGACATACTCCGCAGTAAATGTTTGTATGGAAACCAGCTAAGTACGCAACTCGGTCCACAAAGACAGAACCGTAGCATCATTATTGGTTTCTACAGATGCGAATAAAATCATTGAATTAATCAGAAATACACAAATGTAAATCCAATATCCTGGATCTTTTTTTCTCGTCTATGAGGAAGGCATGGTGCTAATCACTATTGAACTCACGAACCCCACAAATTGTCAGCAAATTATCATTTTGTTTTTCATCTATGTTAACCATTTCTATACTAAAGCATCATTGATGAGCAGTTATCCCATAGGAAATGTTTAAATAATAAGTACAATAGGTCATTTGTTGAACTTATTATCTAAACATTTCCCTCAATAAATAGGGCTCCTTCTGCACTTTAATTTATCTGTTGTCTGCTCTTATCACCTTAACATCCCTGCAAATCAATAATAGACCATTCCGATGTAAACTTTATAGCTGAATGGGAGAAACCATTTAGTATAACAATAACAATAACATTTGTCTCACCGAATAGTGAGAAGTTGAGTGCAGTAAATAAATCTCTATCATTCAAGTATAAAGTCTTTCTGAGGAAAATATAGTCATTATGTGAGTATTTCATGAATTTGTTAACCTCTTTTGATGATCGGGACAAAGGACAATGTGTAGATGAGAGCCTTAGAAAAATCCCGTGATATGATTCAGAATTTAACGAACCAGAGATGCATGAGTTCGGAGCAGGAAAAAATTGTTGCTGAAATATGCCATATGCAGAAACTGAAATCAAATTTAGAAGCTTTGTGTTGAATGTCTGTCCCCATGGGGTGAATTTATAGTTCTGTTTGTCACCGGGGCATATCCCGTACACATGTCTCTGTCATCTGTTTGACGAGAGCTGGGACACCACAACCCAGTTATAATCAGGACTGATTGATAGAGCTGTCAAAAAAAAAAATCACACATGGCGTTTATCATGTTTCCAATCATGTGCTGTGCAGCTGCACAAAACTACAGGGTGAGGTGAACCCAATGCTAGTTATAATACTACCTGCCCCATTGTGTTTAACAATATTCTGTATTACATTATATAAGATGATCTTTGTGTCTTATCTTAAAGGTACTCAATCCGATCAGACGCTCCTAAATTACTATTTCTTTGGCTTCGGGGGTAAAAAATATTTGATTTGAGTCAAGGAACCCACCCATCAAAGCTCAGAGTGATTAGATATCGATGTTTGAAATTTGTTGTTTCTATTGTTTGTGGTCCAGATCTTTTACAGGACCATGTGCTAAAAACGGACAAATTGCGGTTGTAAGATGTTACAATAATAATAATAATGTTAACAATAATAACAACTTGATTTTAGAGTTATCCATCCTGGAAAAGATCTGTTCACAAACAATAGAAACAGCAAATTTCAAACATCAATATCTAATCACTCTGAGCTTTGATGGGTGGGTTCCCCGACTCGAATCAAATATTTTTGACCTCAAAGCCAAAGAAATAGTAATTTAGGAGCGTCTGATCGGATTGAGTACCTTTAAATATTTGTCTAACATAATAAAACGCAAAACAAATTATTTTCATTAAATAAAATAAAATACATCATGATTCATATGAAATACGGTTTTATAGATCAGCGCTATGAATACAAACTGAGATTTTGCATGTGTGCATATGTTACATATAAACATGCCATTTAATGAACACTATGCCTCCTTGCCCTAGTTAATAATCCGCATCTACTCAGCCTTTTTACAATTTTTAGTTTAGCAACCAAATAAAAATTCATGAAAAATGCCAAGGAGGCTGAGTATTACAGTAATGCCCTAAATAATCGACTCCTTAACCATAGCAGATTTATGGGTAACTTTGCAAGATTTAGTCAGAAATATGGCTTGTTGCCATTCATCGAAAAGCTCTCGGAGAGAGCTTTCCGATGAATGGCAACAAGCCATATTTCCGACTAAATCCTGAAAAATTACCCATAATTCTGCTGTGGTTAAGGAGTCGATTATTTAGGACATTACTGTAGCTACCCTTGCCCTTGAATGTTTCAGGCACCCCTGTGTGTATACCCTCCAGTTCATTTTCCTGTTATTATAACCTATACCATTTAAGACGACTGATGTAAGTAGTTAGCACAAACAATAGATGAGGTCATTTAAGTCATTACTTACAAACAACATAAATTTCCTCTTGACATAAAATACAGCTTAGGATATTAACATCATATGGTGAAACAATGAAACCATGAGGCTTTCTCTTTGTTCAACAGGTCCCTCAAACAGTGAAGGCAGTTAACCCTTTACCCAACAGAAGGGCCCTGTGCCAATGCATTCTCTTATATATGCGAGTCGACCATGGGTCGCCTCGCATATATAAGAGAATGCATTGGCTTAACACATTAAAAATTATAAAATTGTTAAAGAATGTAAGACAAAATGGTAAAAAGTGTTAAAAAAAGATTTTTTTTAGGCCAATGCATTCTCTTATATATGCGAGGCGACCTATGGTCGACTCGCATATATAAGAGAATGCATTGGCACAGGGCATAACTGTAACTATCACAATGTGGTCAAGAGGCCGGTTCCAATGATATCCATATTTGTATGGTTCTATTGAGACAGACCGAAGATAATTTAGGCTGTTGCAGCTTTATTTGGCCGGTTTTGGCCGGTTTGTTGGGTAAAGGGTTAACAAACAATGGAGAATCTTAATCTTAAGTGTAATGCTTCAGATTTTAAAGATTTATAGAGAATTATTTAGCTATGCATCCAAAATTAGTTAAAATGTTGTAATTATATATAGAGGATCTCTAATGAGTTGCAATTCTATACAAAATTTATTAAACGAGTGCATTAAATTCAATTCAAGCCAAGCTTTATTATAGATAATAAGAGAGAAGAGCTTGAAATCAAATTCAACCCTAAGGGCTTCATCTGACGAAACCTGAGACACTGCCCAAGGGATTTTAGAAAAACATCAGACATAGCACTAGCCCGTCCCCAGCTGGAATATGCAGCAACAATCTGGGACCCACACTACAAAAAATTCAAATCAAAACTAGAGAGGGTCCAATGAGGAGTAGCGCGATTATCAAACAAGACTACCGAACAATTAAGAGAGAAAGGCTGTGTAACAACCATGTTCAAGGAGCTAGAATTATCTAGAAAACCCTGTGCCAATGCATTCTCCTATACATGTATATGTAAGTCTCCAATTGCCTCACATATATAAGAGAATTCATTGGCCTAATGATATTTATCTTGACCTTGTAAGCCAATGCATTCTCTTATATATGCAAGTCTCCCATAGGGAGCCTCACATATATAAGAGAATTCATTGGTTTAACGATATTTACCTTGACCTTGTAAGCCAGTGAATTCTCTTATATATGCAAGGCTCCCTATTGGAGACTCGAATATATAAGAGAATGCATATATGGAGAGTGTTAACGGAGACCACATGGCATGGCAGGATAGGGTTAACAGAGATGTACCAAACATGGCATGAGAGGATTAAAGGCAATTTTATTTAATTATATTTTTCCCTATATTGTTAACCAATTTATAACACAAAGCTAATGAAAATAACATAAATTTATAACCAAAAAAAGCACTCCAAAGTTAGAGCTATATTAACGGCATGAGAGGTTTAATACAGACCATATGACATAGCTGGAGAGGGTTAACGGAGACCACATGACATAACTGGATAAGGTTAACAGAGAATTACTAAACATGGCATGAGATAATTAAAGAAGGCAATTTTATTTATTTATATTTTCCCCCATATTGTTATCCAATTTATAACACAAAGCTAATGAAGAATAACATAAATTTATAACCAAAAAAAGCACTCCAAAGTTAGGGCTAGTAACGGCATGAGAGGTTTAAACTAACCACATGACATAGCTGGAGAGGGTTAACTGAGACGTACCTGAAGTAACACTGATCCTTAATACTATATCGCTGACCGGTCATCTTCTCATACGGTATATACTTCCGTGAAGACATCGTCACTCAATAGGTGCTGCTACGACTGTCCTCCAGTTAACACATTACGGAACAACAAACACAAATCCATTCATCGAAAAAAAAAACACACACAGACTCGTATATTAATTATGACAACATTTTGACAACTAAAAGCACTGATGTAACAATAGGAAATAAATTCATTGAGTGCCAATTACTGCTTTCCAGCATACGCGTCTCTCGTCTGAGACATCAATAGAATATCGCGATAATATCTTATACCAAAACGAGTCGGTGCTAAAACATTGCGGCTGTCAACTATTAGCGATGTTTTAGACTCGCGACCTCGAGAGTAGAATGACAATGAGAGATAGACACACAGGCAATAATGCAGGTGAGATCGGCATATCAGTTCTGTGTGACGCAGGCTAATTACACATTATTGTGGTGATCGGGTGGATCATTATTGGGTCTGCTCGCATCCTGCCGAGGACTAGAGAACCAATTACTTACTATGTTAGTGAGATACCAATTTAATTGGTCGGTTTAATTGACTTTTTAATGAAAAATGCAACAACAACAAAATTCAGAAGGCATTTATTGTGGATATTTATTTAATTTTGTTTCAGATATTAAGATTTAAAAAAAAAACACTCTTTAACCCTTTCATGGCGGGAGCTGCGCTGGTGCAGCATTTAAGATCCTGTGCTAGTGCATTCTCTTATATATGCGAGTCCCATAGGGAGCCTCGCATATGAAAGAGAATGCACTGGCTTACAAGTTCAATGTAAATATTGTTAGGCCAATGTATTCTCTTATATATCTCCAAGGCTCTCTATGGGAGACTCGCATAAATAAGAGCATGCATTGGAACAGAAATGTTGTAAAATTTCAGGAAGCTCCAGTCATGGAAGGGTTAATTATCTTGGAGCATCAGTTAGCCCTTTCTGTACTAAATACACATCGATGAGTAGTTCCCTTACGTAATGTTCAGAAAATAAGTTCAACAATCAACCGTTATCTGAACATTTCCTTCCAGTGAATCCTTCTATACTTCTATTATATTTTCATCCGTTTGTCGTCTTCTCATATTTCCATAAAACCCTTCCAAATAAATAAGACCATTCAAATATATACTTTTATAATCCAGGTGATAGAATCCATTTAGTATAGAAATGGTTAAATATTCAACACATGAACTATTTTAATACGTCTATAGGACCCTTCACCCCATTTTGGGCCACGCCTCTCTTAGATATCATTGCATCACTGTGCTCAGTAAAGTGGGACAACCAGACAATGTCATGGGGGAAATTGAGATATAAATGTTAATGTTATATCTAATATATTAATTTGCAATATTGAAATAAATGATTTAAACTGAATATATGTGGTTTGGAGCCATGTATGGAGCCAAGTTATGTCAAGAACTTACCCCCCCCCCCCCCCTCCCCCCAATCTGTAGATTTTTACATCTGTTTAACTTTTACTTTAAAGATATTTATTGTGTCCCATTATATACAACAAATAATTTGAAATATACAGTAATGCCCTAAATATCAACTCCTTAACCACAGTGGAATTATGGGTAATTTTTCAGGATCAGGTCGAAAAAATGGCTTGTTGCCATTCATCGGAAAGCTCTCACTGATGAATGGCAACAAGCCATATTTCCAACTAAATCCTGAAAAATTACCCATAATTCTGCTGTGGTTAAGGAGTCGATTATTTAGGGCATTACTGTAAACATGCAACATAAAAACAATACAGCTGATGATTATAGGTGAACAGGGGAGCAGAACAAAAGTTACCAAACTGACTAATTCTCCCTCTCCCCAGCAATGATAAATCGCTCATAAGATATGTTGATTCATAAAACCAACTAATAAAATTGATGTGGCCTTAGTGAGACAGGGATAGACTAGGGTAGATCTGGAAATTATCCAATCGATAGGTCACGCAGTGTTAGGCCACAGGAGGCTGCTGTACCTATCAATGGATGACAAACTGTTATAATAGGGTCATGGTGGCTGATTTTTTTGTAACTGCTGCCGATTGCTGTGATATATACCTGTATGGTTACGGAAACACCTGGATAACCATGAAGCTAATGTCGACAAAGACCCAGGGGGTATGCGGATCGAGTCAGTGGTGTTACAATGAAATTCACATACCCAGATTGAGTCAGTGGTGTTCAGTGATATTGTAATATCACTGGTGGTGTTGCAATGAAATTGCAGAAACATTATCATATATTTTGTAACAAAAAGATATATGATCAAAATAATCTCTTTGTCATGCAATAAATTGTCTACCAATCTAGAGGCTTAGTCCTATCGAATTTACTCCAAATATTACAAACGACCCAATGATTTTATTGATTAATATCTCAGGAAACACCTGGTTCGGTAACAGCTGATCTCCATAAAGACTTTGCTGAAAACCAGAAGGGAATTCCCCCCACAATGTAAATTTATATTTGTACAGGTTTCAGTTGAGGGTGGGGGACATTGGACATAGTTCCAAAGTTGACTTGTTAAAAAAAAATTGCTAGTTATAAAACATAGAAAGTCTGTGTTCTTTCAAAATTGATAAATTGGTTAGCCTGTTCAGCGGACAGTCAAGCGGGTTGGGTGGGGATATTCAGGGCAATAGCAGGTGCTTCAGTCCTCCCCTGGGTGATGTCGGACAGTAAATTAAATATAAACAAGAATAATCAAAATCTATTTGCAATAATTATAAAGGAACACAATCTCTAACTAGGATAGATATTCATGAACATAGTTTGGAAAATCGCATAGCAAATTTAGCATATACTTGCATTTCGGACAGAGATGATTTCTTGAATTTGTTAGATTTTAATAGAGCCAGGCATACTTTACAGCTGGAAAAATCCCAGATATTGGCACGGTGTACTGTATGAGACAATATAACTCTGACACAGAACTGGCAGGGAGACCAATGAAATGAGGTGACATACAAAGATAATCCCATAAACAGTGTGTTGGCGATATAGATCTGTGCTAACCTTTTCTATATAAAGTAGATTCTTCCATTCAGTTATAAAAGTATACATTGGAATGGTCTATTATTCATTTGGAGGGACGTTTTGGTAATAAAAGCAGACGAACAACAAAAGAGAAACTAATAAAAGTGCAGAAGGAATTGATGGGAAAGGTTCATATTCATATGGTCGTTTCTTGAACTTACTATCTGAACATTTCCAAAGGTAACTACTCGTCAATGAGTACATTAGTAAAGAAAGGGTTAATATGCCATCCCTGTTTAATTTCTTGAGAATGTTTCAGGACATATGCAGAATGAGGTCCCCAGAGGGTAAATTTAGTGACAATACCCCGCACAGCTAGCTAGCATCACCAAATTCACCCTCTGAGGACCTCATTCAGCTTAAGCCTCATCTTCTCTGGAAAGTATCTTTATTAACAAGCTTTTTAGTTTCTTTAGACCGTTTATTTTTATTTTTCAGTTTCTCTGTATTCCCAAATAGTCAGATGTGACACAATGCATGGTCGAAGTGAACATCACAATATTCACCATCTGGAAACTTAGTCTAGTTCTCCCATAGCAGATGAGGCCTAAGCAGAATGAGGTCTAAGCAGAATGAGGTCCTCAGAGGGTAATTTAGAGATGCTAGCCTGCTGTGCAGGTAGCGTCACTGAATTCACCCTCTGGGGACCTCATTCTGCAAATGTCTGGCACCATTATCTCAGGCATGGGCCTGCAGTAATTTACAATAGTATATTTTTTAGGAAAAAACAGAGCCCGAGTTTATTGTGTCTGACATTTGCAGAATGAGGTCCCCAGAGCCTAAACTACTATGAGAGACCAAGGATTATATTGAAGTTTCCCAGTTGAAGTTGGTGATGTTCACCCATTAGTCACTTAGCTTCTGCAATTTATCTTCTGCAAATTAGGGGATATAGAAACTCAACAGAAAGGAAAAAGTAACTGAAAACAATGTTAATTTGAGACTAAGATACTTCACAGAAGCAGAATGAGGTCCCCAGAGGATGAATTTGGTGATTCTAGCCTGCCATGTGGGATAGCGTCATATTCTGCAAATGTCAGACACATTAAATTCAGACTTCAAAACAACAAACTTATCTTTAATACATTACAAAATGTCATGAGAACACACATAATATTCTGTCTGCTTTGTACGCGCGGGTTCACAAGTGATCATTCTATTATGTAAGGTGATGAACTGAAAGATGATTGGACGTCAGAAATGACAGGATGAGTATAGCGTTACAGTTACTATGAACGACGGGAGAATGAAAGCAGCAATAAATTGGTAGATATTGATATTTCGATAGGTCTAACGAAACACTTTTTGAACTCAATGTTCCGAAACATATCTCTATGGGGATGAGTTTACAAAGGCATGCAGTTTTATCTACGAACATGGAAATATCGTCTCCTGAACCATAAATGATAAATGCCTTCATGAATATTCAGTAGTTATAAACAGACTTTTCTCAAAGGCATATTCTCAGAAAATAACCCATCAATATGACAGACACGTCAATTTATCTTCCAAAAACATTGTTATTCAGTGAGCGTTAAATTTTCGCAATGATGTTGGTCAATAATCCGACTTATATCGCACTGAAGAAGAGTAATAGCAGTAATAATAACAGCTATCCATCTTATAATAAAGGGCCTCAAGTGGTGACTCAGCTGGTAAGGTGGATGGCACATTTAGCCAACAAGCCATCCAGCTATGATGAGGCTGGTTCAAATCCTGACAAGTAAGGATTTGAGAGACTGTCAAAAACCAATGGTATTTCCATCCCGTATGACAACATGGGATTGCATGTTTTGACGATAGTTGATATTTTACGTACATGTATGTTTCGACAAATATCGGGTTATATGACATTGAAACATACCACAAGGCAATTACGAAATACATGTAACTCGTAGTCAGCAACTAGGACGGAATTTACCTGTGTTTCATCACTAGTGCCAGCTACGAGTTATCTTGTAGGCAAAAAAAATAATTTAAACCCTGCCCATAACCAGTAATGCGACATTAAAACATAGACATTCTACCATAAAGCTGTTCCGGTGTAACTTGTTTTTGTTTTGAGCCTTTCCAATCTCACCTTATTAGAGGCAATACACTTCATAATAAATTTCTTCAACAAGAAAACCTCTCCCTATAGCTCGGAATATACCATGGAGTTCTAATTTTGCTCTCAAGTCAGTAGGTAATTGATGACAGCTAGGGCACAATTAAAAACAGAATTTTTCAATGTGCAGCTAAAACATCTATATTAAACATAAGCAAAATTCTTATTAACCCTTCCATAACTGGAGCTTACTGAAATTTTGCGAAAACCCTGTGCCAGTGCATTCTCTTATATGAGAGACTCGCATATATATAAGAGAAAACATTGAGCTAACATTAAAAAATATTTACCTTGACCTTGTAAGCCAGTGCATTCTCTTATATATGGGAGGCTCCCTATGGGAGACTCACATATAAATATAAGAGAATGCACTGGCACAGATCGTTAATGCTGCACAAGAGCGACTCACGTCATGAAAGGGTTAATATAAAATCATTTTAGAAATCTCTTTTTATTTTTTTTATTTTTTTTTTATATTCTTCTAGATTTATTTGTTTTTAAGTCCTGTAATTGCTCTTGCACTTTGCAATGAAATACAATATTCATATTTTTCATACATCTAAGTTGGAGTTACATTTAAAAATTGAAGTTCCTCATCAGATGATAATAGAAGTGTTCCAGTGCAACTTATATTTACAATGAGTGTATCCTTAGTGCAACTTATTTAGAACATGAGTGTATCCTACCCAATTTGAAGCAGGTCTTTTACAAACGCTATATGTGACTTTAAACTTCGAAATTCTACCATAAAGAAGTTGCAGTTCATTTTATTTTGAGCCTGAGTGTATCCTATCCAATTATGAAGAAGGTGCTTTACAAACACTACATGTGACTTTAAACATTGAAATTCTACCATAGAGCAGTTTCAGAGCATTTTATTTTGAGCCTGAGTGTATCCTAACCAATTTGAAGCAGGTGCTCAGGAAAGAAGTTCTGTGTACAAAGAGCTGATCCTCCGGGGTATATACTCACAACACGAAATCCATCAAACCTATACTACAACGCAGCCAAGCAAAATTATCTTTCGAATCTCAAATCCAAACAGCAATTAAAGCATAGAAACTATGGTGAAAATGTGCACCTAAAATCGATTAGGAACTTCAATGAAATACGGTTTATTGCACAACGGATGCAGATTAAAAGCCCCTGTTTGTACTGTACTCTATGGGACATGCTAAAGGTTAACCCTAAATCTACTGCCTTTTAAACTGTTGTATAAGAGTAAACTAAAGATTCATTCTGGGTTCCGGACCTTAGTTACAACAACATTGAAAATGTAATACACTACTACATAATCGACTCCTCAACCACAGCAGAATTATGGGTAATTTTTCACAATTTAGTCGAAAATATGGCTTGTTGCCATTCATCGGAAAGTTCTCAGTGAGAACTTTCCAATGAATGGCAACAAGCCATATTTCAGACTAAATCCTGAAAAATTACCCATAATTCTGCTGTGGTTAAGGAGTTGATTATTTAGGGCATTAATGTACATGTAATGCCATTCGACTTAACGACTTAATACCAACTAGTGAGATCTTTCCGATGAATGGCAACAAGCCATATTTCCAACTAAATCCTGAAAAATTACCCATAATTCTGCTGTGGTTAAGGAGTTGATTATTTAGGGCATTTACTGTACATGTAATGCCATTAGTCTTAACGACTTAATACCAACTATATGCAATGCCATCAGACTTAATGACTTAATACCAACTAATGCCAATTTGTTTTTGAAGAGTTTCCAAAATAATGATTGTTATCCCTCTTCTATTATTATTATTATTATTATTTATCACACAATTAGCGCCTAAACCTGCCTTCATATTTTTTCAAATTGTGTATTATCGGCACGCACAGTGACACTATAAAGCTTAGCACAATCATGTCGATGTCAATTCCGGAACTTTTTCTGTTCTGCATGTTAATTAGAATATACATGTAATAATATAAATTTCAGACACGAAATTGAGATCGTTAAATTTCAGACTAATATTTTAAAATGTATGTTGTTTTAGACCAAAATACAAATATATTTTCATTTAAATTTTAAACTGAAATCACCGATCCAACCACAGGAGTATTAGATTTTCAATATTAGAATAGAATTGGAAATTTGGTCTTGTCCAGGGGAGGCACAGTTACATGTAGATTACGGGGTGGTGATGATCCACTGGTGAAGATGAAAATTTGAATTGAATGCAACTGAACACGAAGACAGATGAGCCACATCCGGGCGTCCCTGATCTCAGAATACATACCTTTAATATTTCTAAGGCATAAACAATGCAAGAGACAAAGAATGGATCGGTATGGAAACCCTAACTACAATGTGTTCTTTGACCAGAGCTTTTTAAGGGAGGAATTACTTGCCTGGCATGTAAAGATAGAGGAGCATGGATTCGCATGAGATATCGTATACACCAACTAACGACCTATTAAATGCTGATAAATGATGCAATGGAAGCTCTGCAAAGAAAAGTCAGCGAAAGTGAAATCTATAGACTTGTTAAGTATCCTGAAAGGAATTGGTTTACAAACTCATGTTGAAACAGAGATATTCAACAATTGAATCTGATCTGTGGATATTGATTTTCCAATGTTTTAAATTCACAATAACCTCTACAGTCGTTACCAAAATAAGACAGATTTCCTGAGTTTCCTCAGATATACTTCATCAGATTTCTAGAAGAATATTCCTTAGGCATGCTGGTGGTACCTAATGCCATAGAGAAATAAATCATCCATAAATCTGATCAATGCTACAGTAATGCCCTAAGTAATCGACTCCATAACCACAGCAGAATCATGGGTAACTTTTCAGGATTTAGTCGGAAATATGGCTTGTTGCCTTGTTGCCATTCATCGGAAAGCTCTCCCCGAGAGCTTTCCGATGAATGGCAACAAGCCATATTTCCGACTAAATCCTGAAAAGTTACCCATAATTCTGCTGTGGTTAAGGGGTCGATTAATTAGAGCATTACTGTACCTTCCCAAGGTTTCAACAGAAATGTTAAAAGATACATAATCCGATTAACGCTCCTAAATTACTATTTCTATGGCTTCAGGGTTA
Source organism: Siphonodentalium dalli (assembly GCA_032622095.1). Lineage (NCBI taxonomy): Eukaryota > Metazoa > Mollusca > Scaphopoda > Gadilida > Siphonodentaliidae > Siphonodentalium > Siphonodentalium dalli. The sequence continues at coordinate 77,379,239 of CP136065.1, read as the reverse complement.
AAAAATATTTGATTTGAGTCAAGGAACCCATCCATCAAAGCTCAGATTTATATCATATATCGATTTTTGAAATCTGTTATTTTCCACCACATAGAATACTTGGCGGCCTAGCAAATATTTAATGAGCCGACCAACACTCTTGATACCAACTTCCGCTGAACACAATGTTGATATAAAACACGTTTTGGAAAATATTATACTAGAGTTGACAATGGTTAGCATGATTTTTTGGTAATTAACCAATTCTGATAACAAAAGCGTCTTTTGAAAATGTGCTGCTGTTGGAATCTGATGATATGGGGACCATCAAATCGGATAGTAGCTACAACTAAGAGACTATAAGATTGAACGTTCTGCAAGACAAAATTCCCAAGAACAGAAGAAAAAAATTTATTTTCAAAATTCAAAACCTAACAATATTTACCTTGACCGTGTAAGCCAGTACATTCTCTTATATATGTGAGGCTCCCTATGGGATACTCAAATATATAAGGGAATATACTAGCACAGGATCTTTAATGCTGCACCAGTGCAGCTCCTTTCATGAAAGGGTTAAATAACACTCCCGTATGGTGCCTCAAATGGACCCAAAGACGACAGTCATCAGTGCATTGTTCTCTCTGCCTGGGGCTCCATAAGGGTTAAGGGAGTTAAAAGAAATATATAAGAAAAAGCACCCGATATATAACTAATCTTCAACATACCGCTTTCCTGCGAAACGCCATACAAAACCTAAACAAGAATCTCTCATGATATGTAATAGAGTGAAAGGACGGATTGAGATGTTGAAATAACTTGATAGATCTTTATTGGAACATCTTTATTGAGGTATTGGAGGGTTATAATAGTATTAGACCGATGAATCATCGGCGTCTGGGCTGACTAAATGACTGAATGAGACACACCGCTACATTTAGTAATCTCCCATGGAAACCAGATCCGTCAGACGAGACTCAGACCAATGAATAATTAAATAGAAAATGATAGCATTGTTCGTTACAGCTAATTAAATAAACAATAGAGTGTAGACTAACAGGTAAATCAGTGTCTAATGAGATATAATGTCGATGACAATTAGAGAGTAGAATCGAATGAATCACAGTGAGGCCAAAATACAAAAAAATATTTCCATTGACCCTATACCTACCCTTAAAAAAACCCTCCCTACTCAAAATATTTTATTGGTTTTCCAGAGAATTTTATTTTTATTTTCAATCAAGATGATATACACAAGAAAAGAATAATTTAAATGTATTGAAAACCTTTTTATTACACAATCCTACCCTTATTGCATTCAACAAAACCATTCTATAAATTGTGATATGAAACGTTCGTTGCATGACAAGAAATAGTGCCAGGTGAGCTTTGACTTCCGGTTTGTCATCTTGAGTTGACAGTGGTTAGCATTAGTTTTTCATAATTTATCAATTCTGATAACTAAAGCTTCTTTTGAAGAAATGTTGTTGTTGGAATCTGATGACACGGGGACCATCAAATCAGATTGTGTACCTTTAAATTTTTGGTAGGGTCAGGGGAAACAAAGATATTTTTAAACGTGGCCTAAATGAGACCTACATGTAGTCAGATATACTGATGATGACAATTAGAGAGTAGAATCAAATGAATAACGCTGATTTAGTATTGAGAACAATAGAGCCTAGACAGTTATAGGGGTTTAATAACAGAGCTGTCTCTATCTCAGATATCTATCCCCTTATGGCTATCTGTGATACAGTAATCTACCATGCAGTGTAATACTCATTAAATGACAGCACAGAGAAAACCCAGCCTTTGATCTAGAATACTTATCCTCTGCTGCCATGATGTCATTGCAATCTGACTACAGTACAGACTCAGCCCTCGGAATTAGGAAAAATATTATGATGTCATTTGTGGCATGAATGCTGCAAACCAGGACTGTAATGATATACTTGGTCACGATTTGATATGAATCATGATACTTGATCAACAATACGATACATATCACGATACACTAAAATTAGTATGCCCAAATGATTCAATAGGTCCTGAATTATCAGAACCGACATGTTTGCAATTAGAGATGGAGTTCATGTTAAACTAAAATGCAGCATAATAGTTAGCTAGATGAGTCAAATACACATAATAAACATTATACTTGAGAGAACATGGCAAGTGTCGCTCTTATTCACAAACCCATCTTCAGAAATTATTTGATTTCCTATATCGTGATACACATGACACAATACGATATGCTACACATGACACGATACACATATCATTTGAAAGTATATTGCGATACATTGAAATCACGGAGAAATTGTTACAGCTCTAAAAGTGGAATCGGGCCTCGAAATTAGGAAAAATATCCCATGGCAAAAATTAATGCTGTGGCATGTTAAGATTCCACATGTTGCCATGGCATTTCCCACGGCATTGCTTATTGCTGTGGCCAATTTCGACAACTACAGTATATACAAGTACATGCACCATACAGTGTACTTAGAGTGTGAAATAATTGAAACTGGGTTCAATTTCCCCCATACAAAACTTTAGTCTTACCGGTATAATTTTACTCTTTGAATTGAAATGAAAAGTTGATTGCAAAAAGTAAAATATTCAACTTTTGTCATAAAATTCATATACATTTAATGAACACTAAAATTCATATACTTAACACTAAAATTCATTTAACGTAACTCTAAAATTCACATACTTAACATTAAAATTCTTATACATTTGAATGGTCTATATATTGTCATATACTTAACTTAAAAAAAATTATATAGTCTGCAATAGGGAAATTTTTATTAGGGGTTGGTTTGTATCCAAAACAGGGCACATATGTACAACTTCAAATGTTAAATGTATAGAATACACCCATAGTAGCTGAATAGTTGAGAGTATGAAATTTTCACCACGAGTGGAATTGTGGTTTTAACCATGATCCTTTTGGTGAGTGGTTAAAACCACAATACCACAAGTGCTAAAAATGTTGTACTCTTGGCTACTTTGGGTGTATTTCGTTTATGACATAATTATTATGTTTTATTAATTCCATGAATTAAACTACTCCGCTGTTTACTTTAAATGTGTACATTCACCAAGAGACCCAAATATGATGTTATAAGAAATGTGTGTCACGTGTAGTGATGCACCCTTTTATAGCATTACATCAGCCTGTTTTTAAGCCATCAATCAGTCACTTGATATTCCCATTTATATGTTTCCCAGTTAAATTTAAAAAATATTAATAGGTGTTACCAGTTTATAGAATATAGCATACAGCTGTAGGCAATTATAGTATAACTATGAGTATCATAAATTATACTGGTATCTGTGGAAACAGTCATAAAATGAAGTATATTCTTCTCAGATGAAAACTAATAGACACCATGGTATTCATGAAGTTTACACTGCAGATTCTATGTCATTTGCTACTGAATTTCAACAGATCTCCACCAATGTTGCCTTATGTTGGTAGCATTCAATTAATTAACCTCCAGAGATTCCTCACTTCAACATTGTTAGAATACCACAGAGAGAAAGCAGAAACAAGTCTTATCTGAAGTATTTGAACAAGGCTGTTATGTTAAATAATAACATGTGTCTCAATTTCACGACCCTGATATTAAAGGCGAAAATAAATTGTCAAAACAATATGTGTTCCTTTAAGATATGTGTTAACATAGAATTGATATATTCTGATTTAGGTGATCGAATCCTGATGAACTGACAACAGTTATTGCAATCTGGAGGGTTCATTTACCAACATAAACAATACAACAAGATAGGAGAGACAACTCTAAACATTTTACAGAGTAAGCCACTGATATGGAGCTTTAGTTAGAATTACTTCCCCTTGACTGAGGAAATCTACACAAAGATGGGCAGACTCAATGCATGGTACCTCTATTATGCCTCAGTTGATTGAAAACATTGCGCCAGAATTTTCCACACAGGGACCATGATCCCCAATGGAGGGGGATGGGGGCTATAGGAACCCGGAAGCTACTCTCATGAGAATAAAGTCATCAATGGCACCATTTACAAGAACAAAACAATTTCTATTGAATATTCAAACCTTAGGTAATTTAGACATGCATCCGATGATTCTGAATAAATGGATGAATTGTTCAAGAGTAGACCCTATCAAATGGTGTGGAAACACCAAATCATGAAGATAACGACATGAAACCAAATAAGTGTTTCTTTCTATCATTTTCAGGGTTTCCGCTAGAGGTTGGGGGAATGTGGCCGTATTTGGGAAGCACATACCGGCGCCCGGTAGGGAGAAAATTTGGATGTTTATCACTGAAAAGTAGCCATTTCCTTGCACTTAGACAACAAGCAGGAACATTGAAGATTCATATAGAAACCAAATTAAAACAGATCGTCTTTTTTTATCCCAAGTTAACGAACTAAAAGCATGTAAGCACCACAACATACAGTGGATACAGTAGCAATATTAAAAGCCGACATCAAAGGAACAAAAGACACATTGTCACACTCAGTGTCAAGTGTACTCTAGCAGTAACCGTGTGATGTCATGAACACGTTCTGCAAGCTTTCTTTTTATTTTGTTCACAGTACCACTCAAAACAAATTGTTTTAAAATCAAAAGCCATTCCTCAGACTGAGATGACCTCATGCTGGATTCGTATAATGGAAAATTTTGATTACCGGTAATTGGATAGGGAATAAATACACTGATAATAACTATTAATATTTTAATTGTTTTATTTTTAATTAAACATTTCTTTGATAAGGACCTTGTTTTGAGGTAAAAATATGTCTGCACTGTTCGTCGCAGCAAAAGCCAAACCTCACCTGTGTTCATTGTTGTAGCTCAGAATTCAGCCCCCTAATGGGTCAGAAAGTTGGGACTTAATATAAAAGATAGAAATCTACTGTAATTAAAATACGAGAGGCTGATTACTATTAAACATTTGCTGACATAGTGTTACCAAGGATGGTGTCGACAACTCTGCACATGGTCCGCGCTACTGATCATGTATTATTCAGCACCAATTGCAGAATTCCTTGCAATCTGTTAATCTTCAGTGTCGGTGATCGCTCGCCCTGTGTAAAAATGGGGCTGAGCTAGATCTTTGGCTATTTTGTGGCCAATATTAAGTCAAGGTTGGGGAGGGGAATGAGGCAGCTGGATGGCCGGCCTGCTGTAGTAGCGGAAACCCTGCATTTTGCCAAAGAAACATGTTCATAACAATAGTTAGCATCATGATTTGAATCATGCGAACACAATTTAGAGATCAGAATGTTTCCGTCACTGTTTTCGAAATTGTGTATTAACTTTATGTGTTTCTTTCCTGTTTCGATCGATTCAAAGGTAACTTAGTATATGGTTAGAGTACTTTCGAGGCGACATTTGCAGAGATTCAAATCGAGTGCCGACAATACATATATAATTTGCTTGTTGAAATGTCAGTGAGCAAACAGATTCTCAAGAGTACTGTATTGTTCGAGAATGTCAGGGTATAAAGTACTTTTTGAATGTCAGTTTTATTACATTAATTTGCAAGAGTAACTCTCATGAACAATTTATGAAAATAATATTGATTAATAATAAAGATTTATGTCTATAATACCACATATAGGCTACATGTGCCTCACCAGACAACTTGATTATTTGCAAGACAAACAGGGAATTAATGTCCTCGATTGTACACAAAAAATCAGTCCAAATCTATAAAGCACAGTTTAAAGTGCCTTATTGTGGGCCAAATATGTGTATTTGTAATAAATTTAGGAGAATCAGCGTTTTGCAGCTATTATTTTCACATCATGATAATGACATTTCGTTAGTGATTTGTTTACAAAAAGAGCCCTATCTTGCTGTCACATGATATCTGTTTCTCACCTCCAACACAGAAGAGCTTTCAATTTATTGGAACTCGGGAATGGTCTATTGGGCAACTTCAATCTGATCCCAGGTCTCCCATAGCAGGCCTAAGCAGATGAGGTTCCCAGAGGGTGAATTTGGTGATGCTGGCAGGATAGCATCGCTAAATTCACCCTCTGGGGACCTCATTATACCCCCGAATCTATACAGAAAGTCCAGGAAATAGATACATGTGCACTATCATTAAAGGGAAACTGTACGCCATTTCAATAAATTCCTGGTAACATTAACGATCGATCTAATATCGATAATATAAAGAAAACTAATTAATTTGAGTTGAAGATGTCTTCTGTAAATGTTCATGTTAAAAGTTTATCTTAAAATCAAATTTAATATAAACTTACTTATGAACTAATTTAGGAATTTCGAACAAGACATACTCAAATTAACTGACGAATAGTGGATTGGTCGATGCACTGACTATACAATAATATTAATGAGTATTTGCGACTATTATGCATATAATATAAAATTGTTTGATACGTTTGCCTGAAAACTATACAAAATATCTCGATGACAAGCATTCTATTTTTGTGTTCCGGCTTATCTGCCATCTGTAACATTACTTCATTCTCAGCACAGTCAAATATAAATGGAAATCTAGTTGCCTTAGGTTGCCTTATTCTGCAAGTAGAGAATATAGAAACCAACAACAACATCTGAGTACAGTACCCCTTCAACAAGTAATACCTGATATCCTGATAGAATGTGTAGGATGTAAAACCTCACCTCGTGGGAATTATTATCACATACTAGTAACAGCTCAAATAGTTCCTTATGAAGCCAGACCAGGAAACATTGACAGAAATGTTGACAGAAGCATTTAAAAATAAATATAGCATGTCAGTGAGAAGAAGAAATACATGGTGTATGTAAACAAGATACTTCAAAGGATTTGATGGTCATTGCACTGGTGTACCTACCAGAGTGAGGCCTAAAAAAATATAGTGATGTTTCCGGTATTAAACTGGCCTGCCCCTTGCCCAGACCTCTGTCACTACTAATTTATATGTATATATTTTTTTTAATAAACAAATATTAAAAGCCAAAGCGAAAAAAAAATGAGTTTATAGATTTCCGATCATAGTAAAACTGTGCTGTTAGATCAGTCACTGATCTGCGTTATTTACACCAGAAGTCAGTGTTTTAAGATGGAGGTGCGCCCTTGCGTTACGGGCGAGTTCAACCAGCAGTTGATGCAGTGATCGTTTTTGATTAAAGATACTCCCAATGCTTCAATATCCCTCCCAATACCTACAGTAATGTACTCATTGTGTCCTGTTATATCATAAGTGCTACCCGGGGCTTTGCTCAGATTGAATATATTCCATATATGGTCTTATGGAAGTTAAAAATAATTAGTTTCCGTTAGCCCACCCCCAACTTTTTTTTACCCTATGTTACCAGAAACCAGCCTAAAGGTTTAAAATCAAACTTTTGGATTACAAGGGAGAAGAGGACTGTAATCAAGGAGAAGTCATAATGACTCAAGTTAAATTTACATCCCAACATCACAATTCCATGATGAAATGATGTTCATAAAATGATTATAATGAGCAAGGACGCCATTATAATCATAAAATATAGTTTAAATATGCTGTAGGGACATATGCATACTGGTATTTCCTCTACAGTAATTTAGTTGGAAATAAGGCAACTTTTCAGGATTTAGTCAGAAATATGGCTTGTTGCTCTCTCACTGAGAGCCTTCCGATGAATGGCAACAAGCCATATTTCCGACTAAATCCTGAAAAGTTACCCATAATTCTGCTGTGGTTAAGGAGTCGATTATTTAGGGCATTACTGGTATATGAGAGAGAAGTCGCTTCTCCAAAGAACAAAATTAGAGAGAAGTGACACAATTTAGAGAGAATATATCTCCCAAGTCACTCTCTAGGCTGGTCCTCTACCAAGTCACTCTCTAGGCTGGTCCTCTCCCAAGTCACCCTCTAGGCTGGTCCTCTCCCAAGTCACTCTCTAGGCTGGTCCTCTCTCAAGTCACCCTCTAGGTAAAAAGTGCTTCCTGCCAGAAACATCACTATTTTTTGTTCAGGCCTGACCTAACCTTGAACCGCCAAGATTAGGATTTACTAATACCAGTCTAAATACAGCTAGGTGACCATGGACTAACATTTGACGTAGTTATATCATTCTATCAGTGCAAGTAACATTGCACTAAAATGGTTTAGATATACATACTAGAACATGTGTACCAGTCTAAAACCAGTTGATAATAGATTGTCAACTAACATTAATAAACATTTGACATAATTTACCAGTATATCTATTTTTGCAGGTATCATTGTACCCAAATGGTCTAGATATACTGGTAAGTACACCATACATGTACACCAGTTTAAATCCAGTTGATTAATTGTGAGCTAACATTTGACATTATTTATATCCGTTTTTCCACTGGCAAATCATTATTTTGACATCTTATAACAAATTTCACACTTGCATGGGCAACAAATGTAATTTGTGAGACAGATAAATTTTGCTGAGCGGATACACATTTTGGATCATGATGAACTGAGAAACGGAAATATTTTCGGACAAGATTTTGTCAACAATGAGAGAAGATTGTGGTAATACCTATACAATCTTAGATCTTGGAATATCAAAGAAATGGTGGGAGGATGTCAATTGGTTTGAATGGAATTGCCAGGTCCGATTTTTGTATCAACCCATATACCCTGCGCCAATGCATTCTCTTATATATGCGAGTCGACCATAGGTCGCCTCGCATATATAAGAGAATGCATTGGCCTAACAATTTTTTATTTTATTTTATTTTTTACAATTTTAATAATTTATTCTTATATTCTTTAACAGACTTATTTTGTAGGTTTAGGACCGATGAGATCGGCCCCTGGCACTCAAAGGGTTAAAACTTTTGTGCAAAAGAGTGGGGTGGTGTAGAAAATGTATGCTGAAGGTCTAAAATGCATGGTTTGAAAAGTACTCCTTCAACGCACAAGATGTTGGAAGGGTTAGCAATAACTTCAACTTGATTCCATCAAAAGCACAAATAATAATCATATTACTGGAGTATCACCAATATAACACTTGAAAGCAATTGATGAATTGTAAACAAAAGAGGTAGAGCTGATTACAATAAAACTGAAATCTGTTCTGATTGAGAAGGGTTTGTTTACAATCATCTGAAGAAACACTTACCCATTGGTGTTCGGCCAAGCACATTGCTCCAACACGGTCTCTTTCCTTGAAATAAAAATGAATTTGTCTAGAGTGATGTAAAAACCTGTTTGATACCACCTGTATGATTATTTAACGTCATGTTTTTTTGGGGATCAATGTCCTCTGTGATGGATGCAACTGCTGTTGCTCTCTACAGAAATGCACCAAATAATCGACTCCTTAACCACAGCAGAACAAGAGGTGTGCACTCGAGTGCTAGCATACCCCCACCATGGCAAATTCAACCCGCATTATCCGTAAACCCAACAAAAAAGATTTTTAACTTTAAAGAAAAATTTGGACTAATGATATCGATATGGTGTCACAAGAAGCTTGTACAGAAAAAAATATTCAAATTGGTTCATATTTGTTTAAGTTATTAAGTCGGACAGAATTTTCTAAGTCAAAAATGAAGTGTAATATTACGAAAAACAGTCTGAACCAATCTCTAGCCACAACATGTAGAGAGGGTATTGTGAGAAGCATGTATACCAAAAATTATTGAAATCGGTTGATATTTGTTAAAGTTATTAAGTCGGACAGAATTTTCTAAGTCAAAATAAGTCGAAAATGAGGCATAACTTTAAAAAAACAAAGTTGGACCGAAACGCAATTAGCATCATGCGGAGAGGCAGTCCTAAGGAGATTGCATACAAAAAAGTATTGAAATCGGTTCATAGTTGTTCAAGTTATGAGGTCGGATGGACGGACACACTGAGGGAGAAAGCGTGACGGACGGACAGACGCAGTCAATCCAGTATACCCCCCCCCCCCCCATTTTCTTCGAAAGTGGGGGTATAATTATGGGTAACTTTTCAGGATTTAGTCGGAAATATGGCTTGTAGCCATTCATCGGAAAGCCATATTTCCGAATAAATCCTGAAAAGTTACCCATAATTCCTCTGTGGTTAAGGAGTCGATTATTTAGGGCATTACTGTATATTCTACAAGTTGAGAGTTAGATCCAGTAAAGATCAAGCCATGAAATAAAGTCTGTACATGTATGTGATTTACAGAATGAGGTCCCCAGAGGGTGAATTTTGTGATGCTACTCTGCATTGCAGGCTAGCATCACCAAATTTGCGCTCCGGGAACCTAATTCTGCTAAGACCTCAACTGCTATGGGAGACCTACCTACTAGTAGGATCAGATTGAATTTTCCCAGTTGAAGTTGATGTTCACCCATTAGTCATCTCGATTATGTATTTTATGTATAGCACAATGGCCGAAAACTTACATTATTTCAGCGAATTCATCGTTCCATTAGCTGAAATAATGTACAGTTGAAGCTATATTAACCGACTTAAAATATGGCCGAGTTCATTTGTTTGAAGTGTCACCTACCTCTGACTAGAATAGATTAACCTGGTGGGTCAAGACACATGAGTTGTACCATGTGTTCGGCACTATCCACTTGTTCATTGGCTGCATGGATGGCGCGACATCTAAACCCATTGTCAACTTAATGAACAGGCAGAACCCCATTGCGTTACCACCGTTAAATGAACACGACGTACCGACAATGAACTCGTTCTAAGAGAATGCATAGGCACAGCGTTTTCGCAAAATTTCAGGAAGCTCCAGTCATGGAAGGGTATAGGGCAATGTATGAACACGAATGAGAAGTGATGAGAAAATCCCTCCTAAAATTCCTCCCCAGTTTGCCTGAGTGTATTGAATACATTTATAGGACTGCCCCCTGTTACCACATCCCTGCGTTAACCCTTTACCCAACAAACCGGCCAAAACCGGTCAAATAAAGCTTCAACAGCCTAAAATATCTTCGGTCTGTCTCAATAGAACCATACAAATATGGATATCATTGGAACCGGCTCCTTGACCACATTGTGATAGTTACAGCTATGCCCTGTGCCAATGCATTCTCTTATATATGCGAGTCGACCATAGGTCGCCTCGCATATATAAGAGAATGCATTGGCTTAAAAAAAATCTTTTTTTAACACTTTTTACCATTTTTTCTTACATTCTTTAACAATTTTATAATTTTTAATGTGTTAAGCCAATGCATTCTCTTATATATGTGAGGCGACCTATGGTCGACTCGCATATATAAGAGAATGCATTGGCACAGGGCCCTTCTGTTGGGTAAAGGGTTAATATCACTTTATCCACATTTATAGGGCAAAAGTATGAACATAAATGAGAAGTGATCAGAAAATTCCTCATGAAATGAAATGGCTCCCCAGCTGGCCTGATTCATTGCCATTTTATATTTATCAAACTTGTCTGTTTTTTCCCATTTAGACCAACTAATGATAAACCACCAACCAATACAACTCTGTATCAGGGGGTCAGATATGACTCAGTAGTTTATATACGGCACCAAGTCTGAATTTAGTGTGTCTGACATTTGCAGAAAGAGGTCCCCAGAGGGTGAATTTAGTGACTACTATCCCGCATTGTGGGCTAGCTTCACCAAATTCACCCTCTGGGAACCTCATTCTGCTTAGGCCTCAACTGCAATGGGAGACCTAGGATCAGATTGAAGTTGCCCAGTTGAAGTTGATGATGTTCACCCATTAGTCACCTTGATTATGCATTTTATGATTTTATCCTCTGCAAACTAGGGAATATAGAAACTTCCCACAAGGAAAAAATAATAACTGAAACAATTTTAATTTGAGACAATAGATACTTCCCAGAAGATGAGACCTACGCAGAATGAGGTCCACAGAGGGTGAATTTGGTGATGCTATCATGCACGGCAAGCTGTGCGGGATAGCATCACTAAATTCACCCACTGAGGACCTCATTCTGCAAATGACAGACACACTAAATTCAGACTTATACAGGGCTCATATCATTCCCCTGAAGCTCTGGATTTCTCATAATCAGTGAAAACAACAGGTATAAACCACATGTCAGAAAAGCTCCTATGTTCTGCTATGCTCAGAAGGAAATGAAATGGAATCTAGCCTTATCCACATATAAATGCTCCCCCTGGTGGGAGCCGACTTGGCTAATCTGTGATGTTATTACAGTGTGGTTTCCAGCTGTTTCTCAGTGGAGAGTTACCAAAATAAATCATGCCTGCCACTGCCAAGCATAAATATCCACTGTAAACTATGACAATTTATGCTGCCACAGCTAAACATAAAATATGGACTATTAACTATGACAATTTATGCTGCCACAGCTAAACATAAAATATGGACTATTAACTATGACAATTTTTGCCTTAACCTCAACAGTTGACATACAGGAGAACTTGCTCCTGAAATATGTGGTTGAAACCACCATTGGGTCATGAGCTTTATTAATTACATACCATATACAATATAGATGTTTGTTATTGTCAGATTGATTGATTGGGGTTTAATGTCACTTTCAGCAACTAAGGCCATATCATGACATTGTCAGTATTAGTGGTGGATGAAATCCGCACGTTTATGGCTAATCTAACAGTGATTTGAATGGCTGATAAACTCGTGGACCATGTGCTGCAAACCACCAGCCATCTGGAACAAACATGTATTAACAAGAATGTTGTGACTTTGCAATAAATTAGAGAAGAATAACCTTGAATATTCTGGAATATTTTATTTTTCAGCAAAGTATGATACTGGAATAAGCAAGAATATACAAGAATTTTGGTGATTATTTTTTTAAATAGATTAAAACAGAATGTTTAAATATTCTACTTTGTTCATGTTTATTCTATTCAAATTTTAATCCAGTTTATTCATGGTGCAATATACCATTCTAGAATATTCTTGAATAATCTAAAAAAAATCCTGGAATATTCTAGAGTGTAATTCAATTGAGTATTTGTCACTAAAAACAAGCATTCTGATTGGCCGAGAGCAGATAACTTTAGCTTTCGAACCACCGACATCGGCCGCTTCAGCGACCATCAAATCTGAATGTAGCACGGTCAAATTTCATTGGCACAGAACGAGTAGCGAAGCGAGCACACCCGCGCGTTGTTGTCTATAGATACCGTTCATCGGCCGCTTCAGCGTGCATCAAATCTGAATGTGGCATGGTACAATTTCATCCGCGCAGAACGGAGTAGCGAAACGAGCCAACCCGCCCCACAGGAAATGGTTACGGAGCAGTGTTCCGAGTAACGCAATGAAAAAACCCAACGATTTGTGCACGGTGACAACAGCAAAATGAAAGTCTCGATTCGTGTCATTAAAATGACTAAATGATACTTTTTATACAGTTTTTTTGCAAATTCCTTGCTAGATTGAATTACAATGGAGATAAATGTACCCTGTTTCGTTGTACATTCTGGGATTCGAGCATGAAAACAGTTTGTGAAACTCGCCGGCAAGCCGGCTCGTTCACAAACTGTTTTCATGCTCGAATCCCAGAATGTACAACTCAACAGGGTATGTTTATCTCCTAAATAATTCATGAATATTCTAAAATAATTCCTTGTCAGAATAGCAGGGTTATGCCAATTCCCCCCAACTGACCATCACATCATCCCAAACTTTCTTATATCGAATTACTGTCCTTTCATTTTATTGGTTATCCTTAATTCCCAAATCTAACCCCACTCGAATTCTTATCTTATCTCTTGCTACATGTATCTGGTGTTGAGTGTGATCTACCATATTAGATTCATCACTGAGTTTGATAACAAATTAAAATCAGCAAAAATTCCCACCTGATTTGCCCCAAAAGGCTTTATGTCATCCGGGACATTTGAGCAATCTGGGAGAGGACTTACAAAAAAAGCTACATTAGGCTTGTTGTCTCATCCCATTCCAATCACCCATAATCATCTGTTAGCATTTTGTTAAAATATTTATCTTTTTTTTCTATTGGGAATAAATATTGTTTATGCCAAAAGAGTGAGAAGTGTCTCAATTTCAGGTGAATAAATCTCACACATCTTCTTCATGACTTATCCCCAGGTGATGTCTACCTAGTTACATGTACATACCATTTTAGAATACAAAATAATGATTCAGTTGTTTTTGTATGAAATTCAGTGATTTATGGTAAAATCATGCAATATTTAACGAAATAAGGTGATTTCAGCTAATTTGTTTAAAGGTACTCAAATTAAATCAATACGATCAGATGGTCTCTATATCATCAAGATTTCTTCAAAATACGATTTAGTTATCAGAGTCGATTAATTGCAACAATATAATGCTAATCACTGGTATGGTATAACTATGGTATAAAATTTCCCCAAAACGTGTTATTTATCAACATTTTGTTCAACGAAATATGGCCGTATTATCACTTGAGTATCACAAAATTTGGTCGTATTACCACTTGATCTTAGATTTATCCATCTTCATCTGCAATTTAGTCTGAGACCGTCCATTTGACGACGTTTTTCTGGGCAACAAATAATTGCACATCTCACAAGGAGCCTCGCATATATAATAGAATACATTGGCCTAACAATTTTTACTTTGACATTGTAAGCCAGTAAATTCTCTTAAATATGCGAGTCTTCCAAAGGGAGCCTCGCATATATATAAAGAGAATGCACGGTAAAGGATTTTTAATTTGCACAAGCACAGCTCCCATAATGAAAGGGTTAACAAGTATTATGACATGATTCATGACAATAAATCGTAGACTCCTTATCACAAGTTTATAAAAACTGAAAACTGATCTACTGTTGTATTTGTCCAGCCCTTTAATATTGAGAGTATGAGTAAGAATTGAATGACTAAGAACTCAAACACCATATGGATATTAAAGAAAGAAAAAACTTTTATGTTTTCAGATTTCGGCAATCTGAAGATGATAAGGTTACAATTTCCTTGGTAAATGATGTGTGCAGCTGTAAACATATTTATGTGCAGAAAGTTTAATGTAGTGCATATGTTTGTCTTCATCTCATGTGTTCTCTGTATTTATTCCTGATGTAATCTATAGTCCTACGCTGGGTCACACAGTTCTCAAGTCACGATATTCTAGCTTTTTATTTCAATTCCAGCAACAAATTAGTTACATTTAGAGTGGAGTCAAGCTGTGTGTTTGAAGTCTTCCTGGAGTCAAAGTAATCAGCGCTGTTTTGGATGGGTCTCTTTCTGCTTCATTTTATCCAGTTATAAATCAAGTGAAAAGCCAATAAGAGCAGTTAGAATCTGAGTTTTATTAAACAAATCTCACATCCCAGTGTATAACATGGCAGAATTCTAAAATTAAAACATCTCTAAATAGTTCCAGACTGCAATGAAATCCATCAGCTGAAAACATATCATATCAGAGTTTTTTATTTCTGGTACCAATTTGGATTTTATCTTCTGTACAGTAATAAAATAATCGTGATACTTTAAGTTAACCCTTCCATGACGAGTTTCCTGAAATATTGCGAAAAACCCTGTACCAATGCATTCTCTTATATATGCGAGGGGGCCGGCCCGAGCATAAAAAGATAATACATTGGCCTAACAAAATTTACCTTGCCCTGTAAGCCAGTGCATCCTCTTGTATATGCTAGGCTCCCTATACTACAAAGCCAAAATATTACAGTGCAGGGCTATGATGAATTGATAATTTACTCACCATGTTTTCTATATAATCACCTGTGATGAATCAAATTGTTAATGTCGCTGAACTTTTGATTATGGTGATTCAATTCTATGTGAAATCGTCCCTCCGATTAAATTTGAGGTTCATTTCAACGAAAAAATTGTGATACGCAGGAGCCTAAAGTCAGACTAATGGTCAAAGCCGCAAGTATACCCTTCTCCATCAAACTTTCATTGATTGATACTTGATTATTATTACACACCACACCAGCTCATCTAAAGCATTCGTTGTTGTGGAGAGAACTCCATTGTAATGATCGAGTGTACCCAGGTGAGCGGGCCATGTGCGGCACACAAATGAGATTCAATTAAACAATTCTCTACAGGGACACCAGGGTGGGGGTGGGGTGGGGGGGAGCTGGCTCACTTTCCCTCTAACAAGGGGGACAAAAAAAATGACTTTAATGCAACATAGAGATGCAAGAAATATCCTATATATTGATAGAAATAGAATTCGGGGACAACTTACATGCATTTTGAAAGCTTGCATATATCTGATAGTTATGCCCCTTTTTGCCCTTGGATACTTCTGACTTCTCTATGAGAACATATGTACTCAAGATAAATAAACACAATTCGACTAATGGTCAATGGATACCCTACTCCACCAAACTCTCACCACATTCCACGCAGATCATATACCAAAGCCAAGGCTACAGCAAAACATAAGAAAAAAAGCTGCCATAAATGTGATGAAAAATGATTGATACTTAATTGTTATTATACACTACACGATGCAGTTTTTTTTACCAGCACATCTAAAGCTTTCGATGAGTAATTGTTGTGGAGAGAACTCCCATGTTACGAGTGTACCCAGGTGAGCGGGCCATGTGTGGCACACAAACGAGATTCTGATTTCTACCAAAGCAATCTTATTGGAAAAAGATGGTAGGAGAGAGATAGTGGAGTATCAAATATACTACTTCTGGTCTTATCTATAGGTCATCCAATCGGAGTTATAGCTGGTGCAAACAATACATGTGTGCCGCTATATGTAGCATCACCAGGCCAAGTTAATGTTAACCTTTTCACTGCTACATATAAATTGACAGTATTCCCTCAGAATCGAATGAGGCCAATATTTAAACATTAACAACGAGAGGCCGATCACGATCGGCAGATGTTTAACCCATCCCTTGGCGATAATAAATTGTTATGATCAGAATCATAATCGTTTAATGTTGAATTATAGAGTATACTGTTATGATCTAAAGTAGTATATGACAAATGTACATAATAACCAGTAATAACACAAATTATTGGAATGTATGAGTCAATATAGAAGGGTTATATAACATCTAAACTCTAGAGCCTGTCACCACTATCATAGTGTAGGCAGTTCTATTCATGTTGTTGCAAATTGCCATGTGAGATATCAAAATAATATAATTATTTATTTAATGGAAAAGGTTAAAAGACATGGAATGGGTAAAAGGGGTTAAATCACCTATCTCTGCCCTGTTTGATCCAATGTAGTCCCGTCATCCAAGGACTTAGAGAGCTCCATTGGTCTAGTTAAATAAATTCACATGGCTAAGTTGTGGTTAAAAAGATAGCTAAATCAATTTATCCAATAATTCACTTATCTGTGTCTTATACAGAGCTAACATATGAGGGCTATAAATAACTCTCAAAGCAATAAACTATATTGTCTTTTATCTTGCTCACAGAGAAGCAGGTATTCATTAATTGTAAGTTACTTGGGTTATAATTTGGATAATTCTTAGTTTAAAAAGGGCCATATCTCTGGTATAACAAATTGGATCTAACCCATATTCAAACTCGTTCTGTATTTTGAGTTGAGAAACTCACATACCAAATTTGGTTCCTATCAGATGAAAAATGGTTGATTTATCGAAGTACATGTACTAGTATGTGTGAATTATATGTCAAAGGACCATAACTCCATTAAAAATCCGATCAAACCCATATTCGAACTCGATCTGTATTTTGGGCCGAGAAACTCACATACCAAATTTGGTTCCGATCAGATAAAAAATGTTTGAGTTATGGCAGAATGTGTGAATTCTAAGTAAAAAAAAAGGGCCACAACTCTGTAAAAAAAAGTCGGATCAAACCCATATTCGAACTCGATCTGTATTTTGGGCTGAAAACCCCATATAAAAATTTTGGTTTTGATCAGGTAAAAAATGTTTGAGTTATCGCATTACACGTAAAGTGTCTACAGACGGACAGACGGACGGACGGACGGACAGACGGACGGACGGACGGACGAACGACGAGTGGTCAATCCGGACGTTGACACTATGTGTACCATACTATGGTATGGGTACACATAAAAATCATATTTGCGAAAATTGCAATGAGTTAGATGATGAAATGCACCTTTCTATAAACAATTACAGAAAGACATCCGAGAGATATCTGGAATAGCCCAATGCAAAGAAATAATGACAAGCTCGGAACCGAATGTACTAAAAGCACTTGCCCATTTTTTCAACCAGACTTGCCAAAAAGGAGATATGGCAACCTAGTGACCAACTGCTAGACAGAATACGCGACACAACCATACGAATGCAAATCCCCCATTAGATCAAACTAAACACAATTATATATTCACTGTGGAGGATTTTCTCCTCGAAATCTCATTCAGCCCGAGCAAAATTCCCATTCCGAGCGGTATAAGTTCCGATTCCGTTTTGCTCGATTTTCCACGATCATGTTTACTAATTGGTGTATATTGAGGGAGCAAATCATGGGATGACACATTAAAATGTTAGGATTTGTTTCTAAGGTATTCTACTCTTTACTTACTTATTCTTGAGTCCCATATATAGCACGCTGAACTAAATTACAAGAGTTGCTCACTCAAATCCACACACACAGAAGAAAAGTATGGTGTACAAATGTGAATTTCGAAGCGAAAAAGATAATGTTTTGTAGAATAATTTGCTTGCGTGTATCCGCAAACAATACATCGTTACTTTAAAAATACAGTTGATCAAAATACGCGATTTTAGCTTGACATATTGCCTCAAAAGTAACGCTGCCATACGTTCCGATTCTGTTTTCGGAGTGTTCCGATTCACGACACGCACATTTTCAGCATTTCGATTCCTGACATGGATAAATGTTTACTGTAATCCAATTAATTGCTTCATTTTGCTGGCTCCACGGCAGTTCTACATGACTGTAAATTGTCCTATAATGATTAACTAAGTACAACGAATTAGTTTCTTATACTACAACAGATCTACGACGTCACTGGTGTTGATTTTGACATTTTTTTAATAATTGAAGCTTAAAGGTACTCAATCCATTTGATGGTCCCCATATCATCAGATTCCAACAACGACAACGACAATGTTTTTTAAAATGCTGCTCCAGTTATCAGAATCGATTAATTGCCCAAAAATAAACCAGTCAACCATTGTACAAAATTGCCCAAAACCTCTTATTCATCAACATTTTGTTCAACGAAATTTTGGCGATTTGTCAATTATTTGACACAAAAATCCACTTGATTTTAGAGTTATCCATCTTGATCCGCAATTTGGTCCGAGACCGTCTTCTCGTCACAATAAGGCATATCTTATTTATCTTAAGCACAAACAGGAATCTCCAATATCACTTTAAAATTGCAATAAGGAATATTATTAATTGCGCTTAAGTGCAATAAGAGCTAATTGGGCTTAAGTGGAAATCAAAATCTTCCTTACTAATCTTTTAAGCACAATTAGCCACATTATATAAACACTAATTCAAATGGTGTAGTCCATAGTGTGATGGGTGGAGTTTATTTGTAACCTGGTGACTGTCCACACGTAGGCCTATTCGGATTCTACCATTTGCACGGAGGGGTGATCTCATGGTGGAGATATTAATTGCGCTTAAGCGCAATAAGAATGAGGAGCCAGAGATGTAATTGCGCTTAGGTGCAATAAGAAATGTCTTATTCGTAAAAGTAAAATATGCGACTTCCGGCATGAAACTGACGTAGGAAAGTTTTCAACGATGAATACAGTTTATATCAGGAAAATGAAGACATTGATAACATTATCCGAAAATGTACGGCATAAAGAGTCTGAATGCATGCCCCTTTAATACTTTCGTCATCATTTTGAAGACAAAAGCTAAGGGCCGTCGTCCCAAGGAGACGTTTATCGCTAGAAAACTGGACGTTTCTAGTAGAAATCTAAAGAGCATTGTTCGGGCGACAATTGAACTTACTCGGGCGACAACGGAACATACAGGGCAGGAATCGGAGAGAAAACATAAATCACCGATTACAGCATTTTGCTGGCTTTTTATGCAACACAATTATAGGGGAACATGTCCTGGTTGAAGCTAAAGATAAACATTAACATAATATGTTATTAAACTTGCATTATATCTGTGTTTTTCGGCTGGTATATTTGAAATTTGCTCAGTTGACAAGCAGAAAAACTCACAACGGAATCGGTATTTGCTCGGGCGGAATGAGATTTCGAGAAGCGGATCCTCCACAGTGATATTGCTACCATACCGGTATTATGTATGACATATTGTGACATGATCACAAACAAACTTCATGTATACATTTTGTTCCACTACATCATCATATATTATGTATCTATACATTTGACCATATTTGGTGTAAAAGTATAACTAATTGCTTGATTGGTTATTAACAAAGGTTTCATTTATTAGGTTTTATCACTATAACCATTACAGGACTAGATATGGCTCAGAAAGTAAGCTCAGATTATGAATATATAATGTACTATGGATAGTAAGGTCCACATTATATATTCATAATCTGTCCACATATGTCCTTGATTTGGCCACAGCAATGAGCAATGACGTGGGAAGTGCCGTGGCAACATGTGGAATCTAAAACGCCACAGCATAAAATTTGCTGTGGGACATTTTTCCTAATTTCGAGGGCTGAGGTAATACAAAATTTATCAAAGTTAATTTTGATTCCCAATAATGCAGATTAGTGTTACATGCAAATGAAGAGTAGGTTTGTGTATCTTCAATAGCAAGTTATTTTAAGTCAACCCTCTTGAAACAATGCTAAACACTACAGTAATGCCCTAAGTAATCGACTCCTTAACAACAGCAGAATTATGGGTAACTTTTCAGGATTTAGTCGGAATATGGCT
Organism: Siphonodentalium dalli; assembly: GCA_032622095.1. Classification (NCBI taxonomy): domain Eukaryota; kingdom Metazoa; phylum Mollusca; class Scaphopoda; order Gadilida; family Siphonodentaliidae; genus Siphonodentalium; species Siphonodentalium dalli. The sequence goes on along the minus strand of CP136065.1, from coordinate 77,358,495 downwards.
TGTTGCCATTCATCGGAAAGCTCTCGGGGAGAGCTTTATGATGAATGGCAACAAGCCATATTTCCGACTAAATCCTGAAAAGTTACCCATAATTCTGCTGTGGTTAAGGAGTCGATTTCTTAGGGCATCACTGTATGTACATGTATCTGTCTCTGTATAATTTCAGCACTGGAGCCTTAATTTCCACTGTTTGCACTCAGTCAAATAACCAAAGCACTTTTGCCAATATTTATTCAAGGCACTACTATAATTCACATCTGACTGACTACATCGCATATCAAACCTTTTAGCTAGCTTAGAACAAAAGGCTGTACTCTGAGAAGGTATAAGATCAAAACACATTAGCTTTGAAAGCTGGATTGTAAGTTCAAAGAGAATTCTCTTTAGATAATAACCAATTTAGTGGCTTCCCTATGGTCATTTGGTCTATATATCACAGCCTCGTATGACCCACATGTGTGAGCTGGCATGCAAGTTTCTTAAGTTACAAATGATATTCAGGTGAGCAGGAGCTATAGGCAGGGACATGGCGACAAGAGGGTGGTTGGGGGGGGGGGGGGGGGGGGGGGGGGGGGTGAGACCAGGTTTTATAAATATGTGTCATGCCTGCAACATTAGTTGGAAATTTTACACCATATATTCGTTGAAATCGTTCTCATTGTTTCAATTCCAATCAGTAATTAGTGTGGAATTAGATCATGCCATGAATTTCTACTATGGCTAACGCCCGTAGAGATCATATTCCACCAGTACAAAACGTTTGAAGTTTTTGAAGTTTTGCCAGGGAACCTTATGAAATCAAACAAATAATGCAGGGAATATATTTATTAGTTATTATCTGTTCCTGAATAATGTACTTCACTGTAGGTGAAGGTCCCAACTCGAAATTTCACGATTTAAGTGAATTTGTGAGCGATTTTGCTTTGCGTTGCTTACAATTATGGAATTTCTCCAGGGTAATTAATTCAATGTTTATCGCGATATCGGCTCACAAAAGTCAGAGAAAAGCATGCAATTTTGAGTTGGGACATTTACCTACAGTGAAGTACATTATTAAGGAACAGATAATAACTAAGAAATATGTTCCCCGCGTTATTTTTTTTACTTTATAAGGTTCCCTGTCAAAACTTCAAAAAGTTCCACGGTTTTGTACTGGTAGAATATAATCTCTGCGGGCATTTAGACAGTAGAGACCCATGGCATGATCTAGTGCGGAATAAGTTGTTTTTAGACCAACAGCAGCATATATGTTTCCACTCTTGGTAAATTTTTTGTCTGGAAATGGCCATTATAGTAGAAAATTTTCCAGGGTTCCAACCCAAGGGGGTGGGGGTGCGAATGGTATTATATGTGATTACACCAGGCGTGAGAATGTGGTGCTGGACATTTGCAGAAGGCCTCATCTTCTCTGGAAAATATCTTTATTATCAAATTAAACATTTTTTAGTTTCTTCGGAAAGTTCTTTTTCTTTTTTAGTTTAGTTTCTCTATATCCTCAAATTGGCAGATGACACATTGCATAATCAAGATGCCCAAATAGGTGCACATCACAATATTCACCATCTGGGAACTTAAATCTGAGTCTGCATGTAGGTCTCCCATAGCAGAGGAGGCCTATGCAGAATGAGGTCACCAGTGGATGAATTTAGTGATGCTAGCCAATTCTCCAAATGTCAGACACAATATTCTCAGGCATGGAACACACTTCTAGTATTCAAATATACCTGTGTTTCTGGTGACATGCAAGAAATAAATATTGGTGGGGTTGGCTTTTAATTTTATTTTATTTTTTCATTTTATTTTCAACTTTGCTCAAAATAAATATGATTACTACCAGACCCTGTTTTTATTGTACTATAAAATAATAAAACTAAGTACATAATATTAGAATATAGTGTAATTTATTGTTTTATTGAATAAAACATGAAAAAATAAGTTTGATTCGGCGACCTAATTGAAGTGTTGTATAACTTCCAGTTTAACAGTACACGCGATGTGTGTTTTACACGGAAATGAATCGGTTTACACTGAAAATAAATTGGGGTGGGTACTAATTTTGCAAAATCAATAAAATGAAAACTGTCGGGGTGCAGGAATAGGGGCAGGTGGGTCACCAGAAACACAGGTCTTTATTATTTTGGCCTTACATTGATTACCAAAGCCAGCTTAGAACAAAAGGCTGTAACTATAAGAAGGCAGAAGATCAAAAACCATTAGCTTCCAAAGCTTGCTTGTAAGTTCAAAGAAGTTTATCTTTAGATAATAGCCAATTTAGTGGCTTCCCTATGATCATTTGGTCTATATATTAAAGTGTAAACACCTAGTTCCCACACAATTCATGTACAAGGCTTGGCTAAATATATATCTTTTATCACCTGGGAATCTCTTATTGTGAGTCATACAATGTTCATTTCACTATTCGCCTAAATGAATGGTTTGGTTTAATGGGGTATAACCTTCTATACTACATGGATTCTCCCAGTCAGTTAAAAAGACCACATCGGAGTGGTCTATTATTGATTTGAAGGGATATTAAGGTGAACGAACGAAAAATAAAAGAGCAGAAGGAGCCCTATTTATTCAAAAAAAATGTTTAGATAATAATTTCAACAAACGACAACGACTTATGGTCGTTTTATTGAACATATTATCTGAACATTTCCTATGCGATAACTGCTCATAGTATAGACAGGTTAACATTTAATACTTAATGCCGCCAAACACCTGGTGACATGATTTGAAAACGCCCACTTCTTCCTGGCTCTGTGTTTTGACATGTATATAAATTTCAAATGTTTTAATTTCAGTTCTTAAATCAGTTGCATACAACCAGGTTTTGCATAAACAAACTCATTTGGGAGTATATATGTTGTGGTGACATGCACTGTGGAACAATTATGCAACTTTTCATAGCTTCTGAACATGTGGGTCTTTGCTAATAGTATATCTACCTGAATATTCCCTGTTTTTATACTAACCTGATGCAATAAGTTAGCTATTTTGTGTGATAACATGTCTAAGTGCTAACCGCTAACCGCTAGGGGCTTGTTAACAAACAAATAAGAGCAAACAAATTTTGTTTTTAAATTAAAGAAAGAGCATACCTTTTAACTCAAAACACATGTACCGTAACAGACATTGAATTTTCAAAACTTTATCAGGGAATGCCTTTCCAACTATCTCTAACATGGATGAAGTGATACACCATACCCCCTCCCAACCAACTTGTGGCATAATCAGAATTCTCGCAAAAATGGATAGATTTTAAGGCCTGGAATCTACTTCTGGCTATGCCCATAGTAGATTTAGCCATGTACAGTAATGCCAGTGTTTCCGCCCAGGGAAAATTAATGAGCCCGTATTGGGAAAACACACAACGCGAAAAAAAAAATATTTGACACTAAAAAGTAGCAATTTCCTTGCACCTGAGTGTCCCACAAAGCAATCCAAAGCTACGTATATTACGCAAGTCGATCATTTCCGTGGGTGCATTAATTCTGTTGATATCCAGATAATTAATCATGTAATTACGCACGCAATTATGCAATTACGTCTGATTGAGACTATATAAATGAACAAGCTACTAGTACAAGTCACAGTATTTACAAATTTATGATGGTACGGTACATGTATAATGACCAATAATACCTGGCAAGGAGAATTTAATTAAGTATGTCCTAGAATATAAAGTAGCTTCCGTGAAAATGAAAGTTCAAACTGAAAAGATAATTGTGCGCTGTGACGTCATACTCCATGCAGGGTTTGTCTGCAGGAGATATTTATAGCGGCGAAATACAAATGGTAGCGAAATCTTTCAAACCTGGAAATTGTTCAATAGTCTGTATAGTGTATTTATAGTCCCAACAACTGGCGATTGCTGCTATAGTACAGAGTTTTAGCCAACGTGTTATAAAATATAATTGAGTATTGGCGGGAATTGTGAACACCCTGACACGTGCGTCGTTGTTTATGTGCTTGGGGACCCAGGCGGGACAACGAAACTATTATTGACCCTACTTATCTCCATATATTGGGACTGGTATGTCTTTTGTGTTTATCCTCCATGCATGTAATATGGCTCAAATGAATTGTGTTGTCAATATGAATTCCTGCTATAAAGACTGACTTGGGACAGCTACCGGTAGGTTCCATATTATCTATTATAATAGTACGAGCATGAGCAGTTTTTTCCACGCAAATCCTGTTAATAAAAATGTCCTGACTCGGCCTTTTACTTATAACTAGCTGGTAGATACCTCCTTTGGTAGGTTTTGGTGTATGTTGATCCCACTCTGCCAAACTCAGCAATTTGGCATTCTTTGATCAAATTATGTAATTGTACGATAGCACGGGATCTCCGAGCGTGAGTAGTTTCAACCTCGCAAATCACGTGAACAAAAATATCCGTACTCAGTCGTCCGGCATTCTTTGATGTTACTGCGACATTATTACGCTGTATATACAGTAACGTCGCTATTCCAATGTACGTCAAACATTACGTTGCAGTTTTGGCGCTTTGATTTCAAAGGGTTATGATGTACCGTAACACACTGTGCTCAATGGACCGCTTTTTCACCAGTATTCTGTTTAACCCCCGAACTCGCGTTGCAGTCCAATTTTGTTATGACATATTGCTGTATTGCTGCTGACTTTTGGTACATGTATGAATCAAACAAATCATCTGCGAGGGGAATGAGGCCGTCCTACGGACGCTGAGCCGTACTAACGGAAACCCTGGTAATGCCCTAAATAATTGACTCCTAAAGACTGAGAGTTTTCCGATAAATGGCAACAAGCCATATTTCCGACTAAATCCTGAAAAATTACCCATAATTCTGCTGTGGTTAAGGAGTAGATTATTTAGGGCATTACTGTAGAGTAGAGATTCATGACATGATCTAAACATATTGTGAGGTTATTTTAGTGAATCAAACTGATAAGGGAGTATACCTAGACAAATGTACATTATGCCGATTGGAAGAATATGGAAATTAACTAATGCCCAAAATCCAACCAATTTGATGGTACTATTTCAGACAAGCATCGTTGGGCTTTGGCTAAATACACCTGTTAGTTGTTATTAAATCAAGTTAATTCTGGTTGAAAAAAAGACCATGTAACTCATGTAAAAAAATAATAAACTGAACCCACATTCGAACTTTGCTGTATTTTTGCCTGAGAAACACACATAACAACTTTGCTTATGATCAAATAATAAAACTGCAGTTAGCGGTCGGAAACCAAATTGTTATGAAATTTGGTAAATTCTAAAAAGTAAAAAGTGAATTTCATATAGAAATAATTGGACGGAACACATATTCAAACTTGACCTGTTGCTCTGATCAAATAATCCAAACTGGACTTATTGCTCGGAAACAGGCAGACATGGTGATTACATAATACAGCCGTTTTTTAAACGGTCGTATAAAAACACAACATCTGAAGTAAGCACAACTGTATTAAAATATTTTCTCCTTAAAATTTCTGACAAATTTATCATCAGTATAAATAAAAGGCATGATTTTGCCAAATGAGAGGCACTGCATATACAGTAATGCCCTAAGTAATCGACTGCATAACCACAGCAGAATTATGGGTAACTTTTCAGGATTTAGTTGGAAAAGTTACCCATAATTCTGCTGTGGTTATGGAGTCGATTACTTAGGGCATTACTGTAATTCATATAAAATGTCAGCGAGAGGCGCTGCATATAATTCATATAAAAGAAACACTTTGCATGCTGAAAAAATTTATATAATATTTAATAAAACCAACTGAGCAAGATTATTCTCTATTCAATTTCACATTCGTTAAGTCCAGCATCAAGTGTTCGACATAACTTTAAAACTTTTTCAGATGATAAATGCACAACAGAGTTAATTAATTCACATTATAAATCCAAATGCAGATTCACCAAACTCACCAAGCGTTTCTATGTTCCTTCTTTTTCCGAGGGACAGTAGAGAAATTCATTCTCTTGTAGAGCGGTATACCTCCAAGGCATGAACTGTTGGGGTCCTCCCAAGGCATAATGACACAACCACTGCGCCGAAAGTCAGATGGCGAAACGTGCAAAAACACTTAAGAAAAGAGTAAGAAATCCGCACACAATTTCCTTAATTATCCAATAATTACACAATGCATTGAGCGGAATTCCCCGAAACCAAAAAAGTGGTGTGTGTCATTTAGCCGATTAATTTATATTTTTGCCTGAATGAGAATGCAGATTGTTATCGTTCACACACGTGATCTCACAAAAACTAGCCAACACAAGTTTTCACTTCAACGGAAAGGTTACAAGTCAATTTTCTTCAACAATATTGTGAGAAAACATTGCTTGACACAGAAGGAGGTTTTCCATCAGCACTTCAGTGTATTAACTGCATCCCACTACTTGATTGACTAGCACAGTGTGTATAGACTATAGTGTGTACTTCTCAATAGGTAACAGGTCTACTGATTCCCCTGCTGTGCAAGCTGCTTTCTCTGTCAAAATTAACAGGCAGATTTCTATCTCATAGCAGCTCAAGTGGTTCCGCCTCTCCCAGAAGATGTTCTGCTTGCATGTGTATACCTTGTGAAGTGGAGATTCCGAGGTTTTCTCAAAAATAGTGATTACGACATGCAATAGAAGCTTCACTGCAAAGTCATCTTATTTAATTAACCTATAACGACCTTTTTCATGTACACTGGAATTCATTTTTGCTGTTAATTAATGGAATTCATTTTTGCCGTTAATATAGTTTATGCAGCATTTAAGTTAATTAAATTGCACAGCGTTTCCACTCATAATTATTTTACATACCCATATTCTATAATTACAGTACATGTGCCAGTATATATTATTGGAAAGAGGTGCTCTAAAATTATTTATTAATAAAGTTATCCATGTCGTGTCCTTAACCCTTTCATGGCGGGAGCTGCGCTGGTGAAGCATTAAGATCCAGTGCCAGTGCATTCTAATATATATGCAAGTCTCCCATAGGGACCCTCACATATATAAAATAATGCATTGGCACAGGGTTTTCGTAAAATTTCAGGAAGCTCCAGTCATGGAAGGGTTAAAAGTTCTTGGAAATGATGATTTATTTCACACTATTTTCTTTGTTGGCATTTAGGCATTTTCCCAGACTAAAAAGTGTGCCTCTTTTCTGGAAGCTCTGTCCCCTTGCCCAGATGCTCAGTGGTTAAGCCTCTCCCAGAAAATGTTCTTGCTAACTTGCTTGCATATGTACTACATGTAGTACCCGTAAACCTATATATATACAAACTATACTCTAATGAGTCTATATTAATTTTTTTCTTCTTTTTTTTTTCCTATAATCAGCCATCCTTAAAGACATATTATGTACTTGTTCGGGTACATGAAACTGATAAGATAGTATCCAGGAGCTATGCCAACTATAGGAATTTAGCATTCTACTACATGTACATCACCGTAAATCTGAAGCAAATCCACTGTACCACTTCATATAAAACATCGTCTGAACAACACTCAATTGTAAATATTTACTACTCAATTAAGGAAGCATCAATCAGAGATAAACTGACGAAAACGATTTTGCCATTGAGAGTCACTGCATTTAATTAATATATAAGAATGATGTTGTTTATTGTTAATTTGGATATAATATTTGTAAAAATACCTACTTTGAACAAGATTAATCTACATTTCTATTTGATCACACTACAGGAGTGTTTCACATCACTTTAACAATACAGTCAAGTTTTAGGCTATATACGGTAATTGAGTATCATAAAGGTTTTAGGAGGAGTTCTTAACCCTTTCATGAATTTTATTGAATTGAATTTGAATTTGAAGGAGAACATGTAACAGCCCTGCAGAGCTTCAAGATTTGACTCCATTTTGATCCTGCTACCGTTATTGTTATTCGATTTGATTAAGAATAGTTTACCTCATTCAGTATCTTATAGGGCTTCAGCGATTCATTGTGATTGCAATGCATCGTGATTTCGATGCATCGTGATTTTGTTCTATGCATCGCATCGTGAATGTCTGATGTGATACATCAAGATTTAGGAAAAGCACACTTTTGCATCCAAAGCTCAACAAATGCTATCTAACAACAATGAAGTATTCAGTTTCTCAACATTTATTTCCCAAAGTGACATATCAATTTCATCAATGAGAAAGATAAATTAGATAAATTTACCCTTCCTAATTACAGGAATCGGGTTTAACCCTTTACCCAACAAACCGCCCAAAACCGGCCAAATAAAGCTTCAACAGCCTAAACTATCTTCGGTCTGTCTCGATAGAACCATACAAATATGGATATCATTGGAACCGGCTCCTTGACCACATTGTGATAGTTACAGTTATACCCTGTGCCAATGCATTCTCTTATATATGCGAGTCGACCATAGGTCGCCTCGCATATATAAGAGAATGCATTGGCCTAAAAAAAATATTTTTTTAACACTTTTTACCATTTTTTCTTACATTATTTAACAATTTTATAATTTGTAATGTGTTAAGCCAATGCATTCTCTTATATATGCGAGGCGACCTATGGTCGACTCGCATATATAAGAGAATGCATTGGCACAGGGCCCTTCTGTTGGCTAAAGGGTTAAGTTGTCATGGCAGTGAGCAAATTTATTGAGATTCCTGCAACAAATGCTGAATTAATTCACAGTGACAAAAAGCAATTCTGCATTGTGATGTGCATCACATCGTAACATAAACGTAGTGATGCATAGTGCATTATGAAGTATTTGTGTCCTTGCAAACCCTAATATCTGCTAAATAAATTAACAAGGAGAAATAAATTCTCAATTTGAAAGGTCTAGGCTGGTCCTAGAACAACACGTAGCACAGGCTACTAGTGTGTTTACTACTAGTATATTGGTGGAGTTGTCATGTGGTAAACATTTGTTGTTGACCAACAGCAAATAATATATTGGATGCTAACATAATCAGGATTAGACCTGGGCTGCCAAAAGTCAACAAAGTACATAATGTTTAACCCTTTACCCAACAGAATGGCCCTGTGCCAATGCATTCTCTTATATATGCGAGTCGACCATAGGTCGCCTCACATATATAAGAGAATGCATTGGCTTAACACATTAAAAATTATAAAATTGTTAAAGAATGTAAGAAAAAATGGTAAAAAGTGTTAAAAAAGATTGTTTTTAGGCCAATGCATTCTCTTATATATGCGAGGCGACCTATGGTCGACTCGCATATATAAGAGAATGCATTGGCACAGGGCATAACTGTAACTATCACAATGTGGTCAAAGAGCCGGTTCCAATGATACCCATATTTGTATGGTTCTATTGAGACAGACCGAAGATATTTTAGGCTGTTGAAGCTTTATTTGGCCGGTTTTGGCCGGTTTGTTGGGTAAAGGGTTAATGGTCTGTTGGCATTTAATCCTGAGGTTCATGACGGGATCTGTATTGTTGCAGGATTAAAGATCCTGTGCCAGTGCATTCTCTTATATTTGCGAGTCTCCCACAGAGAGCCTCGCAGATATAACAGAATGCACTGGCTTACAAGGTCAAGCTAAATATTGTTTGGCCAATTAATTATCTTATATATGTGAGGCTCCCTATGAGAGACTCGCATATATAAGACTTAGAGAATGCATTGGCACAGGGTTTGCACAAAATTTCAGGAAGCTCCAGTCATGGAAGGGTTAAATTGTCTTTTCCAGTAGCTAATCTATATATTATATTATAATGGCTTATAAATTGGTGCAGAAAAGAACACAGATAGGGATAATTTCACTAGGAAATTATTCCAGTGTATGAAAAGGGCACCAAAACTTCAGTATTAAAGCAACTGGAAACAAAGATTTAAAGATAAGCAAAGAAGGATAACTCAAGAATGGAAAATGCGAACATCAAATTGTCTCTCTTTTGAAACACTCATGATGGTGAACCGCCATATCAAATTTAATTCAGATCAGATAACCCATGGTTGAGATATATACTTGGGATGGATGGATGAACAGACAGACAAATGAACAAAGTCATATGTTCGCCATCAGGAGGGCATCCCAATAATAGTACAGTACTAAATATATAATAGTATGGGTGGAAAATGTCCCAAAATTAAATGTAAAGTACAGACTCAAATAATAGTATAGGATGGATTTTATCTAGCTTTCCAAAGTCATTGTCATATGAGCTACTGTTATTTACTATGAAGTATAGTAATGCCCTAAATAATCGACTCCTTAACCACAGCAGAATTATGGGTAATTTTTCAGTGAGAGCTTTCCGATGAATGGCAACAAGCAGTATTTCCAAATAAATCCTGAAAAATTACTCATAATTCTGCTGTGGTTAAGGAGTCAATTATTTAGGAAACTACTGTTAATTACTATGATACCCGGATGTAATCAGTAATTGTCAACCTGTTACAAGAGAATGATGATTCGGAATTTTTTTGGCAGAAAGTTGTGCATCTGAGGTGATCTGAGGGCACATATTCATGCTGGTAAGCAAAATTAAATAAACAGACAGAACTAGATAAGGATCATAAAAGGTGGATTTTTTTTTTTCATAGAAAATTAATAAACGTACAGGTATGATTATTTGGATCCTGAGAGCACAGTTTACCACAATCTTCAAGATTGGCTGAGTGTGGGGCCAAAAAGCTGCCAAGAATTTCAGTCAACAGTGAACTATTGTGAGCATATCTGCCAATCTGCTATTTGTTGCCAGACCAACAAGTTATATAACATAGTATAAACTGAGATGTTAAATGAATGATAACACTACATTGTGCCAAGGTACAGGGCTAATAGCTAAAACATGTTCCAACCATTTTCATTTGTTGTTAAGAAGATAATACTTATCAAGTCATTTAATTTATATTAAATACTGATGGGAAACAATGTCTAGACATCAAGCAGCAGGTAGATACTGTGACTCATTTCAATTGGTTGAAAACATTTGAGATTGCCAAATTCAAATCTCCTGTTGGAAATTTGCAGACTTTACAGACATTTGGCTGCATTCATTGCAGATTTTAAATACAGTAATGCTCTAAGTAATCGACTCCTTAACGACAGCAGAATTATGGGTAACTTTTCAGGATTTAGTCGAAAATATGGCTTGTTGCCATTCATTGGAAAGCTCTCGGGGAGAGCTTTCCGATGAATGGCAATAAGCCATATTTCCGACTAAATCCTGAAAAGATACCCATAATTCTGCTGTCGTTAAGGAGTCGATTACATAGAGCATTGCTGTACCTTTGACAGAAATTCATTGCAGATTTTAAATAAATACCTTTGACAGAAGCCAGTCTTGAAATAGTGTGTCTGTTATTAGTAGAATGAGGTCCCCAGAGGGTGAATTTAGTGACACTACAGCACTTAGCATGCTAGCATCATTAAATTCACCCTCTGGGAACCCCATTCTGCTTAGGCCTCATCTTCTGGGAAGTATCTATGGTCTCAAATTAACATATTTTAGTTAATTTTTCCCTTCTGTTCAGTTTCTATATCCCCAAAGTGGCTAAATTTAGATAAAATACTTATTGGGGTGAATAATGTGTGAACATCACTAACTTCAACTGGGGAACGTCAATTTGATCCTAGGTCTCTCATAACAGTTGAGGTCTAAGTAGAATGAGGTTCCCAGAGGGTGAATGTGGTGATGCTAGCAAGCCGTGTGGGTTAGCAATGCTAACTTAGCATCACTAAATTCACTCGCTGGGGACCAAATTCAACAAATTGCAGACACACTATTTCAAGACTTGCACATAATAAAGTATGGAGTTTAAGCAAAATAATTAAGCTATTGTCGTGTGTATTACCAGTAGTTCATGTGGCATACTAATTGATCTATTTATATAGCACGTTATAAAGTGAATTACATGTACAGCACTGCTCAAATTAAGCGACCTGTTTTAACGAGGTGTACATGCGTTAATACCGCGGTGCAATACCGTGACATACCGCCGATTCGTGGTTGCACTGCCACGCGCGCACCGCGGAACCACCGCGACATTCACGGTACCACCGCACTACCAGCGGTAACGAATGTTGGTAGCGCGGTGGCACGCGGTGACATTACCGCTATGCGGTAGCATTTTTGTAACGAGGTTAATGACGGGATTCGATGGCTGACCGTCAATCTTCCAAAATAGGACGGCGTTTTCACGATCTCTGTCCATGATTGTGTACCGTGAAGTGTATTATTAAAATATTCAAATAGATGAAAGCCGAGTATCGGGAAATATGCCCATTATAACGGGCTTCCAGATTAAGTAAAGGTAAGTATAAGTTACTTTGAGAGTCATTTTTCAATTAATGTGAATATTAAAATAACATTTCTAGTCTCGTTTTATTGCCAAAAATTCCCATAAATGACACTATTTGTAATCAGTGTTGGTTATCGGGAAGGGAACAAATGATTTCGGCCATTTTAGACAGCTCGATAAATCCCGTATCTACAGTTTATATCAATGTTCAGGTGTACGTGATCCCTAAATTGAATGATAACGACACTATTTAAATAGTCCCCAGAATAAATATCGTTATTAACTTTATTGACATTCATTAACTGCAAATCACAAACACCATTTTGTTCGTATAACGGGAATTGTTGTCTTAGCAATAAAAGAAACAAAGTGGAACTCCCGTATATCCAGGAAAAAAACACATTCTGTGCAAAAGCACGTGTCACTGATTACGTCATACTGCAGCTGGCAGACTTTGTTAATATAGGGCACGGGGCACTTAAATTAAGATGTTGTCATGTCTTTTTATAACTGGCCTCAATGGGTGAAATAAATATTTGTGTTTTGTTGATGGTGCTATTAGTAAAACTACACACGTGACGCGCGAATGGCTGTTTTGTGTTTTGGACACTTGTATTTCCATTACTTCAATGCGTCCGTTTGGCTTACATAATGCTCGCAGAAGGTAGTTCAGATATTTATCGATCTATTTTGGTATTGCGAATAATATTATGTGAACCGCCACGTGGCTTTAAACAGACAAGTCTCATTCGATCTTTAAAATTATGTGCACGTAATAGCTATTTATAAATATTTGTCGCACAAAAGTGAGACAAACGCTCTTTATTGCTACCGTAACGGGAATAAACTAACGAGGACTAAAACACACCGAATTCGATCACTTGAAATAATTATGTTACAATGTTAACCTCTGTATATAACCAAACAAACATATTTAGATGTCAACTTTCCAACACCATGGATGTTTTCTTCCGAATAACGATTAGATAGGAATACCGGTATGTGATATAATTTATACTGCGACCCACCGAGAACTACAAGTGCACGCCCTCGCCAAAAGTTGCAATTTCACATCAAACAATGCCGCCCGACACGCACTCGTGAGCTCAATGAATGTTCACATAACAAATCAAAGACTGATTTGACAACGTTGTGTCTTTCAATGTTTGGTGTTTTGCAACAACTTTACTTTGCTGCATGACATGTGCCACGCTTTCTTAGTTATACATTTTATTCCCACCGACAAGAAATCTTCAGGCGCAAATGTTTGTAAATTGCTTTACTATTTCACGCATGCGTACAATCATACGTCTTGGCGAAAATATACTATTTACGCGCAGATTATGTTTGGCATATGAACAAAACTATAGATTTAAACGAATATGAATATTTCTGCAATGATCAACGCCCTGGCCTCTAAGACTAAAATCGGACTCAGTGTTACTAATGCACCGTCCCCGCTGGTTTCGACCAAATTCAGATAAATGGAGGATTTACTTTTCCCATTTTATAAGAAATTTAGATTTCGGAAACACAAACAAAACAAAAAAAATCCGCATGAGTGGAAACGAATATAGGAATCGGGTGTGTAAATCATTTGACGATATGTAAGATAGATGCTAACAACAAAACTATTACTCCACGGTGTTTTGCGTAATCCAGTCGCCGTAAGCAACTATAGCTGAGTTCAAAAACCACCGACGTGATTAAACGTGATGTACGTGTACATTTGTAATATGTTACATGTAAACCCGTTCATATGTAATCCGATTGCATTATTATTCATTTATATTCATGACGTATACATAATTACGTGCAGCTTACAGGTATTCATTCAATACAAAAGTTATTCATAATCATTTACCTACTGTGCGACGCCTTGTTTCAGTCGTGTTCTCTCCGCGGTGGAGGGCCGTTAGCGGTAATTTGAACGCGGTTACGAAAAAAATAACGCGGTGTATATATGGCGGTAACGAACACCAATAACACGGTGACCTGCTGTAACCAACGGTAAAAATACCGTACCAGTACCACGGGTCAACCGCCCTCCGTCGCGGTACGCGGTACAGAATGATAACCGCGGTAGTTTGGTGGTATCACTGCGGTAAGTACCGGCCCATAACCTCGTTAAACAGGTCACTTACTGAGAGCATAGCTGTAGTTCCAATGAACTTTACATCAATCAGTACCTCAGTCATGGGGCATGTAACACTATTGTCACTCCCATCCTCCAGGAAGGGAGTGACAGGGAGCAACCCCAGCTGCAACAAATTTGTGGGCATATCAAGGTTAACATACTGACAAGATACAAGACTTCAGCAGTCAAAGTACGAGCGACCTTGCACAAGGGTCACAACTTGGTGCGATAATTGAACAGCATAAGACGTGATCCCATGTCGCTTAATTTGATCAAGCCTCTGTAGTGTGAAACTCACAATAGTCCACTGGCTGACTGCGAACTGATCTTGATATAATGACAGTGAAGAAAAGTTGGACACGCTTTAGCCACTGGACCACAAAGCTCCACCAAAGACTGCAGGTAGGGTTACATCAGGCACAACGGAAGTTCACCCCTCCACTCATAGATGCAAAACATGCAGGGAAAGTCCTTATGAGTGGAGAGGTCCTTGTGGAAGGTACATACATGTATATGTAGAGCGATTTGAATATACCCAGAATGTACAGACTAGGAGTAGGGCCCTACGAATCGGCACTTCTCCAGATTCAAAATCCGTTATCAATTGAATCTTTAAATGAATCTTGAATTGAATCAGTTAGTCGACATTTCATATATAACATAGATCCTCATGTTTATCTCGAGTTTCTTATTATATAAGGTATTGGGAAATTTGCATTTGGAAAGAAATATATATCAACTGTGCACGATTATCTTATCTGATATACTAATATTAGAACTTAAACTAAATAAAATGTTTCAGGAAATGTTTACGCATGAAACAATTATTCAGTTTGAAGATGCAATTAATCATTAATCCCAATGGGAGCTGAAATCAGACATAGAGATTCCTGGCATGATCATGTAACACTTGTATATATACCATCTATTATATATATACCGTAGATATACATGTACACCCACAATTGTGCACATTAATAGTGCAAAATAGGTTTATATCCATCCCGCAGCACAATTAATCATATTGGATAGTTTGTACACTTATCATGGTGCTACTATTAGTCAATCAATCAATTTATTATACTTTTACACCAAATATGGTCAAAGGTATACATACATAATAAAGAAACATAACTTATAACAATGTAGTGAAAGGACATGTATTCATACGGTCATTTCATCCTTGACACAATATGTCGCACATAATAATGTAGTTATATGTATTTGCATCGAGTTTGGTTTTATTCAACTTATTGGGAATTTTCATTCGTCTGGTCGCGTATTGTCTAGCAGTTGGTCACTAGGTTGCCATTTTCCCTTTTTGGCAAGTCCGTGGTAGACAAAATGGGCAATTGCTTTTAGTACGTTCGGTTGTGAGCATGTCATTATTTGTTTAAATTGGGCTATTAGTGAGTTCTTAAAGTGATTGGCGCTACTGATGTGGAATCCTTGTGGGTTCGAGGAAATAAAAAGTCTAGGACAAGTAATCAGACCAGAATATTTGGGTTTGTAGTTAACTTAGACTGCACAGAAGCCATATTTTTCTGCTTATCAATGACAAAGGAATTGCAAACTAATGGAAACCAAACTAGGAATTCCACCAAACTTCAAACAGAAACAGATGAGTTATAAGTGAAATGTTGCTGATTGTGTATAAACAGGCCCAGCAGGGGTAATACAAACAAGCTAACACCAGACTCATGCCACTGACCAGGCTTTCATACACCACTACATCCAACCCAAACAGGAAGTGAAACTCAAAACCACAGCTACCTGGGCCCCGCCAGTGAGATAATGAAGATACCACAGGATTTGTTGAGGTATTTTATCCCCTCTACAAGATTCTGGTCTGCCCCCATCCTGTTACTTTCATCAGATTTAACTGATGGCCCTAGTCTCAGAGTCTACAATGAAGAAAGCTGTTTATTGGCACTCAATTAGAGATGATGATACAATTATCTCTAGTAAAAAATGAAAATTACAGGATATAGGATGATTAACTGAGAGGGAGGCAAATGATACTGTATAGTAGTTCATTCAACACTTGCGTTTCCGTTTGTGGGGTGAGAGTGTCAAAATACACCTTCTGGAGTACATACATGTACGTACCGCTACAATACTGCCCTAAGTAATTGACCCAGTAACTGGGGTTGTTATGCGTTTATAATTGCAGTCAAACCATAACTGCACCACAGTTAACAGTTCCGTGACTGCTGTGGCACCGCAACTAAATACGGTATGTTAAAGAAACGCCAGTTATATTCCTTGACTGCCAATACACTGTAGCTAAATATGGCTTGTTGCCATTCATCGGAAAGCTCTGTGAGAGCTTTCAGATGAATGGCAACAAGCCATATTTCCTACTAAATCCTCAAAAATTTCCAATAATTCTGCTGTGGTTAAGGAGTCGATTATTTAGGGCATTACTGTACTCTTTTATATATATTGATATTATTATGCTATTCAATATACCATCGGGCATATAGGTTCATATCGAACCTAAATATTGGACTTATAAGCCCATAGTGGATATAAGCCCATAGTGGACTTATACCCATTATTCTGTTGGATGGCGCGGGCCACAGTGAAAACACATTTATAAAGAGCCGTATACTTTGGGCATTACTATACCATATACATTTTTTGTAGCTGCAATTAAAAGTACTGGTACAGTAGTGCTCTAAGTAAGCGACTTCTTAACCACAGCAGAATTATGGGTAACTTTTCAGGATTTAGTCGGAAATATGGCTTGTTGCCATTCATCGGAAAGCTCTACTGTATTTACCATTTCATACAAGTTAATGATTACATGTGTTTTAACCAACATTCTGGTTTATAAGTGCATTTAAAGTCTAACTGAATGCAGTTTAACTAGGGGAGGGCACCCCGGTTTGATGAGTCATTTACTTAGGGCAGTACAGTGTCTGGTCCAGATCAAATCTCTGGAAAATGCTCATTTTGCATCCCTCACTGGATAAGGAAAGAACGACTATAACCCTTCCATGACTGGAGCTTCCTGAAATTTTGCGAAAACCCTGTGCCAATGCTTCTCTTATATATGCTAGTCTCCCAAAGAGAGAATATACATTGGGCTAACAATATATGTATTTACCTTGAATTTGAAAGCCAGTGCATTCTCTTATATAAGTGAGTCTACAATATGGTCCTATGATAGTCTAAATTTAATCTGTCTAAAAACCATGTAGTCTTTGCTATAATTTATATAACTACATTTCAACTTATGTTTTTATAAAATTAAATTGATTGTGACAGCCATGGGATCAGGATGTGCAGTGAGATGCCCTAACCCCATTGTCACACCCCCTGTAGATAAACATACATGTACATGTTGTTAATTCCATAAAATATAGTAACCAATGCAAGATGTGAGCATATTCAGCATAAAAGTCAAGGTCATTGGCCATGACTATTACATTTGTATACACCAGCTGTCTGGCAAGTATCCAATCTACACTATGATGGTCAGCACCCACAGTTCCCATCTTATTAATTCACACTGCAAAGTGAGATAAACAAAGCTAATTTTGCACCTCAAGGCAATGTTGATAGTATCAGTAGTTAGTGCCTCATCAAAAACTGATACTAGTACACCAGCTGCTGGTGGGCTAGTAACATATTTTGATGATTTCAAGAAACACAGAATAATAACAGAAATTTAGCAAAATAAAAATAATAAATAAATTTTCTTGACAGTTTACAAATTACAATGGTTGTCCTTTTTTTTTTATTTGAGTGATACAAAATCAATTGCAATATTTGCTCTAATCAAGCCTTGAAATATTGTGTCTGTCATTTGCAGAATGAGGCTCACAGAGAGTGAATTCATGATGCTATCCAGTGCTAGCATCGCCAAATTTAGATCATGCCATGAATCTCTACTCTGGCTAACGCCCGTAGAGATCATATTCCACCAGTATAAAACCTTGGAACTTTTTTGAAGTCTTGACAGGGAACCTTATAAAGCCGAAAATATTATGCGGGGAATATATTTCTTAGTTGTTATCTCTTCCTTAATAATGTACTTTACTGTAGGTGAATGTCCTAACTCAAAATTTCATGATGTTTTGTGACTTTTGTGAGCCGATTTCGCAAATTTCGAGTTGGGACCTTCACCTACAGTGAAGTACATTATTAAGGAACAGATAATAACTAAGACATATTCCCCGTCTTATTATTTCTACTTTATAAGGTTCCCTATCAAAACTTCAAAAAGATCCAAGGTTTTGTACTGGTGGAATATGATCTCTACGAGCGTTAGCCAGAGTAAAGATTCATGGTACGATCTACGCCAAATTCACCCTAGGTGAACCCCATTCTGCTGAGGCCTGAACTGCTACGGATGTAGGATCAGATTGAAGTTCCCCAGTTGAAGTTGCTGATGTTCACCCATTACTCACCTCGATTATGCATTTTATCTTCTGCAAATGAGGGGATATAGAAACTGAACAGAAGAGAAAAAGTAACTAAAAACAATGTTATTTTCAGACTACAGATACCAGTACTTCCCATAAGATGAGGCATAAGCGGAATGAGGTCTCCAGATGAGCTTGCTGCCATTCATCGGAAAGCTCTTGGAGAAAGCTTTCTGATGAATGGCAACAATCCATATTTCCAACTAAATCCTGAAAGATTTCCCATAATTCTACTGTGGTTAAGGAGTCATATACTTCGGGCATTACTGTACACTATTTCCAGGCTTGTTCTTAAATGTTGCAAGAAATCCACCAAAAATTTACATAAATCCCAGCTCTTTATAACATGCGAAGTTCTGAGATTTATAACATCCTTCTGACTACTTACATAAATTTTTGACTACTCAGGACTACTTATATAAATTTAGTTTTGAGTTGTGATATCCTTTGCACTGGTTCAGGAGATCTATTACTCCTGGATACATAGGTGATGATGCCAAACTGCGAAAGGTGAAACATATGGTATACCTGACCGATTCCCCTGGATTATCCGCATATAAACATCAAGCTCGTTACACAGTCATTAGGTACATATACAAGATCTACCTGCTGCCGACTAATTACACAATTAACCCTAATTACTGCCAGGTAATTGCTTATGAAAAAGCTATGATATGGTTCAGGAATTATTTTTTTCTAGTGATTAGCCAGATCGCAGACCACGCTAAAGCATTTAACCCTTTCTATAATAAATGGAATCTCCCATCAGTTTATATAAGTATACACTGAAATAGTTTATTATTCATTTAGAGGAGTGTCCAGAAAAAATAAGCAGACAACAGACATACGAAAATATAATACAAGTGCAGAAGGATATGATATTCACTGTAGGGATCTATGGTCGTTTGTTTGACTTATTATCTGAACATTTCCCAATGGATAACTACTCGTCAATGAGTATTTGGTATAGAAAGGATTAAATAGAGAGAAGTCAGTTCCTGTTCTGGTCATCTTTTATTTTACTGAGAAAAACATTGTGACTTTTCCAAATTTTCATAAACTTAAGATTTCAAGACCCCAAAAAGACTGTGGTAAGTCAGCAGCCCATGGCCAATATTTTCAATCCCCATCAAATGTGAGTCATTTCGAAAATATATTATGAAATAATGAAAATTCCATAATTTTTACAGAATTAAATTGTTCTCAATTTAAATACCTGTATATACATGTATATAAAAAACAAGGGTATTTCTGAATTTCCTACATATAAACAGTAAGCTTACAGGTACATATACAAGATATACATGCTACTTACTAATACACTATTATACAGTACATATAATTAACCCTAATCAAATTACTGCCAGATAACTGCTTATGGAAAAGCAATGATACACCTACTTCAAGGAAAAGTCCTGAACTTCCATGACTTACATGTATCATGGGATGAAAGTTTCAAAGAAAATCAATTCCATAGTGAAGTAAAAAAAGTGCTAATTTACTTGACATTGCCACATCTGGAGAGTTTTCTCAGTAATTTAATAGGAACACCTATGTCCCACAAGATACCTTAGATCTACAACCAGTCGGGGACTAATTATACAATTAACCCTAATTACTTCCAGGTAATTGCTTATGATAAGGTTCAGGAATTTATTTTCTCTGGTTAATATCCTAGAGTGAGGACCGGGATAGAGATTTTAAATAAAGAGTAGTCAGTTTCCATTTCAGGGAATAGTCGCCTAGTCATACGGCTGGCTGGTGGGAAATAGGAAAATTTCCAGTATTTTTTTTAACTTTCCAAGAACCCCCAAAAAGGCTTAAGTCCAAAACTCTTGGCCAAAATTCCCAATATGCCATTCTGATTGAATCATTGGTATTTTCCAAGCATTTCGAAGCAATGAAAATTCCAAAACTTTTCTTAACTAAGGCAGTCCTAGGGGTACATTATTTTCTCTGGTTAATATCCTAGATTGACAACCAGGTTGTAGATTTTAAATAGAGTGAAGTGTAAGTTGCTTCTACCAGTTCATTTTTCCAGGGGTGGCAGAGCAGGGAAAGAGCAGTCCCTCTTACCCTCCATCAAGGAATTACTCCCTTCCAGCGCCATTTCCTTGCTGGATATAATGTCTGACATTTACAGAATGAAGTCACCAGAGTGTGAATTTAGTGACGCTATCCCGCACAATGGGCTAGCATCACCAAATTCACCTACCCTCCATCAAGGAATTACTCCCTTCCAGCGCCATTTCCTTGCTGGATATAATGTCTGACATTTACAGAATGAAGTCACCAGAGTGTGAATTTAGTGACGCTATCCCGCACAATGGGCTAGCATCACCAAATTCACCTTCTGAATTTGATGCTAGCCCTCTGTGGTGTGATAGCATCACTAAATTCACCCTCTTGGGACCTCATCTGCAAATGTCCAGCCTAGTTTGTGTTCACTCAATTCAATACAAATCATTACTAGTATTTTGAAAATGTTCAATTAAGTTAAATATACAAGCACTAGAGGATTGCCCGTCAAAAATGACGGGTGACAAACATGACATGCAGGAACATTGTGTGAAGAATTAGTTTAAGCTGTTAATAAACGCTATTTGTTTGCTAATTATTTGCTAATTATTAGTGCATCATTTAGTCATTTGAGGACAAAGTCACCTATCCTGTGATATTCCTGTGTCATGTAACCTCTGTACACCAATTTTCCCACATATTTTCTGAGCTGATAATAAACGCTCTTTAATATCAGTACCCCTTTAAGTCATCTTAGGTCAAAGGTGTCTATCCCATGACATTTCCCTGGCCCATGTGACAAATGTATACCAATATCCTACATATATTCTAAGCCGGTAAGGAACACTCTTTATTGCTCATATATGCCCTTTTAAGTCATCTGAGGTAAAAAATGACGGGTGACAAACAGGAAAATATCGTTACTGCTGCAATGCTGATAACGATATAAAGAAAGCCGGCAAACAGTGTGTGGAGTTTGTCCGGAATTTATGATGGACGCCGCTGAAAGGAATGCATTACATGTATATTAGTAAAAATATCAGCTTGACAACCTTTGGGAAATGCACTACATGTACATTATATATCTAAGGTTGTCTTGCATGTCGTATTCTTTTGCATGTCGTATTCTTAGATGTACCTCAGAACATGGTCAAAATTTGGGCGCAATCGGACATGATATATTTTTAAATGTGCCAAAATCGTACTATACACGCACACACACACAAACAAACATTTGGCTTTTAAATACATGTAGATAGATGAGATGAATACATAAGTGGATTGTGGATAAAGACAAACATACAAAGTATAAAATTTATATGTACCACAGCTGTGTACCATATTTTATTATGGACTTGGAAATAGAGGCATGTTTCCACCAGAAGTTAGAAGAAAGATAACTCTATGATTGAATGATTTTAGTTTACATTTCAATACATGCATTACAAGCTAGAGGTGCCACGATTATTGATTTTGATAATCGATAATCGGTCGTCAATAATCGACTATAATCGATTAATCGTACCTAATATTAATAACATCAGTGGAAGTATACCGTAATATGGCCTATTGCCTGGGTGCTCGTTAACTCAATAACTGCACTGTCGCTGGTCGTTTGAGACATTGGCTGATGTAATGTTAATAAAGTGCATCATAAACCACTATTAACGACTAATGAGCACAATGTATTGAATACCAGCACAGTTCTCGGCGATGTTATGGTTATAATATTTGTGAGTTCATTAAAACGAACGTAGCGATTAATTTCAGTTTTAGGAATAGCCACATATACAAACAATACAAAAGTAGGAATGAACGATGGACCGCCGGTGGTTCCTAAAGAAAGGAATCAAATGTTATGGAAACTATAAGTTTCATCAAACTTCCAGAGCGTGGTTAACAATCACAAACGTGTGCCCCCACCTGCACATTGCACGACTCAGAACAAGCTAAGTATTTGTTAACAGTCTGTTTCATTCAGCATTCACCACACGATATGCGATAGCCTTTACTAGTAATTTCTAAGTATATATTTGTACTTATACAAACAAAGTACACTCGCAATGCAATTGCGGAGAACATCACTGATTAACATGCCAATTGTTCCCTGGTTTTAGAGAGAATGTCAATCAACTTCCCATTGGTCCGATCAGATTCAAGGGCGAGTGCATTCAGTTCGTTGAACACGGTGACAGTCGGCACATTTCAAAGACATATTGCCACCTTTCAAGTATATTAAAATATACAACGATGTCGCAATGTGTTCAAATCTGCAGTGCTGCCGATTTGTAGAATATACAACGATCCGACGAGAAACCATGTTGTATCATCAAATGAACTGCCGACTGTTTGCAACATATATCAGTAGTACTCATGTTATTGGAATCTCTATGGTACGCGATCAAAGGATGTTGTTAACACCTCGGTTGTAGATTGAACTGTGTAAAATAAACACGGTATTCAATAATACACGGCATCTTCTGACGTCAGATATAAATAACGCAGATTAATCAACGATGGAAATGGTAATCGATTATCGGCTTTATCAAAGGTTCATAGATTATACGATTAATCGTGGCACCCCTATTACAAGCTACTACATGTATTATATAGATGTACCGGTACATGTACTGGTTTGAGGCAAAGACTAACGCAGCATGGTCATATTGTCTGAAAAGAAAATTATATCCATTCTAGAAGCATAAATTGCACTAAGTTCTCGAAAGTGCTTTAAAATGTAGTATGATTTACAAAATGTTTTCTTTTTAACATTTACGACAATAACTTCAATGACTGAAAAAGTGCCCTTTTATGGAAGTTTTATCCCCTTCATTATTGGTTGCTTCTGACTCATATGTCAGCAATGAGAGAACAATAAGAGAAAGAATATGTCCTTACCTTCATAGTAGGGTCCTGCGAATATTTGATATTCGAAACGACATTCGATACGACCTGAGTATTCGACCAATATCTATCTAATATTTCTGTTTATCTTCGCGATGCTATTTTATGTCGGAATATTCACCACACATGAATGTGATCGGACGAAAGGCATTGTTCTGTAAGAAGCACAAACCCATGACATTGCAGTAGAGTGTAAACACCACCTCAATATGAGAGCAATTCGTCTTGAGGGTCCCTTTCGGGTTGCTGACCAACCTCCAGCCGTCTTAGAAAGTAGTGACCTCAAGCATTTACAGATCGTATTTTGACAAAAGTCACGAAATACACCTAAAATCGATCGAGGAGACGGAACACATTACCAAATCGCAGATAATAACTCGTGAAACTCAAAATCAGTGTATACTTACTGTCCTCTGGTTTATTGTTGTATCTAATTTCCCCGTCACAGAACATTGATCTCTTTTCGGGGAGCTAATATGAATATTACAACAATTTATTCAACACAAGCTACAAAATTTATGAACTAACAATTTCTAAATGAGGAATGCATGGTTGTATACGATATGTTATTTACCGGACTCAAAACATGGGGTTTTCTTGCTACCGGTAATCACTACGGGAACGGCACTACCCGCCCCTGAGACAACCCGCCCTTCTGCTGTTTTCGGGGCGGTTCGTCCCGATAAACACGGGCGAGTTGTCCAGAAATTGTTAATAGTAATTATGTTCTTTGATGATATATTATTAAAGATTTTGACCAACAAAACATGTGTTTTTCATTAATTATGTCAATGCGTGGACTGGAGTAAAAAATGACACGATGTTTTGACAACTTAACGGCACTTAAGGTAAGTGAAGACTTATTAAAAGGGGTGCTTTCAAAACAAACATTTGATGCAATGGTTCATTATCAGTGTGTTATTACAACACTTAGAGATCGGTATTCATCTCACTGTTGTTAACTGGAGGTGAGTATACAAATAGCCTTTGAACGATGCCGGCGGAAGATAACTCTTCAGTGTGGGTTATCTTCATTCTGCAATCATGTTTCCTTGCATTCACTGCGAATTAGAGGTGCGACCAAAGCAACATGCTGTTGATTGTGATATACTTCGTTCCTTTTTTGTGTTCATAAGTTATATTATATTACATGTGTATTTATTGTTACATCAAATAAAAATCTATAAAGAACAACCCAGTTTCGTTATACAAACATCTAATAATCCCCTCACACCTCCTAATTAGCCCCTAATTACGCTGAAATGGTCACTGTCACCCCCTTTCGTTCAGTTGGGTACCCAGCTTTTTTTAATTTTCAGTTGGGTACCCAGCTTTTGTAAACTTTACATTTGGGTACCCAGCTTTATGAAATCTCACACAGAGCTTGATTTAATTTGTGATTACCCTCAGTTGATGGCGAAATGAACCTGGTAAATTTGTGAATTCTTGTTTACATATGAATTATGATGTCTAGGGCCTATTCGTCACGATGCTTGAAAATAATAGCGGAGAAGAAGTGTATGCATAGGAAATAGGTACTGCAGATTGACTGCTCATAAAGATGGGTACTCAACTGTAAATTTTATAAAAGCTGGGTACCCAACTGAAAGTTTTAAAAAGCTGGGTACCCAACTGAACGAAAGGGGGTGACAATGACCATTTCAGCCCTAATTACCCCTAATTAATTTTATGCGGGCGGGTTGCCTCAGAGTGAAACGGGCCCATCACTACCCGTCACCGAACTGATATATCGAACTGATATATTCGATTCGCAAATACTGTGCAGTATTCGATTTGGCATTTGATTTGAATATTCACAGGAGCCTTCTTCTTTGAGGTGATCTATAGGAAGACAGTCAGTCATAACTATATCACCCCTAACAATCTACATGTACATGTATAGTCTATTAATATTATATCTATTTGTAACTGTACTTTCCATTAGTGTATATTGCAAATAAAATTATCCTATCCTATCTTGTCCTTACTATTAAAAGGTAAATATAACATGACATTCATTATAGACAAGAACCTGAGTTTTCCACAGATCAAGATATATCAATATATATCTATATACTGGGAACATATTGGTGAAATTGGTCCAAGGTGCATAAAGTACTGTTACGTTTGTGAAACATACATGCATCTCTGTTGAATTATGCCAGCTATATTCATAATATTGTAATATATCTTTTAATGGAAAATTGCAACCGCGTTTAAGTAAATATTGTGACCACAGTGCATTGACATTAGACTAAGACTAGTGTAAACTACTAACACTACAGTTAACTAGAACCGTGTTGATGGTAATTTTAAAATGCGGTCTCAAAGCGGTTCCATCAAGGCATCATAGTCGAGGGGGACACTTAGTATACTTGTACTTCTATAGTGTAATGATAGACTTCTCTGCATGAGACATATTCTCATATTGCGGCATATTATCTTCGTACCAATATATATTGGGGGGGGTGGGTGCGTCGAAATACCAAGCGGTACCAAGCCGAACCAAGCAGAACCAAGCTGAAGAAAAATAAGGCGGAAAATGACACTTAAAGCGTGTTTTGTGGTGTATAATGAAGAAATAAACCATAATAATGCAACATGACGTCGTTTTATTTGACTTTTGATGACACAGCGAGCGTAAAACTAGAAAACAGTGCGGCGATCGCGAAAAACTTCAGCTTGGTATTTCGTCGTTTACAGGTACTGCTTGGTTTATCAGCGATAGGTGATAATGGAATTACTTGGTTCGCGAAAAGACTAATAATTTCTATCACGACCAGTATAATATCGACTTGTTTAAACTGCGAATCTCATGACATTCCTCGGCACATACACCACATGGATAAAGTATTGACTTTGAAGGCATGTTGTAATTTACTCAGATCAATATTCAGAATGGCAAAATAGAAAATATGAGACCTCTATATAGGCATGGATATGACACCATCAACTCATTTAATCATCACTTATATATTGTTTATTCAACCATTTTGGTTTCTATGAAACCTGTGAAACCTTGCTTGAATATCACTGTCAAAACATCCCTGAAATATTTTCGGTAAGCCAGAGTACGCCGCGATCGCACATCGATAATTAATCAGCAACAAAGGCTCTACCGCGCAGTGCCATATGTTCCCGAAAATTAATTATCACCTAATCACTGATAAACCAAGCAGTACCTGTAAATGACGAAATACCATGCTGAAGGTTTTCGCGATCGCCGCAGTGTTTTCTAGTTTTACGCTCGCTGTGTCATCAAAAGTCAAATAAAACCACGTCGTGTTGCATTATTATGGTTTATTTCATCATTATACACCACAAAACATGCTTTAAGTGTCATTTTCCGTCTTAATTTTCTTCAGCTTGGTTCTGCTTGGTATTTCGACGTTCCGGGGGGGGGGGGGGGGGGGGGTCAACAACAACATTCTGAATTTTTCTGACACAACTACCAGTAGTCGTCTGCTATTTATTGTAATGTTTGAAATATAACATAAGACGTTAATGACTGCACTTACAAGCTGCTGTGACCATGGAACGTATTCGATCGTTGCCAAACAGCGTTGTCACTCATTTCTTTGACTTCTTCATTGTGCATTTTCTTTTTGACAGAAAATCAGTGCTTGCGCTCCGCAGTGAATAAACTTTTATGAAAAAGAGAATTAGTAAAAATAAAATTACTTTTATAAACTGTTGGATCACAAACAAATAAAGTAATTATAATAATTTATTAGGAATAGGAATAAATTGCAAAATATTTTTTTCTCTCACTGTTTCATCATGAATATTTCAATGAAGTGAATAAAAAATGGCGACGACCATCGCGGTTAAAACTGGCAAGAAACAAAAGCGAGGTAGTTCATGTTATTCAAGTATATCAATATTTTATTCACGTACATTTGAGACTATGGCATTATCTTAATAAACCGTCCAAGCCGTTTTTATCTTAGTTAGCCCATGTGATAGTTTTTAACTATGTTTCCTATATTCGTTGTAGACACGTCGGCGTCGATTTAGAGTATTCACTGGTATCTGTAGTTGTTACGTCCTAGTGACCAAGGCTGGCTTTTACAGGACGGGATCGAGTAGATCCATAATTTTTCCAGGAAGTTTTTGCCGAACCCGTGACTTCTTCGCCACGGTAGGGATCTTTAACGTGCGCACATTGTTGCACACAGGACAGCCATTTGCGTCGGCTCCCGATCCGACGGTGTGCCAAGCGTAGTGTCATCCCTGGTCATGACATTACGAGAGGAGCAGAGGTACGAAGTTAGTCCAGTACGCATTTTTTCAAATTTTGTCTGAGACTCTTTGGCTTCTGGAATCTTTCTCAGATCACTGATCGTGGCATCGATGATTGATTCGTGATGCCCATGGTACTGGGAATGCAGATGGCGACACAAAGTCCGACCGATATTTTGTCGGATTTGAACCCTCGACCGTGTCGAAGGTGTACCGGTAGCTCACTGCTCAGAGGTCGGCCCACAAACCAACTGAGCTATCCGCTCCTCTGGTATTTTCACTTCACTATTACACACTAAGTGAAAGTCATGAACCGTTATTGAACGTAATATGATTACGTCAGTACGTATGGACAACCCAAAAACACGTACGTCCATCTATAAAATGAAAAATGTATGTTTCATAGGAGTGCCTGTATTTCTGGCCAACTTGGGATATATACGAACGATCACGCCAGTAGCAGGGTAATTTCCAGGCCAGTTTTGGTACCTGTAACAGGTATGGGCACCCAAACTCCAGGCGCCCAAAAAACAGTTAGAAAGAAGAAAAATTCCTCAGATAATTTGTTTTTTGACCATTATTTATACTAGAAAACAAACACAACTAACACTAAATAATCAAATAAAGCAATAAATTGTCATTTTATGGCAGTATGTACATGTAGTTCAAGGGGAATGCCACCCCATACCCTCTCCAACTTAGGGCTGCAGCCTTCGGATATGACTTTGGCATATAAACAGGTGTCCCCAAATAATTACTGGAAACTACACTGGGGCCCAGTAGGGTAAAGTAGGGTACCTTCGGACACCTTACGCGTTTTTGTTAGAGAACGATTGGCTCATTGGCTGTTGCTGCCAAATCCACACAGGGTGTACTGGATCTGTATTATCGGAACCGTTTCAACGCATTAATTTCATGTTTGGAGTCAGGAAAGCTATCGATACCTCTGTTAGAAGTGCGTTTGGTGCAAGGGTGGTACACTCGGACAAAGTCAGGTACGTTCGGACAGGCAGTGGGATACGTTTGGACGCATCACACATATGCTAATAAAATAGCATCACATGGGGATAAATGGAAAATAATGGTGTCATCTGACTCTGTTATGACTGTCCCATACTTGCATTGTATGTCAACATAAAAACGAACTTGCTGCGTACTTTGCAAACCAGCCCAATTTATCAGTGCGAGCCCGAGATTCACCACGTGTCATTCCGCGATGTCCGCTTGTTATACTTTAGCGTTACCTGAGGAAGAGGCTTTCCAATTGAAGATAGGCCTAATGAAGCTATGTCGTATCACATGTATTACATATATGTGCATGAACACTATATTTGATCCATAAACTTCAGAAGAATTTCATCCCGGTATATGTTTTCAAAACAGAATCAGTATAATACCTGTATAGGCCAATGCAGACATGCGCCGATTTTGATAGTTTAAATGTTCAGTTAATCAGTGCGCTGTTGCTGTGACACTCGTAAATATGTTAATACTCGCATGCAGGTACATGCACCTAATAATAGTGATGGGTGATGATTTGGTCTGAAATTAATAATAGTGATGGCAATTTCACGTTAAACAATTAGTGTACACTTCTCAATGACAAATAGTTGTGCTCGTTGTGAATTTTTCCAAAATTAATAATCGGGCTGACACTATTTTTAGGCACCTGCAAAAATATATTGACAAGCATGCAATAGATCGGGAGGTATACAATTTAATCATTCAAGATATCGATTGACACGGTATAATTATTTCGAATCAAAACTCGCTTGGTTTGGCAATATACATGTAGACTTATATACTATAAAGGGACTCCGCTAGTTCAAATATATAATATATAATAATATTAGTCATATTGCAATATCTTTAATAAATTATTAGAATTGTTTCAATTAGTATTATTTGGGACATTCCTTGAGTCGGGCTGACACTATTTTTAGGCACCTGCAAAAATATATTGACAAGCATGCAATAGATCGGGAGGTATACAATTTAATCATTCAAGATATCGATTGACACGATATAATTATTTCGAATCAAAACTCGCTTGGTTTGGCAATATACATGTAGACTTATATACTATAAAGGGACTCCGCTAGTTCAAATATATAATATATAATAATATTAGTCATATTGCAATATCTTTAATAAATTATTAGAATTGTTTCAATTAGTATTATTTGGGACAATCCTTGAGTCCCCTGCACAGTTTGAATAAATTAATTTTTGGATAACTTTGAAGATTTTTTCAATTTGAGTTCCTCTTTCTGCTTTTTTTTCTCGTCTCTCGCCATTTTCCTCTCTTCCTTTTGCTTAATTATTAGTTCTTTCTTTTCCTTTTCCTCTCTTTTCTCTTGCATTACCTGATCACTCGTCAACAGGCGATGACATGTAAGCTTCCGTTTCAAATTCTTCTTTGGCGATTTGTTGGGATCGGGCGATGGAATTTCAAACAACGGAGCTAGATCAGAGTTCCAAATTGTGGAGCAGCATTCTTCAACTTCAACTTCTGTCGAAACTGTGGTGTTTAGCAGAGAGGCGGATAGTTCTTCCAGAACGAGTTGATCTTCTGAAGTTATCGCTGCAACACTTTGCAACTTAGCGTCGTGATTCTGTATTTCTACATGTCCAAGAAGATTTCCCTGTTCGTCAATTAGTTCTGTTGATGTTATTGCTGTACACGGGGTGTCATCTGTCGAGTCACCTCTCTCGTCAATAGCATTGCAAATTCCTTCCAAGAGCCACTGAAGTGGATGCTCAGTAGGCTCAGCAGGCTTATTGTGTGCATGAGGCATGTCAAACGGTACAGACGGAGCAAATGCAGAAGCCGGAATAGAAGTCGGTGACCATTCCACTATGCCACAGGCCTCGAAACCCGCAACTATATTTGTTCTTTTGAATGCCAAATTATACGCTGAATTCAGTAAACTAGGAAATGTCTCCTTCGTCACCATTGCGGTAATCGAACTGGCCATGTACTCCGAGCAAACGGAGTTAAAAGCTGACTGGAAGGGAGCAAATACACACCCATCGAGTGGACACAGATAGTGTGTTGTGTGGGGTGGAAACGCTAACACGTGAATGTTGTTTGAAAGAGCAGCTTCGATCAGCCCCAGTGTTTCGTGAGAGCTGTGATTGTCAAGTATAAGTAACTGGGGTCTTTCGGGACCACAGTGCTTGAGGAATACTTCTTCAAACCATTGGCCGCCCATCTGGTCGTCCATCCAGGCATTTTGCTGAGCAGACCAGAGTGCTCCCTGTGGTCCTTCATGGGTGTTGAACGACCGTATCGCCCTAGTAGTTTTACCCTTAACAATTATAAGGGGAGGGATTTTTGATCCAGTAGCACTAATGCATGGTAGAACAGTAACACTTTCTTTAGAATTTGCAGTTCGTCCAG
Organism: Siphonodentalium dalli; assembly: GCA_032622095.1. Lineage (NCBI taxonomy): Eukaryota > Metazoa > Mollusca > Scaphopoda > Gadilida > Siphonodentaliidae > Siphonodentalium > Siphonodentalium dalli. The sequence goes on along the minus strand of CP136065.1, from coordinate 77,327,113 downwards.
GGACAACCTTTGAACCCTTTCGGGCGATCACCTTCGATGGAGTATGCTCCATGCTCATACTTGTCTCGTCCATATTCCATATGGCATGGTGAGGTATTTTGGTTGCATAGTCTTTAAGATCCTGAAAGTATTTTCCAACAACCGTTGGGTTCATCCCTCTAGCTCGTGTGGTAGTGAGACCTTCTGGTTTTCGTATTGCTATTTCTGGATGGCGCCGTCGTATACCAGCCCACCAGGCTTTACCTGGCACCCCCTTCGTAAAGTTGTTCTTAAGTTGCAGTGTCTTGCAAACATTTGCAGCTCGCGATATGAAAGTTTTTTTGGACATCCCGAATCCCTTGTCAGCCATTGCGATGGTCTTCGTGACCATCTCCTTTTCCATTGACGCGGGTATTATGGTGTCTGTCCCCGGTCTTGTCTCTGGAGCCAATCTGCCACATGCCCTATCGCCTAATGTCGCCCTAGGGACACCAAACTTCTTTGCAGCATTTCTTATTGATGCTCCGTTCCTCACTGCTTCAACGGCATCTAGCATGTTTTGCTTGGGGTATGTTGCATTTATGTGCTTCGATGTTCTCGACATTGTTATGGTTTACAGAGCTAAGAATTTTGTTAAGTAGTTAATGTTCAATACATGTTTGTTTAGCTAGGGTTTATTCTATAATTCACCAGTCGCTATATGCCATATCACAACATCGCCAGCTTCGACGGTGGAGGAAAGGAAAGACCACATATAGAGGGTTAAATTCACTTTTGAAAAGATCGATGAACATCAACAACCCGATAAGCAACTATAGCTACCGGGTTGACAATTGCAGATCTACATGACCTATTATGTTTTTCCCTCTAGTCCCATAATTATCCCATATAAAAATATTATGTATGGAAACCATTATATACATACAGGTAGGCCTACGGGTATAAGCATAGTATGCATGTACTATATATTATATAAAGTATAAACAAGTACCGTATGGTCCGTATCGTATACTATAGTATAGGCATATACGGTACTTATATCTACCTACCCCATATAGACATGTGCCATATCGATTATGACCAGACCACAGCTGGAAACGACTGAACTTGGGTTTATTAGAGGAAAGAACAGGCACTTTTCGTTGGCACCAGATGGGTTTATAAACTAGAATACATGTCCGAATGTACCGGGCAAGGTTTATGGGGAGGGTACCTTCGGACACCATCATTTTTATTAAAATATTACCACAAATTAACTTTAATCGAGAAAAAACATCGTGATAATAAAAGATCGTATCGTCTTTTTCGTAAAGGATACAGTTTCTGTTTAAATCCGCCCAAAATAATTAGAGCACTCTCGGAAAATAGGTCACTGAATAATTAATATAAATTTTCCCAAATAAGAATTTTCGCGGGTGATTCCGCATGACGTCACTAGCCTCCCCTAACCAATCGCCTGTCTTGACATACGTCAAAAATGTAAACAATGCGAAGTGACCAATCGATGACAATTTATCAAAGCTGTATTATTTTGTATTAACCCACTTGCTGTCGATAATTTAATAGAAGAATTTCCAGTATAACTGGGCTGTCCGAACGTACCCCACTGTCCGAAGGTGCCGTACTCTACCCTACGTATGGACCGTAGGACGGCGCCGACTCACTCTGTGTCCAAAGGTTCGCTAATCCCAAGGTTCATTATACCGACGTTTCGCCATTCCCAAGGTTCTCTATATTCCTCGATATTCAGAAGGTTTTTATAACTTTTATTTTGATGTTTCATTCTATATTCTAAAGTTTTGAGAGGTTTCTTTATCATAAGACTCTTTTTATGAAGGAAATAACTTAAAGGTACTCAATCCGATAAGACGCTGCTAAATTACTCCTTCCTTGGTTTCGGTGGGGAAAAAAATATTTGATTAGTGTCGAGGAACCCACCCATCAAAGCTCAGAGTAATTAGATATCGATCTTTGCAGTTTGCTATTTTTATTGTTTCTGGGCCTGCTTGTGCCAGAAGGACGAGGTCAAATGGGCGGTCTTCCAGATAAAGATGGATAACTGTAAAATCGTGGTAATAATAACTACTTGGTATTAGAGTTGTCCATCTTTTCTGGTTAAATATGCCCAGAATAGCAAACCTTCAGAATAGCGAACCTTCGATGTCTGAATAAGAACCTTTGGAATAGCGAATATGGAACCTTCGAAATAATGAACGCGATCCTGTATGAAGAGCCCATGACACGTCCATCAATAAATGTATACATGTTTCATGGGACTGTTTATATATACATATATAAGACTGGAGTAAAGTTGAGACCAACATGTCTTTGTTAATTTTGGTGCCCAGATTTCAACGAAATTTGGTGTGGTGACTCAGGGTGCCCTGGCAGAGTGTATAATGGCGTTAGTTTTTCTAAATTTTGATTTAAACAAATTTAAATGAATAAAAAAAAATATGAACATATGTGAATATTCAGGTACAAATAAACCTATTTGCACGAGAATATGTTGCAGCACCAGATATAGAGGAATGTGGGCCACAGTTAGACATGGGTCAGAGTGAGATATTGCCTCTAACATTTCTCTAATTTCCAGACCAATATCCATGGCGCCAGTCAAGCGATATTAGCCATATAGCACATTTTACTATATTTCTTCAAAATGCAATCATCAGGTGAAGGTTGAATCTGGCCAAGCGACCAATTTTCAAGGCAAAATTATTTTAATTTAATTTTTGCAATTTTAAAGGTACTGAATCCAAATTAACCCTCGCAGATTATTATTTCCTTGACTTCGGAGGTGAAAAATATTTGATTCAAGTCGAGGAACCCACAACATCAAAGCTCATAGTGATCAGATACCAATTTTTAAAATCTATCATTTAAATTTTTTAGTGGCCCAGCAAACAGCAGACGAGAATACTTTTTCTGACCAAATTGCAGATGGATAATTCTAAAATCAACTGTTTTTTTGTGTGTGTGTCAGATGTTTGACAAATCAGCAATATTCGTTGATCAAAAAGTTGATAAATTACAAGTTTTTGTCAATTTTATGCTATAATTGACTGCAGTTTTTTTGGAGCAATTAATCGATTCTGTCAACTGAAGCGGCATTTCAAAAAATCTTCTTGTTGTTGGAATCTGATGATATGGGGACTATTGATTCGGATTGAGGACCTTTAAGGGGAAAATATCTTTATTGGATAAATTTACATATAATACTGAATACATTTTTATGAAAACGGGTTACGTGGATGGGGCACAATGACTCAATGAGACATAATTTATGGCCTGTGGTAGGATCCAACTTCAGTAGATGATAGGCACTTCAAAAATGAATGAGATAATTTGCCAAATGACTATTGTTTTGGGGCTGGAGTGGATAAATATTTTAGATCAAACAAACTGATGTCATTGTGCAATAGTGATATGTTTGGTGCATTTCCTATATGGTTACTACTTAGGGGTGACACCTTCTGTGAAGTAGATGATAAGAAACAAGTATTAAGGGTGGTCCCAGCTCGAGATTGCATTCTTGTTCGTGACTTTTGTGAGCTTTTATCGTACTCTCAGATGTCTAATCATTGTGATGGTCAACAATAGTGATAGCGGAGACCTAGACTGAAATTAACAATATTGATGGAAATTTAATTCTATTTCAATTTAATTCTATATATGTCTCTTTGCCAAAAAACTTAATGATCGTTGAGAATTTTATCTAAAATTACTAATCATGCGACACATGCTGACACTATTGGTTAATAGGCATCTGATAGTATATGAACATTTTAATAATTGCCCGGGAGGAATGGCATTATTCTTGACAGGCATAGATACATAGATGTTCATGGCATGGTCTGAGAAAATGCTACTAGATTAAACATTTATATGATTGCCTCATTACTACATTAGTCATGTACATGTATAACTAGAAGGTCGTGACAGTTCAACTAAGTTGGCCTGGAATTATTATGTTTAGCATACATATTATTCCAATCCCAATGTGTCAAGTCGACAATAGCAAGTACGCAGGGCTATATTTAATAATTTTTCCACAAATAGCCACTAGTTAATATATATATGCTAGCCATGCTGATCAAGCTCCCGCTTTATGCTTAAGGTTTAAATCGAGAACACAGTGTTAAAATCATGAATTATTTAATATGTGAGAATGCTAAAACTAATCACCGTGCAATATAATTATTAAATTTAACTTGATGTGTCCAGCACAGGAAACAGAATTCATACACACAGATTGAAAGTTGGCCCGGAAGCATATCCTCTCACCAGTCACTGCATGAACTATGCAGTGTGCCGATACCAAGTGGGATTGGGAGATGTTCTTCTTTTCCTTCACTCAACAAGAAGATAAATGACTCACTTTGTTAGTCACCAATTCACTGGGCTTCACATGTTTGTTACATCTGTGTGTCGAGTCTGTCGACTGTAGATGGCTAGAATTGTATTTTGACCTGAGTCACATTCACAGTGAGTGGGTGAGGCTGAAGTCGTTGATAACTAAATTTAGTAATCTGTAATCACTAAATTGACTAATACAATCCTAATATTATTAGATTAGTAAGCCACATGAACGCTTTCACCGATTACTGCGTCCACAAGTTCCAGCTACGCGCTACGTTCAACGGTTCATGACTGAACTATACTCATAATACTGTGTATAGTAAATCAGTCAGCTCTAAAATGTCCATTTTCTGATTTCCTTGACCCAAGTTGAGGTTTGACATGACAGTGTTAGATATTAACAATTAAATTTACTATTTAGAGAAGTAGTTAGTAGATTGAACGATTTGCCGCTTGCAGTTGAAACTCTAAGTCTAACCACTAAACCAGTCCAGGTGAAAACAGACTTAAAATTGAACAATAACAGAACAAGTCAAATCGCCGTGGTGAGCAGTATGCACAGACCAGTCCACATTCCATTCCAGTGACCTTCATTTTCATATTTTATTCAGTCACAGATTCGTCATTGAGTTTCTTTCCGACTGACTGATTTTCACTTTGAACACAGTTCACTTCAACTTCAAAACAACTTAACAAGTTGTTGTTGTTGACATGTTGTTGTTATTCTTCTTCTTCTTTTGACTGCGGCTTTGACTCTAAATTCATTCCAGTAATTGGCTCGTAGTGCTATCTTCGCTTGTGCTTTCTCGTTTGTTCTCAACGCTTACGTGCTGTGATACCGTTGTACATTTAAAATACGAGCGATAACAATAACAAGCAAATTTTCCATTTCAAATTTCGCAAACAAGAGAGCGCCACCATTTTGTAACGAAATTACGTCATCATTTCCAACGTTGCTATGGCCTGCCAGGGGACGTAATATTCTAACTGTAACGGTACGGAATCTGGCGAGGTTTGCCGAATGCTATGCGCCCGCGTCAGCTAAATCCACATTAAGCATTTAATTTTTAATAAGGTTGATTTTGTTTTTCAAATTTAATAGTGTTGCTATAGGGAGGCTGATCGAAGAAGAAAAAAAAAAACGTTTTATTAATTTGACAATTCTATTCCAACATGGCGGCCACCATAGGGCCCCATAGGTCTGAATCGCCCGGATGTAAAAACAATTTTTTCATGTTGATAGGTTATAGAAATTACTGACGTCACAACTATACTTGCGTCGCTTATGTTACTGTAAAACAACCCTTTGGGTTGTGATTACTGGTGCGTACCCTTCTACTGGAACCGCAATCTGTGAAAGCACTGTGAAAATATGCGTTGACCTACCATCGATTGGGAACCAGAATGAGAGTTGAGAGTGAAAACTCTTAAGCCGAAGTGAACATTCAGAAGACCACGATTCAATCGATGACCACGATTTAATAATCGTAAGTGGAACTATCCACGATTTTGTCGGGCCCGATTCCTCCACTAACGAGTGAATCGTGGTTGCCTGAATGTTCACTAAACCATGGATGGTTATGCCTATGTAGTATGTCACTATCATATGAGTATTATGACTATGTGTATCTGTATGTTGCTCGGTGTAGAAGCCTTGGACTGGCTGTAGGTACACCGTTGGACAACTTAAGCTATTAATGTTGTTGTGGATGTTATATCACTTGCACATAATTTTACCTCTGAGGTTACAGCTTTCGGTAGGTCGTTCAAGAAATAGCAGTGGTCCAAGTACTATGATACTAGTATATTCGAATCTGCGTTCATGTGTGTTCTTGAAAAGTAGACCACCAATTGGCCTGTAGTGTACATGTAGGTAAGATAGCTTTGTTAAATAATAGACTTAATAAGTTAATAATGACTAGCGATAACCCAGGAAGAATGAAATAACTACAAGTCATAAAGTGATTGTGACCTGTAGTTTTAAAACATCGAAATAATGTCCCTGAAACTGTGTAATTAAATATATCGACCTAAATTCCACCTATATTATACTATATAGTCTATGATCCCTATATAAAACGTGGAACAACCCATTCCAATCTGTGGCACATGCATACCACAGAATTAATTGCATGTATAAGAACGGCACAATTGAAGTGTGAGGAGGGATGTCAATTGTGTCCCGCCCGCAGCATTCGTCAGGATCACGGAACCACCTTCTCCAATATAGTAAAATTATCCCAATTATGCGGCTTGTCTGTCAGTGTGTGTCAATTGGTTTCATGACGGAATAGGCCTACCTACATGTACATTGCACTCTCTATTTTATTGACATACAATGATTGGCCGCTTATTAAAAATATCTCTCTTCTATTATTTCCTAAATATTTCATGTTTTATTGGCAAACTGCATTGATACCGTATTGTTAAGTAACAAAACCACTTAATTCAATACCGGTATATTGATTACTTGCTGAAACAGGCTCCCTTTGTGAGCCTTTATTCAGCGTCAGAGGGGCCTGTGGCCCCTGCGTGCGCTTCACGCACATGACAGGCAGAACCTATCGGGTACTCTTTTATATATATTGATATTATTATGCTATTCAATATATCATCGGGCAAATAGGTTCATATCGGACCTAAATATTGACATTGGTTCATATTGGACTTATAAGCCCATCGTGGATATAAGCCCATAGTGGACTTATACCCGTTATTCTGTTGGATGGCGCGGAAAACACATTTATAAAGAGCATACATCTGGTGCTGAAATAGACCCACAGTGAGCGTGTTTGGTTTTTTGTTATTTATTTAATTAAAAAAATTTTAATCAAAGTTTTGAAAAACTAACGCCATCGTAAACTCTGCCAGGGTTCCCCAAGTCACCGCATCAAATTAGGTTAAAATCGAACCAGCAGTCTGGGAGAAAAATCCAGACAGACAGATCCTACTCTTTAATATATATTGATTTACAAATCTGGTGTTTTCAATCAATACAGTTTTAAAATAAAAAACTACTGGTATGTTCAATATATTGAAATACCGCCCAGCACTAGTCGCAGTTGTCTCACAATGATACATGTATCTAGAACCCTTTGTGTACAGGTGTTATTTTGGGCAGCCACTGAGCTATCTTTGCTTATTCATTTCAGCTGACAATATTACATACAGTGAGCTGTCTTTGAGACAGAATGCTGCGGTGTTGGAGTACTGCAGGACATCACTGTCAGCGTTGTCCGGAGCAGTGGCGGGTATCATGGGGCTGACAAATATACTGGGATTTGCATTCTATTTCATTGCTTCCTTTATTTTATCGGTGAGTATATTTAATAATAACCATTTCTTTACTACCGGTAAATGGATTGTCCAGTTCAGTTATAATAAAATCATACATTGGAGTGGTCTATTACTGCTATTCATTTGGAGGGGTGTTCAAGGAATATGACCCCAGACACCTATATTTTGTCCTAGTAAACTCACATACAAATTGAATTCCATTCAGTTCAGACTTACTATAGTTATAATCCGGAAATGAAATGAAAGTGTCAATGACACTGTAGCTCAACTTCGATAGGGAGTAATTTAATGTGTTACAGTCAATGGAGCGATTAGGAATGCGGAAAAATTGAAATGTCTAAGTAATACTAGATTATCAACATGAAGAGATATATATAAAATAAAATCCAAGAGGGCCGCTGGCGGCTATGTTTTCCAATGAATTTCAAAATCCTTTGATAGCTCCCATATAGTAGATCAATATCAAGATTAATATATCCAGATTATATCAAGGAATATGAATATGACAGACAAACAGATAATAAAAGTGCCAGGTTCCTGTTAATATGAGGGAAATGTTCAAATAATAAGTTCAACTAACTCAATTTGGTATGTGGGTTTACTAGCACAATATCGGTCGGATTAAAAATAAATTTCCATGTTATTTTTCTATTTTATATTTGTCAAAGAATGATTATCCATTGTCGAGATGCGAACCAGTTTGGGCATCCACACTGCAGACGCCCCAAAAACAAAATAGTGCCACGACCTTAGTGGAGGAAATATTACCCAAATAAATCAGTGGAACTCTATTTTACTCACTGGTGGTTGTTCAAATACAGAATATGTTAAATTATAATTGCTAACATCGGGTCATCTTCCATACTTACGAGGTGCGATTGATTTGACCAACTGCACTGGGGACACACTATAGAGGATGTGTCTGTACCGTATTTACCATGCCTCTGATCACATCGTACCCCATGCATAGATAGTATCAACCCCAGTACAATACATTCATGTAGGCCTATAGTTATTGGAATTTCAAAAGATAATATTGATAAACTTTCCTGAATTCACCTGCAAAGTAGTGAGTCAGAGAGGCTGAGAGAGCTTAGATTCTCCCTCCATGCATATCATTTTCAAAAAATTCTTGTCAGAGAACCCACAAGCCCTTGTCAATGGGAAGGGGATGCCTCCTCAGCATATCATGGTCAGAAAACAGGTGTCCCCAAATCCCTGCATCTGTCCCTGCTTCCACAAATGTGTATGACTTTGGTACATACATGTACCGGTACAAGATTCATCATCTACCGGTAGTTCAACTGATGCTTAAATGAGCTTGATTTCATATTATTTGCTCAACTTGTGTTGATTGTTTTTTAATTTAAGGAATCAACAATTTTGATGATAATTTTATTGATGATCATGTTTGATCTATGCAAATGTGCAAGGGAGAAAATGTGCGTAGAACCACTCTCCCAGGACTTGTATTGATTCAGCCTTATTTAGAATTGTCCAAGTAACAGTAAGAAAATCGTTTCCCCATAAAAATACAGCCTTTTTAGAAAGAAAAAAATGGCATGTGTTATGTTATTGGTCTTTTTTAAGGCCCCCTGTTTTTTATCAAAACTGCTAATTGTGATATTTATTCTTTACAGATGATGCTTGTGACGAAAGCGGGATCACATTGGAATCTCTATTTCATTTCCAGAAAAGTTCTCTTCTCGAATGGGCTACTTGGTGGATTATTTGTATCCTTTGAAATTGATAATTGCCCATAAATATCAGGCTGTTTGACAAATACATGCATATATACAGTATTATATACTACTCTCAGTTCGCTCAACTGATAAAAAATCATTATCTTTATATAATTGAAAATAGTGTGATTACTTTTCGTTTCCCGGTGATAACTTTATTAAGTCTGAATTTAATGGAAGGAAATTTGGCATGTGAGTTTACTAGCACAAAATAGAGGTCAAATTCAAATTTGGATTACGTCTGCAAATTTTCACCCCAGTGATGGCCCATTGTTGAAATTATCATGGGCATATTTTGCCACGCCCTAAGGATGCTCTTGTTATTTATTATTGTTAACTGCGTAAACCGAGTATTTTTGGGTAATGAATCTTTGGTTTTTGATGAACATTACTTTTTGTATACATGTATGTATATAATTCATTTCCGACATATATTTATTTTTTTAAATAAATTATGGTTATACAATCATATACTCAGTATACATATGTATATATAATTTTTGGTGCAAATTGTACGATTACATTACTTGGACCATTATATTTTTTGTCGTTGAACTTAAAATATTATGGTTCTAAATAATGTAAAAGTACTGTTTCATACAGTTTTGTGGAAATGGATAGATTCGACAGAGATGTGACAGCATGTGACCTTGATTGTGACCACCAGATTATATTCTGTAGTGACGGAACGAAAGTATTTTTCGCAAGCGCGATAACTCTATTTCTCTATTGCGTTCACTTGTGAAGTTTGCCACATGTTCGGCTATTGGCTGGAGTCTTATGCGGCAATATGCACGTATTTGCTTAATTCTGCAAAATTTTCCGAAATGAAACAAGGAAATAAATGGTGTAACCAATATTCAAAATATAAACGAATCTCCCAAAGGATATCGAATTGAATCAGTTGGATGATTTCAAATCGAATCTCATAATTTTGTGAAAACCCTGTGCCAATGAATTCTCTTATATATATGAGTCTCCCATAGGGAGCCTTGCATATATAAGAGAATACATTGGCCTAACAATATTTATTTTGACCTTGTAAGCTAGTACATTCTCTTATATATGAGAGGCTCCCTATGAGAGACTTGCATATATAACATAATTCACTGGCACATGATCTTTAATGCTGCACCAGCACCCATCCCATCATGAAAGGGTTAAGGCAGAATTGACTGTACTAGTATGATATATTTGTTGCTATTGATATGAGTTACAGTATTTTATTATGTGTAATATTTCCTTAACTACAATTCAGACATATGTGCTGTTCTGGACGTATCCTTCAAAACTTAATCATTAACAACATATGCCATTTTATAGCTCACCTGAGACAAAGTCTCTGGTGGAGCAATAGTCATCACTCTTCGTCTGTCATCCGTCCATCTATCAACAAGGTGCAATTTTTTTTTTTTGAATGCATGTCAAAATGACACGCACCAAAGGAATGTTGCCTTTCATTTGAAAATGGTGTCTGTCAAATATTTGAGGTTATACTGAGGACAAAAATTACTGTTATAAAAGTTTATTTTCAGATGCTATATGACCAAATTCAAAGAAAAATATTTTTGTTGTTGGACCAGAGTTTTTAACCAAAACAAAGAAGTTTTTTCAATATGCCAGAATCATGCAGAATTGGTTGGTTTCTTCTTACACAAAGAAATGTTAATGTAGATTTAAAATAATGAGAATAAATCTAAGCCCAATGCAAATAAGGTACAAGCTGAATGAAAATGACTTAAAAATCAAAGTCTTATATATAATTTTCTTTGGTCTACGATTTCTGGTTTTCTGCTGGAACATAAAAAAATATAATTGACATCGTGCAGGAAGCAGTTTTAATTTTTATACGCCCGTTTTTTTTTTTATGTTATTGGTCTGTACGTCCATTCACTTTTGGTTTCCGGATTAAAACTTTAGATATTCCCAACTGAATGGAATGAAATTTGGTATGTAGGTTTACTATCACAAAATACAGGTCGAATCCTTCTGCCAATTTTAACTGAGTTATATCCCTTGTTGGAATTTGCACTAAGTTTTCATTTCTGGATGATAACTAGAAAGTCTGAATTGAATGGAATGAAATTTGGTATGTGAGTTTACCAGCCCAAAATACAGATTCAAATTTGGGTTCCACCCGCCAATTTTCTCTAGATATGTGGCGCTTTGTTGTTCCCTGAAATTTCAGAGGACTATTGTAATCAGCTGCATCCATGTGTTCATCCCATTCCTTGTCCAGATGGTAACTAGAGCAATATTCAACAGAATTTCTTGATATTTTGTATGTGGTTCACCTTTGAGAAGATGTAGGCCAAGTGCGAATTTGGTCACGGTTTGATTATTTTTCACTGAGCTATGCGTTGAATTATCTCTTTGCATTTGTCCGCTCTCCTCAATGTTCATGTGTCACTCTTCAATTCGTCTTGGCCGCGCTGTTTTTCTCACTGTTTGACTTCCGGTAGTTGGTTGACTCAATTGAGCGGAATTCCGGGTAATGAAAACGAATCAACATTCACTGTATTTTTCTACTTTCTTTTTCTTTTTCTTTAAAAGTCTTTGTACAGGAATATACAATGATTGTCTGAGAACTTTTATACATCTAGAGAAATCCTTCCTGATTGAAGGATAGCCCGTAGTTGCTGTCCTGAAGCTCCTCTTTTAGTTAAACAGTTAACCAACTGTTCACTTCCTGGACACCAACGAACTCTTCGAATCTACTTTCTATCCAAAGATTGTTTAATGGATCCAATGTCAATTCTTAAACATTTCTCGTCCACCTATTTTGTTGATTGAATCGCTTCAACTACGCTTCTATTGTCCACGTAAACATATATGTGAAGGTCTGATTCCTTTGCTAAAGTTATCTCAATAACAAGCTTCTTTATGTAAATTGCTTCATCAATTCCTTGTAATAAACTCATAGTTGCTGCAGCCAGAGTACTTCTGACAACTCTTTTGATTTTGTTGCAACTCCACGATAATGGAAACACCATTTTCCATCTCCGACCAAGAAGACTATACAACCCATTGTACTGCTAATACCATCAGCCATATTAGCATATGCAGCATCCGTAAACACAACTAGTCTCCAGTGATTTGCTGATATGTCTCCCAGATTGCTAATCATTATTTGTGATTTGTCACCTTTCACTTTACTGATAATCTTGCATGCTTTCTGTAAATACTCCACAGTAGCTTTCTTTAGCTTGGTACTGAGTTCAATGAGCTCAAAAGATAGATCAGGTCGACTTCCATAAACCATCCAGTTTATACTGCCAACTAAAGATCTCAGGTGTTTATACTCTGTACTGCTCAGCTCATCATATTTCTGTTTGATAGGTGATAGCTTAACAATGTCAATTTGATCAGAATAGTTATTTTGATCCAAAATGATTCCTTCCTCAATTTGTTTAATATTGAGTCCCACGTAGGAAAAATGCCACTCAGATTTTCTACCAGCCACAAATCTCTTCATAAGTCCAGTAATAACATGATTATTGAATTCTCCAGTTCCAGCATGCAGAAAGTCATCGATATGAGAGAGAAGTAACCCAGATAGTTCATTATCACAAGATTTCATGATGAATAATGATGGATCAAGAGCTGATTGAGTACATCCCAGTTGTTTCAGTTCTCCAATAACGCTTTCGTTAATTTGACTAGCAGCATCATTAAGTCCATACAAACAACTTTTCATAAGCCAAACTTTCCCGTCAGCATATGCTTCTTTTGGAGGAGAGATGAAAACATCAAGATCCAGAGGTTTTCCTTGCAAAAATGCAGATTTAATATCTGTTGTTTGGATTTTCCATCCTTTGCTCGCAGCTACAGTTAGATAAACTCTGATTGCTATTTTACTAACGGTTGGAGAGTATTTCGGAACACATACACTTTCCTCGTATCCCCTAGCTTCTAATCTAGCTCTCACTTCCTCCCTTTGTACCACAGAATCCATCGAGTTGAAATTAAAGGTTGACCACAGAATTCAACTTCTTTGTAGGTGTCAAATGTTTTGAGTTTTTCTAGTTCCACATCCTTGGCTTTTACACATTCCTCACTATTTTCTTCTTTCTTCGGAACAAATGTTAGAAAAACAGACATATATGTAGAATCATCTTGTTTCCATATGATACTATCACTGTCCACACTACACTTATCTCCAGATTCAACTCTAATGTTCCACCAATTTTTATTCTTGCCTGTAACTTTTCCAGCACGTCCTAAGACCACACCTCTAATCCACTGATCTTTATCATTAAATTTATAAAGTATTCTGTCATTTGATTTGAGACTTTCAGAAATGTTCAAATCATCTTGAGGAACAGCTGCTGAAGCTTCTTGAGCATTGTTTATCCCACACTCATCATTTTGTCCTATTAGTTTGGAAATTTCCGGTTTAACATGCACATTTGAATCAGAATTACTAGTAGAATTTATTTTCTCATTGGAATCGTCTCCAGAAATGAAATCACAGTTTGCTTTGATTAGACGATTTGGGGATACTCTGAGAAATGATTCTCCATGCCTTATAAATATAACTTTTCCATCTTGAAACACCAGTTTGGCCGGACCATACCACTTATCCTTTCCATCTCGCTTATATAACACCCTGTCATTGTTTTGGAAAATGTCCTCTGCAGCGCGAATTTTGTTCCTCAGCGCCCGGCGAATTCTTTCATCCTATTCTGACTGGATATAGGCCCTTCTAGCGGAATGAAGTGCATTCAAATGTTTGGCAAATTGTTCGCTCGATGTACGACTTTCTAGTGCAGGTAGAGTGCTGGTCATTATATTAGGTATTGTAGGATTGATGCCGAACACAAGCTGGTAGCTACTGTAACCGTTCCACATTTGTAATGAATTTCTCGCCATATTTGCCCAACACAGGAGTACATCATCCGAAGTTGTGGTATTTTCAGCTTTAAGCTTAGTAAGCATCATGTCCGTGACAGCGTGCACCCTCTCACTTAATCCGTTCTGGAATGGACTTCCGGCTGCTGTGGTACAAACTTCTATATTCAACAGAGAAGCCGCATCACGAATTTCGTCATTTGAAAACTCACCACCATTGTCAGAGAATAGGGATTTCATCAGACCGAAGTTTCCAACCCAATATGTCATTATTTTGTCTATAATTTCACTTGATTTCTTACTATGCACAAAAACAGACACAGTTAGTCTAGACCACATGTCAATGAGATGCAATATCCAAGAGTTATTCCACTTTTGAGATCCATGGCAATTCTTTCATTAAAGCTTCTTGCCATAGGCATTGAAACCACTGGACTGGTAACTGGTAACAGAATATTGTTTACAAAGATCACAATTTTTTCTTTTAATAGAGCAATGAGTCTCTTATTGGATGGATGAGCGAACTGTCTGTGTAGCTTTTTCAGTGCTTTTGATAATTCAGAATAACACATGTCTGAAAGGCGCACAGCATTCACACTCTCAATGAACACATCTTGTGTTAAATGGGTAAACAGTAATGTCCAGATGTAGTCACTTTCTGTCCATGAATTTCTGCAGTATCATTGACAAGATCCAGCTTCACATTGGCTCTCTTCATAGCACTTCTGCTGAGAAGCGGAGGAATGTCAGAATCAACAACGTCAGTTTTAATAGTGATGTGACATCCTGCCAACACTGCTGGTATCTCATACTCTGATTATGATTGAAGTTGGGTTCCACCACCGAATTTAAATATCTTTTCCCCAGGGTAACACCTCACATTGTTTTTAGCATTGGAATCAAACAGTCTATATATGTTTCCATCCACGATTTTCCACACACTGTACTGCTACATGCACTGTCTAAAATAACACAATTTTGAGCTTCCATTCACAATTGCGCAACTTCTGAGTTATTGAATCCAGTGAACAAAACAACATTCTCTCCTTTATCGTGATCAACTATGTTACATGTTACTTTGTTAGAAATGTTCTCCCAACTATCGGAACAGGATTTCAAAAAGTGACGATACAAACCACATGCTGTGCAGGTTAGAGGATGTCCATCAAATCCTGCTGGATTAACAGGTCTACTGTTATTGGATCGTTGACCCATATCTCTCATGGGACGTCGCTGACCACCCCTGTTATTGTTATTCCATTGCAAATTCCGTTGATTCACATATTCTGCGGCTAATAAAGCATCTTCATGGTCTGCCAAAAAAGCAGGTTCTAATTTAATTGCAAGTCCTGCAGATGAACCGCATGCTCCGCCACCTTCACCTTTAAATTTTTTAGGAGATTTCTTGGCTTGAGTGTATCCTTTTGTGCATAATCCATGCCAGTCATAACTAACAACTTTTCGTCCTTGGTTATTTTAGCACAACGTAAAAGTTTGAAAGCCAGATTTCTGATGGTAGTTTCATTCCTTTCTTCAGAATTTGATTGTATCTCTGATCGAAATTGCTGATAAAATCATTGATGGTCTCAGAATCTGATCTTGCATAATCTTCAAATTTGTTTAAACTGTCCTCCAAATCATCTTAACCCTTTTTTTTTATCAAGAAATGTTAGCAATGTATCTAGTCCTGTCTCCTTTTTATGTTTACCCATACCATAGTATGGTAAACATAGTGTCGTTGCCCAGATTGACCACTCGTCGTTCGTCCGTCTGTCTGTCTGTCTGTCTGTCCGTAGACACTTTACGAGTAATGCGATAACTCAAACATTTTCTATCCGATCGAAACCAAATTTTGTATGTGGGTTTCTCAGCCCAAAATACAGATCGAGTTCGAATTTGGGTTTGATCCGAGTTTTTGTTACAGAGTTATGGCCCTTTTTCGACTTAGAATTCACGCATTCTGCCATAACACAAACATTGTTTGTCCGATTGGAACCAAATTTGGTATGTGAGTTTCACAGCCCAAAATACAGATCGAGTCCGAATATGGGTTTGATCCGATTAACTTTAAAGGAGTTATGACCCTTTTTCAAGAAAAAAAAATTATTAAAAAAAATTCAATTTTTTTAGATTTAGCTCCTTGCTAAATTTAGCATATACAAATATTAAATTTTGTTTGAACTTTAATAACAATAAAAAAAAAATAATAATAAAAAAAAATGGACACTTTCATTTATTTTAGTTTTATACGATTAATTAGATGTGATATCCTGTTTTGAAAATATGAAGATTTTATTGCAATAGTTTCATGTAATATAATGATATCAATAAATTACCATGTGATCATCCAACATCCAGAGTATATGAGAGGATTTTTATAGATGTTGTCATTCCAAGTGAAATCTGTTATGAAATGAGTGATGACATATGATACAGATCTCTGGTGGCTCAAGCAAGATAAACAACACTGGTGGCTGGCTGTTTGTTTATTCTTACTGTCAAATTGATTAATGGCAGCACAAGACTGGTGTTTTTCGTATTCTTGAAATTTCATTACAGGGTGAGATATATATACCGCTATTCTCAAAGTAATTGACCAGAAAAACGGGGTGATACCCTGGTCATGACCGCTGTGATACCGGTAATAAACGGTAGTGGTATCAAGACGGTCATGGCGGTGGAGTTACGGTATTGGGCGATAATGATACCGCGGTCTTTTAGCGGGCACCGCATTAATTTTGTTGAATACCGCGGTGATTTTCATGGAACTGTTTGAGGGGAGGTATTTACTCACACATACTTGTTCGCGTTAACAAGCGGTATCAGTACCGCGGTATTGGAGGATACAGCGGTATAGTACCGCCATATTAACGGGGTGACACCACGTTATTGGTGGTCAATTACTTTAAGTATAGCGGTATATATGTGTCTTCTAAATTCCATTAATTTGCTTCAAAAATAATTAACCCTTTCCAAGGTTTCCATAGACACATACTATAATGTACATGGACTCTTCCTCATATCTCTTAATATCTATTGGGTATCTTTGCACACTATTCACTTCTATCAATTTTGGTATTGACTGATTAATTGATTTTTGACAAATATATTAACCCTTCAGACACGTGCTTTCAATTTGAAATTAAAACAACAGCTGATAGCCAATATGATTTATCTATGCAATGGGAAACAGGCAGATAAATATACATGACTATTGTAAGTGATGACTTGTTTTGAAAATCAATATGGTAGATGTTAGTATTTCCAGGAACTTTATTTTCCCATTTGTTCCCATTTTCATGGTTGATTGAATTTTAGGGGCCACAGAGCACTTAGAAGATTAACATTGAAGGTTGTGGCTTTTAGTGCCCAATCTACTTGTAAAACATTGTAATGTGTGAAACCATTCAAATGAGAGCTAACTTACTTTCTTTTATATGAACGATTTAGTGGTCATAGGGGCCAGCATCCCCATCATATTATGTCTGTATGACATTATATAGATAATACTTTTGAATTGTATAAACTACATATATTTTTGAAAACCATACACCCCTGTTATGAAACACTTAATCTTATTTAATACACAGGTCAGATCTGATTTTATATCTGTCCATGTTTGATAAACAAATAACTGGGGAGAATGGGGGAAGTGGGGGGGGGTAATTAAAGTACCATTTAAATACGAGATGGAATCCCCTACATATATGTCGTTCTAAGCAATTATAATTTCTCTTTAGAAGTGAATAATCAATTTTGAATATCTGGCATGTCAAAAGTGGCAAAGATAGGGATTTATCACTTTTGCTTCCAATGAGTTAACTTAAACTCCTAAACATGTCCTCCAAAATCACTAAACCATTGGATCTCACAGTGAGAGGTCCTTGTGAGAATAGGGACAGAGTTATGAGATTTAAAACTACTCCTCCCCAACCCAAATACTTTAACCCTTTCTTAAGACAAATTATTTGAGCTTTTGATTTCAAGTTGGGTGCTGATATATGGATTAATTCCTGTGATCATATCTTTGACAAATTATCAGTTATGGCTAGTCGCTATCGCCAAGGTATGGGTTAAACATCTGCCGATCGTGATCGGCCTCTCGTTCAACTTAAGAAATCTCTAATTTTGGGTTATCCTGATGGTAACTTGAGCAATATTGAACAGAATTTCTTGGTACGTGGTTCCCATTTGAGTAGACGAAGGTCAAGTTTGAATTTAGTCATGGTACAATGATTTTTGACTTTTTTGTTCGTAACTTGAGCAATATTCAACATAATATCTTGATATTTTGTATTATATGTGGTGCATGAGAACACACCAGTCATCGTTTAGTTGGAGTAAAATTTTACCTTCTTTGTTTTTTAAAGACATATTATGGACTTTTTTTGGATGCATGAAACTGATAATTTAGTACTCAGGTGCTATGCCATCTGGAGGAATGTAGCATTCTGCTAACATCACCCAAAATCTCAACAAAATCGCCCATACAACTCCATATAAAACACTGTCTGAACTACGCTCAATTGTAAATATTTACATCTTGATTCGGGACGCAACAGTCCGCGATAAACTAACGCAAATGATTTTCCCATCGATACTCATTGCATTTAATAAATACATAATACTGATGGTGTGTGTTGTAAATTTGGATTAATATTCATAAAAATAACTACTTTGAGCAAGATTATTATCCATTTCTATTTGATCACTCAACCGGGGTGTTTCACATCACTTTAAAAAAGCCAACGTCCCAAAAAGCCACCTCGATTTGGGGATGTGGGGTCTGCAACCTTTTATTTCTTACTACAACCATTATATCATTGAGTGGCTGTACAGTCTGCATACACATTCATTGGGTCACTGACTCTCATTTTCTTTATAGTAATGGGTTCCGTCCGTCCATCCCGTAATTGTAAGAGTCACAACTTGAACAAATGTAAACGGATTTCAAAGATTTGTGGTATATGAGTTCACCTGACCATTACCTAGAATGATTTCGCAAGCCAGGTCTGGCCAGATATTTTTACCGGAGTTATTGGACTTTGTTTATTATTTTTGTCAAATTTACCAAATAGCAAATAGACGACATCACAGGGCTCATTTCCACAAATCTCAACGGATTTCAAAGATATTTGGTATATGAGTTCACCTGACCATTACCTAGAATGAGTTCGCAAGCCAGGTCCGGCCGGATATTTTTACCGGAGTTATTGGACTTTGTTTATTATTTTTGTTGAATTTACCAAATAGCAAATACATGTTTACACGACGTCACAGGGCTCATTTCCACAAATCTCAACGGATTTCAAAGATATTGGGTATATGAGTTCACTTGACCAGTATCTAGAACGAGTTCGCAAACCAGGTCCGGCTGGATATTTTCAGCAGAGTTATTGGACTTTGTTTATTTTTTTGGTGCAATTGGACGACGTCACAGGGCTCATTTCCACAAATGTCAATGGATTTCAAGATTTTTGGTATATGAGTTCACATGACCAGTATCTAGAACGAGTTCGCAAACCAGGTCCAGTAGGATATTTTCAGCGGAGTTATTGGACTTGTTTATTTTTTTGTGTGCAAATGGACGACGTCACGGGGCTCATTTCCACAAATGTCAACGGATTTCAAAGATTTTTGGTATATGAGTTCACATGACCAGTATCTAGAACGAGTTCGCAAACCAGGTCCGGCCGGATTTTTTCAGCAGAGTTATTGGACTTTGTTAATTGGTATATTCATTCCCATGACCAGTACCTAAAATGAGTTCGCAAGCCAGGCTTTTTGACAAAATCCCACCTCTTGTTTAGCACATACTGAGAACGCAAACATTATTGAGAATGCACTTCCCCAACTGCACATTTCGGCGGGGAATACCGCCGTCTGCGACAGCTTGTTATATTATCTATTAGTTCTAGTTTTTTCTGCATGGTAAATTTACTGAAACTTTTCTCTGGATATCTTCTATGAAACAACCGGCAGGTTGAGTTGATATCTGTTTTTAAATGTCCTTTCATATGTGTCCTAATTCACAAAAATATAGTCCAAGTCTTCTTGTACTAAAACCAGCTAAGATATTGGGATGGCGATGCTGGCGTTTAGTCCAAGACCGCCCTATATGCTCGCTTATGACACGGCTTAAGCGTTAGTGACCCGCTCAAATAAAACCACAATTATATGAAATAAAATATCACAATTGCGACAATAAACGGATATTTTCCGCAGAAGACATGCTATTTTATCTGAAACCCACATCAGTTGTGAATTTAAAACGGTAATTTAATGTGAAAAGAAACATTTGCCGCAGTGTTTACATATTTTTAAAAGTATGCGAACTCAGTTGACCTTGCGAACTGCGTTCGGCATTTTCCGGTGAAAATATTCCGTAGATTTTCAATCAACCACGCACGATGAATTCTCCATTGTAATCGTAATTATACGTGACAATAAATAAATAAATACATAGATTAAATACATATTGAAGATATAAATGTAATACATTACATAAATTACGGGAATTATAACCATCTCACAGTTTAAAACAGTGTAAACACAATGAGCATTAGAATATCATGGGGGCCGCCATTTTGTTTGTATCGAAATTCGTCTCGGCCAAAACAAACACCGGACAATGCCGAAGTTCTTCGGAACCTGAGTTCGGCTTTCAGTTAAGTAAACAAACAGAAAAAACAACGATGTTTATGGCAATCAACCGGAATATTCTATGTGTAATTTAACATTAAAGTTAGATTATTATACACCATTCTGACCATAAGATGTAAGCCTTTCCGATGTATATAGCATCATGTATTGATTTGCTAGGTAAATCGAGTAAAATACACCACAGATTCCCGCCACAGATCGTGGGCGTAAGTCGTGTGGTAGGATTGGTATGCAAGCGGGCTTGGACTAAACGCCAGCATCGCCATCCCAATATCTTAGCTGGTTTTAGTACAAGAAGACTTGGACTAACAAAAATAGTGATGGGGCTACATGTATGCGCCTGAATAGTTTACCTCCATATATTTCATTAAGACTACTCTTTCTCAGAAAGTGT
Source organism: Siphonodentalium dalli (assembly GCA_032622095.1). Classification (NCBI taxonomy): domain Eukaryota; kingdom Metazoa; phylum Mollusca; class Scaphopoda; order Gadilida; family Siphonodentaliidae; genus Siphonodentalium; species Siphonodentalium dalli. The sequence continues at coordinate 77,305,825 of CP136065.1, read as the reverse complement.
TTCAGCTGTGGAGTTAAAAATGGTTATTTAGGCTCTTGTAAATTTCACATGTTATGAGGGGCTGTTGACCCTTCTGTTGTGTCTCAATTTAATTTGGAAAATTTCTCCTCCTAATGATGTTAGTTTAAGTATCTTTTCTTTAAAAAAGTATAATCATTTGAATGTGTTGAATGATCTCCAGAGGACTGGGAATCAGATTTGTTCAAATGGGGGCCAGCTAGTCAAATACATGTATATGCTGAGCATAGGTATTTGACACTTTTCCCCCTCCCTTCCCCACTCCAATGAATTAATTTAAATGGCCAGGTATGCAGATTTTTATATTTTTATGGTTTGACGAGGGACGGTTGGCGGGCGGACATGTGGGTGGGCCGACCTAAAGAATGCCTTATAACTTTGACATTTGTGAACGGATTCAAAAACAATTTGGTATGTCAGTTGCTCCCAATGACTATTTACTGCCTATAGAAAATGGGTCACGTCTGAACTTTTTTACAAGAGTTATCCATCTTAGATGTTTTTTAGTTAAGTTTTTCCCTGTTAGCGCGATAACTCAAGCAAATATTAACCAATTTCAACAATATTTGGTATATGAGACTCTTGCAACAATATCTCGGACGAGTTCGAAAACCAGGTTTGTCCGATTTTTTTTTGCAGACTTATGGGTCTTAGTTTGTCTATTTTTAGCAATTTTATCACCGTTAGCGCAATAACTCGATGAAATATTAACCGATGTCAACAATATTGGGTATATGAGTCTCCTGCAACAATATCTCGGACGAATTCGAAAACCAGGTTTGTCCGATTTTTTTTCGCAGAGTTATGGGTCTTAGTTTGTCTATTTTAAGCAATTTTATCACCGTTAGCGCGATAACTCGTTGAGATATTAACCGATTTCAACAATATTTGGTATATGAGTCTCCTGCAACAATATCTCGGACGAGTTCGAAAACCAGGTTTGTCCGAATTTTTTTTCGCAGAGTTATGGGTGTTAGTTTGTCTATTTTTAGCAATGTTATCACCGTTAGCGCAATAACTCAATTAAATATTAACCGATTTAAACAATATTTGGTATATGAGTCTATTGCAACAATATCTCGGACGAATTCGAAAACCTGGTTTGTATGAATTTTTTTTTCCGGAGTTATGGGTCTATTTTGTCTATTTTAATCACAATTTTATCACCGTTAGTGCGATAACTCAATGAAATATTAACCGATTCAATTGATATTTGGTATATAGGTCTATTGCAATAATATACCACCGTCCAACTTTTTTTCCCGGAGTTGTGCACCTTATTGGCAGAAGTTTGGTTCGACTGCCAAAAAACTCGACAAAAGCATCTTAGATGCGTACCCCTTGTTAATAATTTAATATTTAAATAGCAATATGCAATTTGAAACAACAAAAGAGTATTTTATGACATGCTTGACTGTGCTTTTTATTTCTGATTTATTGCCCTTTATCAACCATAAATCATTCAAAAGTTTTATTTTCAGGCTGTCAATGCAGTACAGTGGTGTAGAGAGTGAGCTACAGTTTCAATCTCCCCACATTCACAGTATGGATTCCCTCTAAAGTTAGTCTGGTTCAAGTCATAATTCAAATTACTACACACCCAAGGCGAAATCTTGAAAATGCAAATTCAAAATACCTTGGTCTTTCAGCTACTCCGGGGTTCAGAAAAGTTTTCATTCAGTGTTTCAGAAATTCTCACTTTTTGTGGTAGTTTATTCCATAGCCTTACAGCTCCGGGCAATAATGACTTTTCATAAGAGACAGTTTGTGTGATTTTATGTTCTATGCTCCTGTGGGCACTGATTTCCTGACTTTGGTGGTATGTGTACATGCAAATATAGATATGATGCTATCCTTAACAAAATGATACAGATTTCTCTATGGTATGGTACATGTATACTGAAAAGAAGAAAACAGCATATACAGAATCAAAAACACAATTCCCGTTCAGGATCAAGAGGGAAGTGCAATAGTGTCCAAGAAGTTTCCCTTTCATCATTCTTGTCAGTGTAAAACTCTGTTATGTTCCTTATTTTTTATCATGAAATTCTTCACATTTTATGTGCGTTTTAAATTCTGCTAGTTGCAGCTGCTAGTTGCGTAAATTTCGACTTTGGGAAACTGAAATTATAAGTGTCACATTTAACCCTGTCAGGATGGTAGCTGTGTTTGTGCAGCATTAAAGATCATGTGCCAGTGCATTCTCTTATATATGTGAGTCTCATATAATGGAGCCTCTCATATAAGAGAATGCACTGGCTTATTGGCTTACAAGTCAAGATAAATATTGTTAGGCCAATTGTGTATTATCTTATATATGCGAGGCTCCCTATAGGAGATTTACATATATAAGTGAATGCATTGGCACAGGATTTTTGTAAAATTTCAAGAAACTCCAGTCATGAAAGTGTTAAAATGGCAGGCCTAGTTTGAATGTTACAAAATTGGTATTATACATACATTGTTGGAATCCATATGGCCAACACTCTGGGTCGGTGGTATTATATATTTTTGGAGAATCCATATGCCAACACTCCATGTCGGTAGCAAGCCTGAATTTAGTGTGTCTGACATTTGCAGAATGAGGTCCCCAGAGGGTGAATTTAGTGACGCTATCCCACATGGTAGGCTAGCATCACCAAATTCACCCTCTGGGGACCTCATTCTGCTTAGGCCTCAACTGCTATGAGACACCTAGGATCAGATTGAAGTTCCCCACTTGAAGTTGGTGATGTTCACCCATTAGTCACCTCGATTATGCAATTTATTTTCTGCAAATTAAGGGTTATAGAAACTGAACAGAAGGGGAAAAGTAACTAAAAACAATGTTAATTTGAGACTATAATTATGTACTTCCCGGAAGATTAGCACTAAGCAGCAAAATGAGGTCCCCATAGGATGAACTTGGTGACGCTAACCCACTGTGTTGGGTAGCGTCAATAAATTCACCTTCTGGGGTCCTCATTCTGCAAATGTCAGACACACTAAATCCATGCTTGGTTGGTAAATGATTTCTCTCTCGATCATATTTTGGTTTAATTTACATGTATATTTATATTTCCTCTGTAAAATTCAATCTGCCCAGTTGAGATGTTAGTCGTCTATCTGTGGAAAACATCCCACCCCATAATAACTGAGAGCTTTCTCTTATATATGCGAGTCTCCAATAGGGTGCCCCACATATATACGAGAATGCATTGTCCTAACAATATGAGCTTTCTGATGAATGGCAACAAGCCATATTTCCGACTAAATCCTGAACAATTACCCATAATTCTGCTGTGGTTATGGAGTCGATTAATTAGGGCATTACTGTAGACATTAGTTCACACTAATGTAATATATAGACATTAATTACTGTAGATACTTTTATAAGAAGTGTATGATTTTTCTTCTCTTGTGAGATGTGGAGGATTATTTTCACTAGAATCTATGCCAATTACACTAATAGCTTTCCAACAGCATGTATTATTAATTTTGATCACTCAGGCATGTGATCCAATACTATTCCTTTAACCCTTTCATGTGCTGGTGCAGCATTGAAGATCCTGTGCCAGTGCATTCTTTTATATATGTGATTCTCCCATAGGGAGCCTCACATATATAAGGGAATGCACTGGCTTACGTCAAGGTAAATATTGTTAGGACAATGCATTCTCTTATATATGTGGGGCACCCTATTGGAGACTCGCATATATAAGAGAATGCATTGGCACAGGGTTCAGGAAGTTCCAGTCATGAAACGGTTAACTCTTTGATAACAAAATTCAATCTTTGAGATGACAATTATTTTAAGTTATGATCTACTCACCAAAAATTAAAGAATTGTTGCTAGAAGCGGTCTGATAACAATCATTTCACTGTTCACAGTCATATTGTTTTTGTATATAATTTATTGGGATACCATACATTAAATTATTTAAATCAGCAATGGTCTCTTTTTCATTCAACACCATGGATGTATTTATAATGTTCAGATAAAAAAAAAATTCTAACCTCGCCCTTCAAGCAATATCAAACTATACTATTCCTCATGGTGTGGCTAGGTATCCTGGCAGGGACCAGCCTGGAGGGTGACTTGGGAGACATCTTCTCCATTATATGTGCCACTTTCCCCCATTTTTGTCTCAGGGAGAAGTGACTTCTCTCTTGTATAAGCATATGTCTCAACAGCATATTTAAAGTAAATATAATTCACCAATTATAATGGTGTTCTTACTCACTATAATTATTTTATAAATAGTAGGGGCCTGCGATGCATCGAATCGAAATTTGATTTTCGATTCATCCCTCTGAATCGAATCGAATCGCATGCGTATTTGAAATCGAGGTTTTCTCTCACATACAAGACAAACGTCTTCTTGGCGAGATTGGACTCACCGTTTGTGAGCGAATCTGATAGTTCAAGTTATCTAAATTATTCACATAGCATCTCCGATATTAAATTGCGTCTGTATTTCATCAAGAACAGATGTCGGGACATTCACATACGAGTCAGACATTTTCAGAATGAGGTCCCCAGACCAAATTCACCCTCTGGGGACCTCAATCTGCTGAGGCCTCAACTGCTATGGGAGACTTAGGATCAGACTGAAGTTCCCCAGTTGGAGTTGGTTAGTCACCTTGATTATGCATTTTATTATGCATTTTATTTTCTGCAAATTAGGGGACATAGAAACTGGGCAGAAGGGAAAAAGTAACTAAAAACAATGTTAATTTGAAATTATAAATACTTCCCAAAAGATGAGGCCTAAGCAGAATGAGGTTCCCAGATGGTGAATTTGGTGATGCTAGCCTGCCATGCAAGATAGCATAATTAAATTCACCCTCTGGCAACAGACAGACTATTTGCAGGCTTGACAACTAGATGGATCAGAGATGAGATAATCTGTTGTGGTGGGTTGATTTCATGCATTTTCATCTTCACATGGAAAAATTAAAGCATGTCAGACCAGGATTCGTAATGGCTGAACTATCACTAATTGCAAGCCTTGAAATATTGTCTTGTCATATGCAGAATGAGGTCCCTAGAAGGTGAATTTAGTGGCGCTATCCCACACAGGCTAGTATCACCAAATTCACTCTCTGAGGCCTCACCTTCTTGGAAGTATCTAGAGTCACAAATTAACATTATTTTTGGTTACTTTTTCCCTTCTGTTCAGTTTCTATATCCCCTAATTTGCAGATGATAAAATGCATAATCGAGGTGACTAATGGGTGAACATCACTTCAACTGGGAACTGCAATCTGAACCAAGGCCTCCCACCATAACAGTTGAGGACTAAGCAGAATGAAGCTCCCAGATGGTGAATTTGGTGACGCTAGCCAGCCATGCGGGGTAGCATCACTAAATTCACCCTCTGTGGACCTCATTCTACAAATGACAGACAAACTCTTTTATGGGGGGGGGGGGGCATGGGTTTAAAATTTGCAACCCAATCATCTATTCCTTGTGGCGTTCGATGACCATCATACTTCAAAATAAGAAATTGGCCTCGGGCCCCTTCAATCTTGTTCTATCAAGTTAAAGGTACTCAATCCGATTAGATGCTCCTAAATTACTATTTCTTTTGTCTTTGGGGGTCAAAAATATTTGATTCGAGTCGAGGAACCCACCCATCAAAGCTCCGAGTGATCACATATCTATTTTTGAAGTTTGTTATTTCTCGAGATGTGTAATAATATGTGGCCTAGAAACACGTGGTCAAACAGAGGGTCTCGGGCAAAATTGCGGATGAAAATGGATAACTCTAAAATCAAGTGATAATATGGTCAACAAAAATGTTTATAAATAACAAGTTTTGGTAAATTTTATTCCATAGTTGACAGTGGTTAGCATTATTTTGTTACAATAAATCGATTCTGATAACTAAAGCTATTTTGAAGAAATGTATCTTGGTGGTATGGGGACAGTCTTGTCGGATTGAGTACCTTTAATTGCTCACACCTGAGACTGTTCTCTGGTTCTGACAGAGAAATAAATACATGCCCCTTTAAAACAAATAAAAAAAACGTTCGATAATCTACTTTCGATTTCCATTGATAACCGTTTACAATGTTGCTATGGTGAAGTGTAACATGACATTGTGATAGCTTGCGATAGATATATTTAGATTGTAAACACGGTCTTGGTTAACGTTCGGTGCGATAATGGGACTCTGTTAACCGTGGTTGGGCGCGTTTTCCACCAATGATAAAATTGCATGGTCCTGCATGCCATCGTGGGAGCGGTGCTCAGATTGTAAGGTGCACGGCTCATTATGGCATAAATGGCGAACGTGGTTAGAATCCCCGATGCAGGGACGTGGCGACAGGGGGTCTAGCCCACCCCCAACTCGGGTTAAATGATGTTCTACAGTTGGAAACTTCATGCCTCACACAACTTTTCTTTGAAATTTTACACCACATATATGCAGGGACGTGGACACCGTGGGGTGTCCACGGATCTGGTCATTTCCAACTGCACGACCCCCCCCCCCCCATGAACCAGACCAAACTCACAAGTTTGCGTAATTCCGTTTGTGTCCAATCCCTTAATTACCAACTGGTACGTCACAGGCCGGGTGTTGGCCAAGTCGATCTTCTCGGTCTACAACAGCTTGGGATATCGGTTTTGGTTAATTGATGCTGTTTTTGGATCGATTCCCGTCCCGTAACAGACTTTCATTTTCATTACTACGTTTACACGTGGGGCCTGGGCATTAACGTGAACAATAACGGGACTCAACACAGTATCGCCAACCCAACCAACATCCTAAGCTTATAGTCTAGCCTGGATGGTATCAGCTATAATTCTGAATTGACCATGCAGTAGTCTTTCACCGGCCCCGGGGAGGAACATGCAGGATTCGCTGCTCGGCCAAGTGTGAGAAAAATTTGAGTTCTGAACCTGAACCTGAACCTGAAAATTTCAAAATCTTAACATCTATATGGCCGACCAGGTGTGAAAAAGGTTTGAAACCTGAACATAAAATTGCAAAATCCTAGCATCTAGACCGGCCTCAAGCTTTGCGGGTGATTTCCAACTAATGGCTATATCACAGTTAATTTTGTTTACCAAAAGTAGGAAATATGCAAATGTTGGTCCATAAACAACAAATTTCCCACTAACAAAATTGGAATATCAAACCCCACGGCCGAGAACATTTTCGACCTATTGTTACGCCACCGTAGTGTGGTGTTTCTAGCTTTTGGTTTTTTGATATCGCATGGTCGATCGATAATTCACTGGGTGATTGTACATTCGGCAAACCTCGTCAGATTCCGTCACCGTTTCATCGTACCGATAATTACGAGAGTACAACTAAGATTGGCACATGTGTTTACGTCACCGGTGTAATTGTGGGGACATGCTTCTATTATGAAGGTTTGCTACCCCGAAGGTCCGCTATTCCGAAGGTTCTCTATTCCGAAGGTTTTTGTTATTTTTAGGTTAATTCTATATTTTAAAGTATTGAGACTAATTTGAGAGGGTTCATTTTCACAAAGATTCTTTATATGGAGTGTGCGCTCACATCCGAACTGATCATGCGCGCACACCGATACAGATACAGGAGGAAATAACTTAACTTAGAACATTAAATGTGATTTTGTTTTGTTTTCGCTGGTTTTCTTGAGATTTTATGTCATTACGTGGGCCCATACCTTTGAATTCTTGGCATATACTATGAATGTTGTGGTATATATGGACCCTCCCGCATTGGGACATGACATAGGTTCAGTTGACTTAAGTGGTGTTCTGTGTGTGCTCCAATTTGGAGTTCAATATTTTAAGGGCCAAGTTTAGAATTTTATGGGTCCATACCTTTGAACTCTGGGCATATAATATGAATATTGGGGGGCATGTCTCTATTCCGAAGGTTCACTATCCCGAAGGTCCACTATTCCGAAATTTCTCTGAATGTTCGCTATTCCGAAGGTTCACCAATCCGAAGGTTCGTTATTCCGAAGGTTCTGTGTTTCAAAGATTTTTTTTATTTTAAGGTTAATTCTATATTCTAAAGTAACGAGAGGGTTCATTATCACGAAGATTCTTTTTATGAAGGAAATAACGTAAAACATTAAATGTGATTTTGTTTTGTTTTCGAGGGTTTTCTTGAGTTTAATGTCATTACGTATGACCTATTTCTCATTACATATTCACGCCAAGGAGCCCACACAATTGCTATGTTACGATGCGATTTAATGTGATTATGTGTGACCTAATATCTCAATAATCTGAGGCAAGAGTACGCCTGCTAAAGGCGAATTATAACAGTTGGGGGTATAACGCTCAATAAATACTGGAGGCTATAACAAACTGCGCAGTAGAATATCGCTGAATGGACGAGTATGAGATGAGCCTAAATGCAATTGTGACTTTGTTTAAAGGCCCACTTAATTTTCGAGTCATTAATTTTTTATAGTATATACGGTTTTAATAACAATTTATGCCATAAAATTTGAATAAACTACTATAATTCATCACCATTTGAAAGGCAGAATACTTCTATCTCCTAGTTTGAAACACCTTCAAAATACCGCGTCGTATATCTAGCAATTAGCAACCAACATGTCCTCCTCGGCTTTCCATAGAATTCAACGTAATTTGATACTTATGGGTATTTGTGTCCGGGAAGTGTTTTGAACGGGTCAAATCGTGACCCCGACCTGACCTTGACCATTAAAACTGTCAATGCAAGGTCAATTTGGGTAAAACGGACAAATTTCGGCGAAATTTGATACCTAGGGATACTTTGATCCGAGGAGAGTTTTGAACGGGTCAAATCGCGACCTCGGCCTGACCTTGACCTTCAATATGGCCAATCAAAGGTCAACTCGGATAAAACGGATAGATTTCGACGAAATTTGATACCTATGGGTACTTTTGTCGGGGGGGGGTGTTTTGGACGGGTCAAATCATGACTCTGACCTTACCTTGACCTTCAAAATTGTTAATTAAATGTCAAGTTGGGTAAAACGGACGGATTTCGACGAAATTTGATACCTATGGGTAGTTTTCTACGGGTGGGGGTGTTTTGGACTGGACAAATCATGACCCTGACCTGACCTTGACTTTCGAAATAGTCAATTGAAGGTCAAATCGCACCTTTCACCGGAAAGCAGATGGGAAACAGCCCGGTGAAGTCGGGCCTATCAGCTTGTGTAATAAAGAAGACAGTTTGATGAAAGTAATGTATGCCACGAGAAACGGGAAAACTTGAAATATGGAAGTACGCAAATTTCCCGCATAAAATTTGAAAGCTAGTTTATAGAATAATTGTATTATTATTTATATTTATGGCTAATAATACGATCTTGGTGGCGTTACCATTTCTGACTATGGTTTTCTTGTTCTGTATTGTTGGTATGAAATTTCCAATATCGTGTCACGTCTGGTCAGGTATGAAATTTCCAACTGTTGGAAATTTTTTATGAGATTCCCCCTGTCCCTACATATATGGGTTGTAATCATTTTCATTGTATGATTTTCCAACCTATAATTAGAGGGGAATTTGTTGTTTTTAGACAACAGGAACATAGTGTTCTATATTTATTCAAAATTCGGATCTGAAATTGCTATTGGAAATTTTCCAACATTATGGGGGTGTCAACTTGGAAATTTCCAGCAGTAGGAAAGTTTTAGTTACCAGTTGAATAATTCCAACCGGGGGGGTGCAAATTGTATTTCGCAAACATGGGAGTTTTGGTGTCTGGTTCAAGGGGTGGGTGGGAGGTGCACGTGAAAATTTAAGGTGGATGTGGACACCCCCCCCCCCCACCCACGGAAACCCTCTAGCACGTCCCTGTCCCGGTGAGCGCGGATTGGTGATGTACGCGTGCAAAAGAGAGGTGCCATGCTTGATTGATTGGGGTTTAACGTCGTTTTAGCAACAAAGCCATATCACGACGAGAGGTGCCATGATTGCAGTAACCGAAATTTTTATTTTCGAAACCGTTCATGGTAGGATAATTGTGATTAGGTGATTTTGAAGAAGGCTATATCTGGAGGGTGTATCCTCCTTATCATGAGTGACGAAGGCTATAGCTGGAGGGCGTATCCTCCTTATCATGAGTGAAGAAGGCTATATCTGGAGGGCGTTTCCTCCTTATCATGAGTGAAGAAGGCTATAGATGGAGGGCGTATCCTCCTTATCATGAGTGAAGAAGGCTATATCTGGAGGGCGTTTCCTCCTTATCATGAGTGAAGAAGGCTATATATCTGGAGGGCGTGTCCTCCTTATCATGAGTGACGAAGCCGTCGTAATCGAAAAAACTAAAATGTCGTAAAGACAAGATTTATACTGTTTACTTCTAAAGTGTCTTATACCACCATAAAATCATGTTTTCTCATCAACTAGAAGATAATTTATTATGAAAATGGATTTATTATATCAACTGTGATATCAGGTGCTTTTGTGCAAAGTTCTTGACAGATACAAATTCTAGTTCCAGAGTCTACCAGAAATGCTGATTATATCTTGTTCGCTATAGTCTGATTTGAATTGAGGGGTTCACCCCCCCCCCCCCCCTCCGCCGAATAATGAATTATTATAATTATGTGGTGAAAAAATTCCAACTAATATTGTGCCAGGCATGAAATTTCCATCTGTTGAACAATATTTCAAAATGGGGGGGGGGGCGTGCATGTGATTATTAAATACACTCCACATCAAACCCCACCAAACCCACATCGTCACTACGTCCCTGCAAACAAGACGCCAAACGGTGGCGAAGCTGGTTATAGGGTAATGTGGGGGATAATGCGACGCGGGGCATAATGCGACAGACGGTGGTTATCAGGCCATATGATTTTTCCATGACTGAAGTTGAATCGCACATTAATTATTTTAGTAAGACCAATCATAGAAGTGGACATCCCAATTGGACCGACATCGTTATGACTGTTTAATCTCACATGCGAAACGCCGGAGTAGGGGTACCCACATTTGGTGACCCCCTTTTTGAATGGTTTATAACTCCGGTAATTCGTGTACATGTTAAAACGAGAACATCTTACCACTACCACCAAAGCTACATGCATATTTTGGTAAAGTAAGACAAGTTATATCGTAAGTTGATCAGTTTTATGTACATCGGTTATTCACATTCACTCATATTTGGGGGAGAGACAGGTTGTCTGGTTGTGGGGCATAATGCGACACTCGAGTACAACCAGTACGAGAAAAAAATATGATTAGGCATATATCGCAAATCAAACCTGGAAAAATAAATCGTATCGTAACCTTAGTTCAAAAGAAAAGAAATAAAAAAACATATTCGATCATTCCCAAACATTAAAACATGATATAGATAAATAATTATTGTTAACCCTACCCCGGCCATTTTCCTGAAATCAAAACTTTATGGTGATATTTTACCGGCCAAATAAATCAATAAAATGTCTCATTGGTCTGCTGCTATGACTTTAAATAACGCCTATATATACATTCTTTCAATCCACAAAAGAAAAGAAACTGCAGACCGTCTTGCATTTATTATGTTCGGTATATGCTGGTGTTGTGATGTCAAATGTGTCGCATTGTACCCCGTGTATGTGGCATAATGCGACGGATTGGGTACGTCGACGGGGAGTAATGCTGTTCAGAAATTGGTGCTTCCCAGGCAAGTGTGAGTATTAATATATATAGTGGAAATATTTATCTAACTTTTAGTTTAATAATGTGTGCCCTTCCATCGTTTTAGTGGCATGGTGGGGTCTAATGTGCTTATGTGTCGCATTATACCCCACATTACCCTATATATAGTCCTATTTCCGTGGGGGGTGTCGGGGGGGGGGGGGTGTCGGGGGGTGTCGGGTCATATCCCAATGCACAACCCAATTAATGCTGTTTAGGCGGGATAGCTATGGAAACTTTCCGGAGGTCTGGGTCTGAATCTGAATCTGAATCTTGTACGGCACAGTATCCTTTCAGACGTATAAGTGCCGGGTAGAGGAGGTTAGGCTGTAGGTGTTTGAGCCTGCAGGACTGATGATGTAGAGTCCAGCGCTGTGATGTCGTCCTGGTCGAGCACATTCCACTCCCGGACGGTCCTCGGAAAGAATGAGTTGTTGTATTCCGGACAACCGAGGTCGAACAGTTCAAACGGATTTGAGTTGTTACACTCTCTCTGAGAGACTATGTTTTGTGAAGAATAGCCCTCGAATTTCCGTGCTTTTATTTTTCGACCCACTTTTTTCTTTGGTGTTATGAATCCACAGGTCTCCATAATAATTGGCCCCACCTGGGGACCTGCGGTCTGTTTGAAGGGGTGCGTGCAGTTGGAAATTCTAAGGTGAACTGGCCCATATAGATTGTATAGACTGTCAATAAGATTCACCCGCAGGTCCCCAGGTGGGGCCAATTATTATGGAGACCTGTGGATTCACCAAGGTTATTCGAGAGACACACGATTTCCCGCCAAATATTTCACATGACTATGTCTGTCTAACTTTTTGGGCTGACTTAGAGTTAGAATGGGCTTACATGGAATCATTTCACCGACTGGGAATAAGCAAAAGCAGTCGACGTTGTGTTTTCTTGTAGAATAACTCCTTTGATGAAGATGGAGATGAGATATAGAACACATTCTCTATGTCTCAGTACGCCACAGTAAGACATAGTGATAAATTAGTTACCACACTCGTGGGCTATCAAAAACAGTGTCATCAAAGTTTGTTTTGGAAATTCCCTATCAATCTGCATTATCTGGACCACAGTAACTCACTAACTGACTGGACTAAAAAAGTCCTAATTTAATTGTGGTACTCTCTTTTTCCATGCTTATATCCAGGGATGATGATACTATTTGGAACATGAGCATGGACATGACGACGGTTGGGGTGTATTGTCATTTTGCAGCTTTAATCAGGGGCGGTGAGAGCCTGGGAGGGAGTAGTTATGGTCTTTCAACTTAGAATTTCTGAGCCGGAGCCCCTGTAACCAGACCATATCAGAGGGTATGTGTCATCCCACCCACCCTGGATATAGTGTGTCTGTCATTTGCAGAATGAGGTCCACAGGGGATGAATTTAGTGTCTACACCGCACAATGGGTTAGCATCACAAAATCGATCTGGGGGTCTGGGGAAAAAATCCGAACAAACAGACAGACAGATCCTATTCTTAATGTTTTATGTTCAGATTAATTAACAATGATTATTGACTCAAAAAAATTGTTCAGCGATGAAAAAAGGGCCAAATCAAGAAAAATAGATTTTTGTGCTGTATATGAGATTGAGGCAGGCAGGCTACCGGATACATACAGATATGCCTCAAAAGATGCATGGTGCTGGACATTTGCAGAATGAGGTCCCCAGATGGTGAATTTAATGATGCTACCTCGCACAGCAGGATAGATTCACTAAATTCATCCTCTGGGGACCTCATTCTTCTTTAATAGTCATCATCTTCTCTGGAAAGTATCTTTATTATTAAATTAACAATTATTTTTGTTTCTTTAGAAACCTCTGTAGAAAGTAGCTTTTACTTTTACTGTTTGTCTATATCCCCAAATTGGCGGACGACCTAATGCATAATCGAGGTGCCCAATGGGTGCAGGTCACCATCTGCACCATCTGGGAAATTAAATCTGTGTCTAGGTCTCATATAGCAGATGGTGGCCATGCAGAATTAGGTCCCCAGAATGTGAATTTAGTGATGCTACTCTCAGGTGCCAAATAAACGTGCCGGCACGTTTATTAATTTGGAGCAAAAAACACACTATCACGCTTATTGTGACCCATCAGGTATTTTTTTTTTTGGGGGTAAATCCATCATTTTTTGGGTGATAAACAAAAGAATATAACAATGGAACGAATCACGAGTGCTAATGTCAATACTAGAAGTCACAAACCACTAAATAAAACTGTTTTTGGTGGCTGAGATGCGACATCGCTTCGATATAAAACCTATTTTGAGAGTCACGGTTCGCCCAATCTTTTACTTCGTCTACTTTCGGTTTGTGATAAAGCGCAAAACGTGAACTGGGCCGAGTTCACGGGACACGAAACGATAGAAAAGCTGGCCCAATATTCGACTGCGTGCTATTCAGTTTGCGAGCCTACTGTTATTTATGCGGATATCTTTTACAATTAGGCCTACGGTACATAATTTATAACTTGTTACTCGTATTACTTTTAGACAAATTTAACTCTTGATTCATAATTTATTTATCCGGTGATTTAAGACGAAAATAGACAACGTATTTATAGATACGAAAATACGGCAAAATCTTGGTCAATCATTTTAATACCGTCTGCATTTACTTCCGGGTTGTATTTTACTTGAAGGTGACGTTGGACGTAGTGACTGGGGGGTGTATATCATGACATCATGGAGGTATGGCTAAACTCTCCACTGCATGTATAGCGGAATAATGAACCCTCAGAATAATTAACCATCAGAATAATGAACCATATATACCCGAAGACCCCCCAACCTACAAGAAGAGAAAAGAGAGTCATGTGCAGTGTGTACTGTAGAATACAACAATCAACATGTAACACAATCAATGCCAACTATATATCATACTAGCTGGTGGACCCGACTTCGTCCGGGCTGTTTCCCCTCTGCTTTTCGGCGAATTGCGCGATTTGACCTTGAATTGTCCATTTTGAAGGTCAAGGTCAGGTGGGGGTCACGATTTGACCCGTCCAAAACACTGCCCGGACAAAAGTACTCGACAAAAGTACCCGTCGAATCCATCCAGTTTTACCCGATTTGACCTCGAATTGATCATTTTGAAGGTCAAGGTCAGGTCGGGGTCACGATTTGACCCGTCCAAAACACTCAGTGGACAAAAGTAACCCTAGGTATCAAATTTCGTTGAAATTTCATCAAAATTCGTGATTTGACCTTGAATTGACCCGATTTCAAGGTCAAGGTCACGTCGCACGGGAAACGAATAGGCTTACGACACTCCCCATACGAAAGCATCCCTAGACACTAATTTCCATCGAAATCCTGTGATACTCGGGCGTTCGACCTTGAAATGACCCGATGTCAAGGTCACGTCGCACGGGCAAATTAATAGGCCCATGCCACTCCCCGGCCGAAAGCACCCCCACATACCAAGTTTCATCGAACATCGCGAACACACAGACAGACAGACTTCCCAAAATATATAATAGACTAGCCGATGAGCCCGACGTTGTCCGGGCTATTCAAAAACCATGCGCGAAGCGGGCGTCGCACGGGCTCGGCGACCCGATAAAATTTGTATCCGGGGCAAGATACATTCACATAGCAAATGTCAAGTCGATAGCTCCACCCGTTTCCGAGATATCGTCTGCGCATGCGCTGCACGGGCACCGCACAGGGTCGCCAATACGACAACGATGACCGCCTGGTCAAACTACATACACGTACCAAGTTTCGTCCCGATCGGTTGAGAATCGTAGATTTGTATAAATGACATACATACAGACAAACAAACATACAGACAGACAAACAGAGGTCTTCAAAATATATATGAGACTAGCCTAGCAGGTGGACCCCTACTTCGTCCGGGCTGTTTCCCCTCTGCTTTTCGGCGAATTGACCTTGAATTGTCCATTTTGAAGGTCAAGGTCAGGTGTGGTCACGATTTGACCCGTCCAAAACACTGCTCGGACAAAAGTACCCGACAAAAGTACCCGTCGAAATCCATCCGGTTTTACCCGATTTGACCTCGAATTGATCATTTTGAAGGTCAAGGTCAGGTCGGGGTCACGATTGCACGGGCAAAAGTAACCCTATAGGTATCAAATTTTGTCGAAATTCCATAAAAATTCGCGATTTGACCTTGAATTGACCCGATTTCAAGGTCACGTTGCACGGGCAAACGAATAGGCTTATGACACTCCCCATACGAAAGTATCCCCAGACACTAATTTTCATCGAAATCCCGAGATACTCGGGCGTTTGACCTTGAAATGACCCGATTTCAAGGTCGAGGTCACGTCGCACGGGCAAATTAATAGGCCCATGCCACTCCCCGGCCAAAAGTATCCCCACATACCAAGTTTTGTCGAAATCGGCTTGGCCGTTTTCGAGTCCATCGCGAACACACAGACACACGCACACAGATTTCCCAAAATATATAATAGACTAGCCGATGAGCCCGACGTTGTCCGGGCTATTCAAAAACCAAATTTCAAGTCGATAGCTCTACCCGTTTCCGAGATCTGGTCTGCGCATGCGCGAAGCTGGCGTCGCACGGGCTCGGCGACCCGATAAAATTTGTATCCGGGGCAAGATACATTCACATACCAAATTTCAAGTCGATAGCTCCACCCGTTTCCGAGATCTGGTCTGCGCATGTGCGAAGCTTGCGTCGCACGGGCTCGGCGACCCGATAAAATTCGTATCCGGGGAAAGATACATTCACATAGCAAATTTCAAGTCGATAGCTCCACCCGTTTCCGAGATCTCGTCTGCGCATGCGCGAAGCGGGCGCCGCACGGGCTCGCCAATACGACAACGACGACCGCCTGGTCAAACTACACACACGTACCAAGTTTCGTCCCGATCGGTCGAGAATCGTAGATTTGTATAAATGACATACAGACATACAGACAGACAGAGGTCTTCAAAATATATATGAGACTAGCCGATGAGCCCGACGTTGTCCGGGCTATTCAAAAACCAAATTTCAAGTCGATAGCTTTACCCGTTTCCGAGATCTGGTCTGCGCATGCGCGAAGCTTGCGTCACACAGGCTCGGCGACCCGATAATATTCGTATCCGGGGCAAGATACATTCACATACCAAATTTCAAGTCGATAGCTCCACCCGTTTCCGAGATCTGGTCTGCGCATGCGCGAAGCTGGCGTCGCACGGGCTCGGCGACCCAATCAAATTTGTATCCGGGGCAAGATACATTCACATAGCAAATTTCAAGTCGATAGCTCCACCCATTTCCGAGATCTCGTCTGCGCATGCGCGAAGCGGGCGCCGCACGGGGTCGCCAATACGACGTTGACGACCGCCTGGTCAAACTACATACACGTACCAAGTTTCGTCCCGATCGGTCGAGAATCGTAGATTTGTATAAATGACATACATACAGACATACAGACAGACAGAGGTCTTCAAAATATATATGAGATGAGTAATATGTAATTGCACGCATGGTCATACATAATGTATGAATGGGGTAAACAAGATAGTGAAGATACATGATGCATAATACCTAAATGTCACTTCCTCCGCACAGGTATGATTCCCTGTACCATATAAATGTACACATAAGCCTTCATGGCTCGAGTTTTAAGCATACTACCATGAAAAGTAAAATCCGTAACCCAGCACATTTATTGTGCACCAGAACTATTATTCTTTTTTTTGGTAAAATTGTCACCCAGCACTTTTATTTGGCCAGCACTTTTATTTGGCACCTGAGAGTACATTGCCCAGCGGCCATGCATCACCAAATTCATCCTCTGGGGACCTGCATTCTGCAAATGTCCAGCACCATATTTTGAGGCTTGGACACAAACATTTTATTTTAGACTTATTACAGGTTTCCCTTGAGCTGATCTAAGTGAACATGGATAAGAATTCACTGTTAGCGGAGTTGTCTGAATTGGACGACGACCTGCCGATCGAGGCAGAGATAAAGCACCCGGAGAGACAAATCTCTGACCCAGTTGATGCCACTGGATATCGGACTGTTGGTAATTACAACAAGTGGTTAATTTCAAGCCTTGAAATAGTGTGACTGTCATTTGCAGAATAAGGTTCCCAGAGGGTGAATTTAGTGACGCTATCCTGCACAGCGGGTTAGCATCACCAATATCACCCTCTGGGGAGCTCATCCTGCTTAGGCCTTATCTTCTGGGAAGTCTATTATTAACATTGTTTTTCGTTACTGTTTCCCTTCTATTCAGTTTCTATATCCCCTTATTTGCAGAAGATAAATTGCATAATCGAGGTGACTAATGGTTAAACATTACCAACTTCATCTGGAGAACTGTAGCAGTTGAGGCCTAATCAGAATGAGGTTCCCAGTGGGTGAATTTGTGATGCTAGACGGGATAGTGTCACTAAAGTCACCCTCTGGGGACCTCATTCTGCAAATGACACACATTATTTCAAGGCTTGTGAATGGAATTCAAGATGTATTTAGGGTTCCAGGTTAATTTTTACAAAACATATTTTACATTTTATTGAAGATCTTGTGTATAAAATAAAATGTTTGGAACAATATGTGCTACAAGATACAGTAATGCTCTAAATAATCGACTCCTTAACCACAGCAGAACAGCCCTTTTAATTCAGATTGTTTGGCTTCGGCAATCTGCTACGGCAACCCTTTATCGTGGCCCAGCTTGCTTCAGCAAATGGCTTCGGCATTGCCGATTGCCGTAGCCAATTATAAGGGTTGGCAGAATAATGCATAACTTTTCAGGATTTAGTCGGAAATATGGCTTGTTGCCATTCATCAGAAAGCTCTCACTGAGGCAACAAGCCATATTTCTGACTAAATCCTGAAAAGTTACCCATAATTCTGCTGTGGTTAAGGAGTCGGTTATTTAGAGCATTACTGTAAATGCTATTTTGTTTGATATTAAACTTTTTATTCATTTTTTCAATTAGTTTCACTGTATTAGAGGGATATCAGAGGACATCACAAATTATTTTATTAATTTTCAATAACAAAAGAATATTTTTAGATTTAGTTTATACATGTACATGTATGTCATATTTCGTTTTCAACATTTTTTCAACAGAACGAAGCTGAAAACGATGTTAAACCTTCCATGACTGGAGCTTCCTGAAATTTTGCGAAAACCCTGTGTCAATGCATTCTCCTATATATGCGAGTCTTCCATAGGGAGCCTTGCATATATAAGAGAATACATCGGCATAATAATATTTACCTTGTAAGCAGGTGCATTCTCTTATATATGCCAGACTCCTTATGGGAGACTCGCATATATAAGAGAATGCACTGGCACAGGATCTTTAATGCAGCACAGTTCCCGTCATGAAAGGGTTAAATAAGATTTTGTCATGTTGTTGTAACTGTAGGTCTGGAATCCTGAATGCATCTTAACCTAATCTTAACTAAATGGATTCTCCTCTTCAGTTATAATACATGTAGTATTCATTGACTTTTAAAGATGCATTTATTAACAATTCAGTTATAAATTAATATGGAACATGACACATGATAAACAACATATATGCGAAATGAGAACATACTTCACAAACCTATGTACACAAATAGACATTATACATGTATATATACATGCGCACACAAACTTCTAGCGGTAAGCCCCTATAATATGAAACCATACATTAAAGACATATTATGGACTAATTCGGGTGCGAGAAACTCATAAGTTAGTGCTTTCAATTCAATTCTTTATTCTCATGACCTATCCTATAATACATAGGTATCGAGATAACATTTGTACACTATTTACATATATCATGGTACATATATAAGCATATTATACACATTGTTATAAATAAATATAAATAAACACGTTATAAATAAATATCAATAAACACATTATAAATAAATATAATGGCACTATCATTGCTATATATGTATAACATTATTCATTAATAGTAATAATATATTTAGAAGTGAACATATACATTTTGTGCACACATACACACACAGAGTTATTTATCAGTTATTTATCAGTATGCTCATGCGCTATGCCTATTGTGGGAATTCTACTAGCATCACCGAAAACTTTTCAAAGAAATCGACCATACCACTCCACAGATGTCATCATCTGAACTTCGCTTAATTGTAAATATTTACATCTCGATTCGGGACCTGACAATCGGCGATAAACTAACGCAAATTATTTCGCCATCGAGAGTCATTCCATTCAAATAATATATAATAATGATGGTGTGTGTACTGTAAATTAGGAATAATATTCCTAAAAATAACTAATTTGAGCAAGATTATTCTATTTGATCACCAACCGGAGTGTTTCACATCACTTTAATATAAAGTATAATATAAAGTATTTACACATATTTACAAATTACCCAATTGTTCTTCAGTCACTGAGCGAACAACGTTTATGCATTATTCCATAGTAGTGACTAAAATAAATTTACTTATCAAGTTTCCAATCTTTTGAATTCAATCTTTATAAACACACATATTCGTGTTAAAACGTATTTTTTGGACAGTCATTATAAGCTTGTTAATCTTTTCTCTTATTGGTGGATACCAATAATATTCCAGTATATATTTAGTTCTGAGATCATTCAACCACAAAGAATGAGGTCCCCAGAATGTGAAATTAGTGAATATGCTAGCCCATGGTGCAGGGTAGCATCACTAAATTCACACACTGGAAACCTCATGCAAATGTTCGATACCATATGTTGAGTTTACAAGTTCTATAGTTCTATAGTTCAAGATTCCATATACATGTATCTGCAGATATATCCTTCGACAGAGAAGAAGCATTTCTCAGAGGATACATTCCTCTCCAGACTTTGAAGGTAAGCGATGATTTATCAATTACTTTTTATTATACCCCCCCCCCCCCCCACCATTAAAAAAAAATTGTATTATGTTATCATTCTGTCCATCTGTTAACCAAAGTTGGTATATGTGTGATTCTTATAAAAAAAATACAGGGAAAGTTTGAATCACGCCTGGAATTATGGTGTCTGTCATTTGCAGAATGAGTTCCCCAGAGGGTGAATTTAGTGATGCTATCCTGCACAGCAGGCTAGCATCACCAAATTCACCATCTGGGGACCTCATTCTGCTTAGGCCTCATCTTATGGGAAGTATCTATAGCCTCAAAGTAACATTATTTTTAGTTACTTTTTCCCTTCTGTTCAGTTTCTATATCCCCTAATTTGCAGAAGATAAAATACATAAATGAGATGTCTAATGGGTGAACATCACCAACATCAACTGGGGAACTTCAATCTGATCCTAGGTCTCCCATATATAGCAGTTGAGGCCTCAGCCGAATGGGGTTCCCAGAGGGTAAATTCACCCTCTGGGGACTCATTCTGCAAATGACAGACAGCATATTCCCAGACTTGGTTCGAATATGGGTTCAGTCCAATGATCTTTCATGAGTTACAGCTGCATTTTAACTTAGAAATCACTTCCATTTGATGACATTTTGGTTTCCGACATAATTCTAGTTTTGATTATTATTCCCCCCGCAACGAAGTTAGGGGGGGGTATACTGGAGTCAGCTTGTCCGTCCGTCCGTCGTCCGTCCGTGGACACAAATTTGTCCGGAGTTTTTCTCAGTCGTTTTTTGATCAATTTCCGTGAAACTTGGCACAGACATCAACCACCATGGGAACCTGCGATTATGACGTCTGTCGGACTTTTTTTGGTGGAGTTATCCCCCCTTTTTCAACTTAGAAAATTTTCGCAACATGTATACTTTTGTCCGAGCTTTTATTCCTACATTTTTTGGTCAATTTTTTTAAAACGTGGCACAGATATTTAGTACCATGGGAACTTGTGCACCTGCGATTATGACGTCTGTCTGACATTTTTTGGTGGAGTTATCCCCCTTTTTCGACTTAGAAACTTTTTTTGCAACATGCATAATTTTGTCCAAGCTTTTATTCCTACATTTTTCGGTCAATGTTTTTTAATCTTGGCACTGTTATTTAGTACCATGGGCACCTGTGCACCTACGATTATGACATCTGTCCGACATTTTTTGTGTGGAGTTATTCCCCTTTTTCGACTTAGAAATTTTTTCGCAACATACATAATTTTGTCCAAGCTTTTATTCCTACATTTTTCGGTCAATAGGTTTAAGATTAGGGTTATGGTTGTACACCTGCAATGGGAACTGTTAATTTATTATTTTAACTAAATGTTTACTGACATGTGAAACATCTTAGTATTTTAAAAACAGGGGGGTATCCGTAGTCCCATTGGGACAGTCACACCTCTAGTTTTATTTTTGGTATGTGTGTTTCTTACCCAAAAATACAGGGTAAAAATTAATCATTAGTTCAGTCGATGATCTTGCATGATTTATGACTCTTTTGTGACTTAGAAATAAAACACCCCCGTACATCAGTGAGCAGACGACACTCAGCTGTACATTCTTCTGTTTGTTTGGGGATCACTATGGGATATTATGCAATTGATTTATCATGGACTCTATGTTGATAGAATTTTATACTGAGATTAATGATTTGATAACATTTTCATTTCTGGCCAATAACTCTAGATTGTGTTATTTTCTGGGAACTGAATTTGTATTTTGAACTGAACGTTATTTGCTGAATTTGTCTCAATTGCTCTAATCTGATATCATTTTGCTATAATACCTTAAAATCTGAGTTGTTGTGTAGGGATCTGCGAATCAGGGATTTTGCATCGAATCGAATCTTGATATCGAATCTCCTTCCTGATATCGACATCGAATCGAATCTCGAATCAAATCAGCTAGTGATTGACATTGTTTACCAGTGTTTATTTCAGTGTCTCATGACGAAAATCTGCAAAATTCACTAGATACTATATAACAATTTCTATCTAGCTGTGTCATGTGACAGTAAGACACTTAAAGACAGTTCAAACAACGTATATGGATATGGAAGTCACTTGTCTACATTATTTAATAAAGATAATAAAGATTTGACACACTTGGACATGGGTACACCGTTCAGCTATATAATTATTGTAGTTCGATACTAATGGTATGTATCTGTTAAACTGTTCACCCCACAATAGACCAAACACCTACATCACATATTCACATGCAGTAGTTGTCTTCACGGAGGGGGTCTCAGAAAACAGACACAAATTACAAGTGTTAAATGTTTTTAACAAGATTCAACGGATCGCAACTTGGTGCAACACGCTCGATTTCCCGGGAAACAGAAAGTAGGAAATTTCTGGGAATTATGCCGGCAGTGTCGCAGATAACTGGTCGCACATAATGATGTCCATTTAATAACGTAATAGACCGAATGGTCAAGGTTTCTGTTCATTCAAATCTATGTTTTGTCGTTCATAATGACATCTGACATTGAATTTTATTCATATAATCTGAATTGGATATCTGAAGTTCTAAACATAAGGTAATCAGTTGGGTTCGTATCTAGCGATCACACACCTTGTAGACAATTTATATAGTGTTGATACAATTACAAACATATGCAGCGATTAATCACCGTCACGGGTTGCAATTGAAGCACATACCTTGCATAATGCACGTCTAATCTGAACGCATACATTCAAAATTATCTATGTTGGGTAACTTGGCAACCGTGTGCTTCAATTTTTGTGATCTAAGGTCATTTGGCATGTGTTATCTAACGCAATAAACGAGACAACACCAAAGTAACACTGATTCGAAAATATCCGAATCAGCAGACTGATTCGGTGTCGACCTCGAATCGGGTGCCCGATATCGACATCGAATCAAATCTCGAATATTCGCAGATCCCTATTGTTGTGACAAGAAACTGATTTCTGTAGATACGCTCTTCAGCGGTTAACTGTTAATTGGCACAACAAACAAAAACACATTCTTTGTTTCTTTATTTTCCAGAACAAATACATTGATGGTGATGTGAAAGTGAGAGATATAACATTCAATGGGAATGGTTACTGCACGGACGCTGTTCTGAAAGTCATTAGCACTTTACCACCTGTAAGTGTATGCCGCGATTCCACTTCACGCCGAGATTCTGTCGTTATTATTAACAACGACAGTGTGACACATGGATAATTTACAATACACTGTTGTTGAAATATTCGACCTGGTCTGACCTGGTATAATTTTTTTGGGAAAATTCAATGTTTTTTCTGAAATACTTTCCAAATGCCGATAAATTCATGTGTGCTAAATTATTCTTTAAATATTGTTTTATTTATTTTAAAACATTATAAAGAAATTGTTTTTAGATAAATTTTGCGAGTTACATGTAGCTTATTCATTCATTTGTTGCATATGTTCTGTTGAGTATAACAAATGGCCTGATTTAGTGTACAGTTCCCCTTTAAGTTGGAGAATGTATAGCATATTTTGGTGGAATTTCGATCTTGTTTCTTATTTTTCAGGCAATTTTTGAGAATCTGTCAAAAGTAAATATATCAGGATGTGATGGAGTTACTGACAGAGGTGCTATATGGTTGGCCAAGATTCTTAAGTGTGTAAGCAATGCAAAGGTAAGCATATCTTTCAGTTAAGTGGTGTGGTGATCCATCAGTTAGCATTCTCAACTCATAACGTCATGGTGAGAAAATAGTGGACTACATGTACATGTATTAGGGGCCTGCGAAGCTTTGAGTATTTGATTTGTTTCGAAATTACCAAGAAGCTTCGATTCGATTTGATATCTTTGTATTCGAAATTTCAAATACTGGGGATTCGTTTTTCAAACGAAATATGTGCAACAGATTGTTTCGTGCTAACCAAAGCAGATGGCTACAAATTGCGACACTTCCGGATCTCGCATGAATTTGAAGTCTAAAACGTACATAGGAAAAAATTAAACTAGTTCTTAACCCTTTCATGACAGGAGCTGCGCTGTTGCTGCAATAAAGATTCTGTGCCAATGCATTCTCTTATATATATGAGTCTCCCACAGGGAGCCTCGCATATATAAGGGAATGCACTGGCTTACAAGATCAAGGTAAGTATTGTTATGCCAATGTATTCTCTTATATATGCGAGGCTCCCTATGGGAGACTCGCATATATAAGAGAATGCATTGGCACAGGGTATTTGCAAAGTTACAGGAAGCTCCAGTAATGGGAGGGTTAAGTCAAAATATTTACATGTATATTTTTCGTTTTTATCTTGAAATGAGGTAGGAGGATAAAAATAGAAAATAAAAAATGTCTATGAGTCTAATAGATGCCAAAGAGAACCATCCCAGAGTGCATTTGAATACCTATTGTTAAAAATACTTGTATGCAAAAAATGCAGTTCAGAACATCTTATTCTAATTTATGTTCAAGGAAATTATAATAATAATTTCAATTCTGGTCTTGTTTATGCTAATCAATTATTACTTTTCTTATCTATTTGCTATATGCCCCATTAGACAGTGAGGGAATATAATAAGTGCCAAGCCTGGAAATATTGTGTCTTGACATATGCAGAATGAGGTCCCCAGAGGGTGAATTTAGTGACACTATCTGGCACAGCGGGCTAACATCATCAAATTCACCCTCTGGGAAAGTCATTCTGCCCAGGCCTCATCTGTTATGGGAGACCTAGGAACAGATTGACATTCCCCAGTTGAAGTTGGTGATGTTCACTCATTAGTCACCGCAATTATGCATCATGCATTATGCATTTTACCTTCTGTAAATTAGGGGATATTAAAACTGAACAGAAGGGAAAAAGTAACTAAAACAATGTTAATTTGAGACTAGATACCTCCCAGAAGATGAGGCCTAAGGCCCTAAGCAGAATGAGGTGCCCAGAGGGTGAATTTGGTGATGCTAGCCCACTGCTAAATTCACTCTCTGGGCACCTCATTCTTCAAACGACAGGCACACTATTTCAAGGCTTGGTTTTATTCGTTAAGGATGTTCAATTTTTCAGACGACTGTCATAGTTGATGGGTGCAAAGAGATCAGCGATCGGTTTATATCAACAATTCAGCGTTGCCATGACACCTTCATGTTGATTTCCATGCGGGCCACTGCAGTGACGCACAGCGGTTATCAGATGAACACTCAGGGCTGTCCTGTCTTCCGAACATTTGATGGTGAGTACACTTTTTGATATAAGACATCTCAGGTACAGTAATGCCCTAAGTAATCGACTCCTTAACCACAGCAGAATTATGGGTAACTTTTCAGGATTTAGTCGGAAATATGGCTTGTTGCCATTCATTGAGAGCTTTCCGATGAATGGCAACAAGCCATATTTCCGACTAAATCCTGAAAAGTTACCCATAATTCTGCTGTGGTTAAGGAGTCGATTACTTAGGGCATTACTGTAGATATGTCTTAATTTTAGTACTGTAAAAGTACATTTGTGGTGGTAAAATTTTCATGGTTTTCGTGGTTGTTGATAACCACAAAATTAAAAACCCCACAAACATTGTCTTCGAAACTATCGCGGTTGCCATTTTGAGAAATGCCATGTGGGAGGTATCACTATTGACCTGATTTACATTCAAAGTCTAGGGAGGTAACTCTATCGATCTGGGAGTATATTAATGGAAGAGTAGCTACAGTCTAATTACAATGTTTAATCGAACTTGCATCATAATGCTTCATAGTGTCCAGCCACTTATTTTAAAGCCTGACGTGCCATGTGATGTCATATGCTGTGTCAATAATTTGAAACACACACTGAATGAATTAGTACAGTCGTGATCAGAAGTATCTTCAATAATGACCAATGTGAGGGGGCATTGCATAATATCCAAAATGAGGGTTTTGATAAATATGTTTATAATTATAAAAATTATACACAAATTCTAAAGGAATATATTTGAAGACTCCAAAAAACATTTAAAGGAAAGTAATGATTAAGCTGAAGAATGTCTGCGATGACACCATGCAAAACTCCCATACTGTCACTGTGGCTCAGTATACTCCAAGTCTATATGACAGCAATTATTATCCATCAATCTAAATAATCATCGCCATTCCATAAACTGTCGCAATTCAATCACAAGTCAAAGACTTTGACACCACGTGCACGTGTTTCACGCATGTTTACTCTGTAGTCACCTCTGTTAGTTGGCACCTTTGATCTCTTTGTCAAAACAACTACCGGCATACATCAAAGGCAGAGCACAGCTGATGTCAGCGGAAATACTTTCTTTAATCTATTTGGCTTTGGAAGTATACCACGATATGGAGTGCAATGGGTGTATACAGGAACAAATGCCCAATATATATAAACATCTGAATCGGAAATCGCCCGATTATGCCTCCAGTTATCGGAAATCGGTCCGATGGGCTGTTTCATTATCAGCACATCACTAAAAACGACATTAATTGCATATAGCCAGGAATTTAAAAATCTTGTCACTGCCATCCAGAGGATTTTTAGTGAATTCATGATAAAATATTAGAAACTTACAGGAATTTTGTAAATTTTCTGGTGGGCTCGCTCTTTTCCTATATATGACAGTTCAATATGTTGAAACACTTTTGAGAGAAATACTGGAATCCTAGATGTGTGAGATAGAGCAAAAAGGACATCTCAGATTGCACAAGAAACAATCTCAGAGCAAATAACAAACTTTTCCACTGGGTGGTTTACTACAAAAAAATGTTATTACCTCTTGCAGGTCCGATTCTGGGTTTCAGGATTTTATTAAGGTGCCACTTACATTTCTGATGCCATCTCTTTTAGGTCAACTGCAGCCAAGCGGTCGGTCACACATCATCAGTGTCCCACAGGCCTCACTAAACTTCAGCCTGGGTGCATTTCTGACAAAACAGAAGAGTTCGGGCTGTAAAAATCTCGACAGATGGGAAGGATGGGAATTAAATGATGTAAACTTCACAGTCACAGAAATATCTCTGGATAATGTGAGTACCAAGAGTAGGTCTGTATCCGATTATTTAAAGATGGGACAGGTGGGAAGGCTGGGAATTCAATGATGGTTAACTTCACAGTCACAGAAATATCTCTGGATTATGTACAGTAATGTCCTAAATAATCGACTCCTTAACCACAGCAGAATTATGGGTAATATTTCAGGATTTAGTCGGAAATATGGCTTGTTGCCATTCATCGGAAAGCTCTCACTGAGAACAACAAGCCATATTTCCGAGCCTCACATATATAAGAGAATACATATGCCTAACAATATTTACCTTGATCTTGTTAGCCAGTGCATTTTTTTATATATGCGGGGATCACTATGGGAGACTCGCATATATAAGAAAATACACTGGCACATGATCTTTTATGCTGCACCAACGCAGCTCCTGTCATGAAAGGGTTAAGTAAACAGAAATAACACTCTAATATTATTAGAAGGGCGAATTAGTCTTTATAGTATTTTAGATTTTCCGTCAGTGTCCATAGTGAAATTCTAACTGAGAATATTGAATGCCCAACTTGGCCTTCCATAAATACCTCATTGTGATTGTATTGTTGTCGCGGTATTAAAGACATATTATGGACTTGGTCGGGTGCGTGAAACTGATAAGTTAGTACTCAGACGCTATGCCAAAAGTGGGAATGTTCCATTCTACTAACATTGCCAAAAATCTGAAAGAATCAACCATAACACTACATAGATATCATCGTTTTAACTACGCATAATTGTAAATATTTACATCTCGATTCAGGACGCAACAATCAGCGATGAACTAACGCAAATGATTTCACCATCGAGAGTCATTGCATTTAATTAATATATAAGACTGACGGTGCATTGAGCAAGATTATTCTCCATTTCTATGATCACGCAACTGGAGTGTTTCACACCACTTTAAATTTCTCAAACTAACCTAGATGTTAGGAAACCCACAATGATGTGATGTGTTGACAACACATGTAGCCCTTGTAAAACGATTCTCAATTGAGCTCTGATGGCGAATACATGGGCTCTGATGGGCAGGTGTATGGCTTTTGAAATTGTTTTATTATTTACACTAATGAGCGAAGGTGTTAACACTCAATTACTGATACAGGCCTGAGAATATGGCGCTGGACATTTGCAGAATGAGTTCCTCAGAGGGTGAATTTAATGATGCTAAACAGCGGGCTAGCATCACTAAATTTTCCCTCTGGGGACCTCATTCTTCTTAGGCCTCATCTTCTCTGGAAAAGTATCTTTATTAAATTAATTATTTTTTTTAAATTCTTAAAGTGATGTGAAGCACTCCGGTAGGATGATCAAATATAAATGGAGAATATCTTGCTCAAAGTAGTTATTTTTACAAGTATCATATCCAAATTGACAACACACAATGTCATGCTTGTATATTAATTAAATTCAGTGACTCTTGGTGGCGATATCGTTTTCGTTAGTTTATCACCAATAGTTGCGTCCCGAAACGACAAGTAAATGTTTACATTTGAGCGTAGTTCGGACGATGTTTTCTATGGAGTGGTACGGTCGATTTGCTTGAAAATTTCGGCGATGTTAGTAGAATGCTACATTCCTCCAGTTGGCATAGCTCCACATACCCGAACAAGTCCATAATATGCCTTTAAGAAAGATTTTTTTTTCTTGTTTAGTTTAGTTCTCTGTATCCCCAAATGAGGCGCCCAATGGGTGCACATCACAATATTCTCCATCTGGGAAATTAAAATTCAGTCTATAGGTCTCCCACAGCAAATAAGACCTAAGTAGAATGAGGTCCCCAGAGGGTGAATTAGCCCTGATGCTAGCCCTGTACATGTCTGGCACCCATATTCTCAGGATTGCTGATACAACCCACTGCAGTAAAATAAAAATTTTGGTTACACCTGATCCGAAATGTCTGACTCTTTGTTCCCGTGTGTGTAGAAATACATTTCAATTAGATACTTTCTTTTGTGTTTGTTTTAAATTTGAGATATCCTCAGAGTTTTGCCCTTACATTTTGGCAAATATATTAAATTATTTTGTGTGGCATATTTCGGATTTGGCAGAGAATTATAAATTGAATGACTGATTGGTGTGCGCAGTATGCCTAATCAGGGATCTTGTAGTTGAGATCGTTACTAAAAATCGAAGTAATACATTTACATGTATATTACTATATTAGTTTAGGTTTTGAGGGGATGCTAAAACATACCACCCGGGAATGGAATTAGATTCGAGAAATTTAACAGTTGAAAATTCACTGCCTATGTGAACAACATGCCTGAAATTTGAAGTTAGACACCACCCACCCGAGTGACGAGGCTCTATAGGTATATCCCTTCTGTCATGTCAAATCAGAGCGATATTATACTTGAAAATCGTTATCTAGATTGCTACAGGCATGTTTTAACTTTTAAAACTGACTAAATCATTGGCATATTGTGCCCCATGATATACGACTATTAATTTTTTTCAAAACTGACTGCACGAGATAAAAATGATTTCATTTAATACCATAAAACCATGAAGGCCTACCTAATAATTATCCTTGTTGTCACATGTTGCTAAATTGTCATTATATATCTATTTCATTGGTAATTTGTATCTAATCTGTTGATGTTGCAATTTTACTATTGAGTTATATGATTACATTTTCAGATTCTATTCCACAACATTGTGCCCGAGAGTCCTACACAAGTCATTATTCCGGTGGACCTACATGGATCTATGAATACAGCTAAGCATCATATCATTAACACTGTGTCAAAGATTATACTCAGGGTAAGCAACATATAATTAACACTATGTCAAGGGTCATAGGGTAAGCAACATGTGGCTTATGTTATTTCCATGGGCTGTTGGGAAGAGAGTAGTGGTGGTGAGCCCCAACTTTGGTACTGTAAATTTCGGTGTATAAGTCGCATCGTTTTTACCTGAATATTTAGCCCAGAATATTGGTGCACCTTATACAACGGTAACTCAAAATTGGGGGGGGGGGGGGTGAAATCTTGACTCATTTTTGGGGAGTTTGAGCCATGACTGGTAAGTACACACATGTCGCGATGACAAGGAGATATTCACAGCAAATATCGGCAGAGATTCAGCCACAAAAACTCTCTATAAAGATGAATAATATTCATTGAATTAAAATATTGAACACAGTTATCTTACTCTTCACCATTATTCACTTTTATTCCCAAAATCCCAGAAAGAAAGTGTGATATAACCGGATATGTGCGAAACCGAAAGTAAAATTTCAGAATAAACAACAAAATAGAATTGTCCTACGTAAGTATTTATAAGTAGGACTAAGTATATTCCTATCATATATAAATATTATAAATTTTTGTCTTGTTTTTATTACCAAAAACCTACCCAAAATACGATTTTGATAGACCATTTGCAGAAATGGGACTATGCAAAAGATATAACGCCCTCTTGGACATTTTGGGAAATTCCCTCCCTATAGTCTGTATAAAAATCCATGGATCTATCTTTTATTCCAAAAAAACAAAACAAAAAAAACAAGGATAAATCCAAACGAGTTCACTCAAATAAAGTGACACGTGCACTCAGAAATGAATTGTAATCAAGAGAACAATAGAAAATTGTCCCTGGTGAGATGTACCGCCAATAATGTTTATTCAGTTATTAACACATGTTCTATATGCTGTATATAATATGTCACTTTGTGATTTTGGGTCATAACCGTTTTAGTTATATATTGTACTATATATTCACATACTTCGATCATTATGGATAAACGTGGGATTAAGCGCAAACATCAGAGTTACAAAACTATATTCAAGTTGGAAGTTGTTAAGTTTGCAGAACTTAACGGTAACTGTGCTGCCGAAAGACAGTATGGCGTCAGTGAGAAATTAGTATGAGATTGGAGGCATCCAAAGACGTTTTAGCCTAAATGTGTCGAGACAAGTGAGTTAACCGTGGCAAGAGTGCGATGTGGCCTGATCTTGAACAGCGAGTTGTCCGGTGGGTTGAAGAAAGGTGCGCATCTTTGCTGGCTGTAAGCAGGCAGATCCAAGTGATCATCATAGCCAAGGAGATGGACATACCCGACTTCAAGGGCCACAACAGTTGGGTGACACGATTCATGAAGCTGAACAAACTCTCACTACACGCCAAAACAAGGATATCCCAGAACATGCCAAAAGACTACGAGGACCGACTATTCGAATTTCCATGCTTCATAATCAATCAGTGAAAGAGATACGACTACTCCCTCGACCAAATCGGCAACATGGACGAGGGTGCCGATGTTCTTCGATATGCCGCCAGAACGCACCATCAACAAGCTTGGGGAGACGACAATTAAAATAAAGACAACCGGCCACGAACGATCCCATTTCACCGTCGTCCTTGCCTGCAAACCAACTCTTATCTTCAAAAGGAAGACGATTCCAAAAGAAAAGTTTCCTCCCGGAGTCAACATCGGAGTTCAACATAAGGGGTGGATGGATGATGCAGGAATGGGTCGAGTCCTGCTACAACAAACGAAACAGCGGTCTATGACGAAAACGATCGCTTTTGGTTCTAGACAGCTTTAGTTGGCATAAAACTGAAGGCATGCATTCCAAATTCAAAGACTCCAACATCGACATGGCCGTCATCCCCGGTGGGGACGTCTGCCTGAACAAACCATTCAAAGCCAGCATCAGGGAGCAATGGTGTGAGTGGATGTGCGACCCGACCCAGATGGTTTTCACCAAAGGAGGAAATCTGAAGCGCCCGTCACTCCCTCTTGTCGCACAATGGGTCGTCAACGCGTGGGATAAGATCGACTCCAACATGATCATTAACTCTTTTAAGAAATGTTTTATTTCCAATGCCATGGATGGCACCGAGGACGATGTTTTATTCAGCGATGTTGTTTGTAAGAAAGGTGAGAGTGCGAAAGTTGTTGATGTAGATGAATGTGAGGATGAATGTGAGGATGATGTGTTCATAGAAAGTTTGTATGTAGAAGTGTATGATGATGGTTTGTCAATGCTGATTGGTTTATATTGTTTATTGATAATGATGACAGTGGTGATGAGAGTGAGTGAATGAATGTTATTCTTGTTGAAATGTCCGTTTTGTGCATTCCGTGTATTAAATCATTCAGTTCCCATTCCATATTTTTTAATATTATTTGTCAATTGCGAATGGCGTTCGTTTTGATAAATTGTGTTGTGCTATGCATTATGTGTTATGTTATATTTTGTGTTGTAGAATTGAGAATAAAGCATTAAATTCAAATAATTTTCTTCATCATTCTTCCCCCAAACGTTTATGTGATGTGTGAATACTTACCAGTCGAAATTCCAACATCTAAAAATGGGTGCATCTTATACACAGGTATTTCGCGAAGGGCAGGTTTTGGGATTGAAAAGTGGGGGGTGCATCTTATACACTCATGCGACTTATACACGGAAAATTACGTTAAACATTTTCGACAGTTGGAAATTCATGCTTGACACAACATCAGTTTGAAATAATACCAGATCACAAAAATGTGGTGAAATTGTTCTGATAGTTTGATTTTTGTGCCCAAAAAAAAAAAAAACATGTGTCCATCCGTCCGTGTGTCCATCCATCCCAAATTGTTTCAGTAATAATTTATGAAACTAAACAATATTTTGAATGTGAGTTTATTGGTCAGGGGCTCGCGTCAAGTTAGAATATGGGTGAAGACTGCTCATTTTAAACAGAGTTATGGCCCTTGTCGTCTTATAATTGCTGGTTATTTTGGTTTCGAATGATAACTTTTAATATCCAACAAGCATTTGGCATGAAATATGTTGTTTTTAGACCAAAACATATTTTCTTCTTTCAGTTAAAATTTTAAACTGACCCATCCGCAAGTAACAGCATCAGATAATTTAGAAATCAATTTGATCAATTTCAGGAAAAACCAAACCCACCACACAGTGTACAGTCCGTGAAGAATCAAGATACAGTAACCAACAGAATACACAACCGGATGCTGACCACAATGATCACTTGTAAAATGGACATAAATGGTGGAGGATATCTCAGGTACAGTAATGAACAGAATACACACTGGTTTATGCTCATGTTGGTTAAATGGATACTATACTCAAATGTTGTTGTTGGTTTTTATAGTCTCTGAGTCGTAGAATAAGTTAATCAGATTTCCATTATTTGATAGTCTGTTGAGTACGAAGTAATGTTACAGATGGCAGATAAGCCGGAATTGGAAAATTCAAATTGTTGTTGTTGAGTAATTTTTATATACAGTTTTCAAGCAAATGTATCAAATAAATGTTATAATATATGCATACTAGTGCCATATACTCATTTAAGTTATTGTATATAGTCACTAGTCAGTAAGTGGCTTGAGTTTACACCCCGTATCAACATATTTTTTTACCAGATCATGTGTGCCACGCTTTGCCAAATCTGTCAATTAATTTGATTACGTCTTGTACACGGAAATTCATAATTTAATTTATGGCTCCAGCTGACGACAATAATAACTTGCAAAATGGACATAAACGGTGGAGGATAAATCAGTTATAGTAACAAACAGAGTACACAACTGGCTGATAATGACAATGATCACTTGTAAAATGGACATAAATGGTGGAGCATAAATCAGGTACATCCATGATTATATAAATTTTCTGAATGGTTTAGGTTAAAATGACCTACACAAACATGATTTGGTAAGTCATTTTCAAATTGAATAGGTCAAAATAGTTGGAAATTCTCAAATGCTTAAATTACATAATAAACACTAGGGAGCCTCGCATATATATAAGAGGATGCATTAGCCCAACAATATTTACCTTGACCATGTAAGCCAGTGCGTTCTCTTATATATTCGAGGCTCCTGCCATGAAATGTTTAATTTCTGTAGGTCGTGGAGATATGCAAATTATTTTTTGGACTAACATTGACAGGATGTATTTATTTCCAGCTCCACATCAAACTCAGGTTCCTTGTTTATAAGCAGCCAGATGTTGACTAGATCTCACCCATTCTTCGAGCTTCGGTGCGTGAAAGAAGCCACGACATCGGGGGCTATGTTTTGCTTTGGGCTCAGGATCGTCGAAACCTTAAACAGGAAAGAACTTGCTAAATCTACTGGCACAGGGGGAGTACTCTATGGGTTGGTTTCATATTTTACTATTGAGCCATTATACAGTAATGCCCTAAATAATCGACTACTTAACCACAGCAGAATTATGGGTAATTTTTCAGAATTTAGTCGGAAATTTGGCTTGTTGCCATTCATCGGAAAGCTGTCACTGAGACTATCGCCATTTCAGAATTCTGACCGGGACTAAAATAGAACAGTGCAAGCTAATTGGCTGAAGTGATCTGTGTGTTGTGTTCAAAGACCCAAATTTGACTAGATTCTGTCGATCTAAGGCGGGAATAAGTTATCAAAACATATTATTTTGATATCCTACTTAGTATTTATGAATAGATATTTATAAATATATGTAAACTATTTTCGCAGAACACACAAGGCAACGTATTGTGTTTTGATGGGTATCCCAGTGTTGCTGTTGTCTCTCCGTCGTTATATTTGGATCGATGACGTAAATGATGTCATTTACTTAAAGATAGCGATAGTCCGTACTGGTCTCTTATGGGAGGGCATGTCACAGAGCGATAGTGTCGTAATGTTTCACATATGAGCCAGAGACGAGTCTAGAACACCTTGGACAATATTAACTCTGGTAGAGGAAATGATCATTAACCCTTTCAGTGCCAAGTCCGATTTTTGTATCAACCCATATTTCCTTGATAATTTTTCAAATTTATTGATTATAATCAATAAATTTGAAAAATGATCAAGGAAATATGGGTTGATACAAAAATCAGACTTGGCACTGAAAGGGTTAAAGATCATTAACCCTCCCATGGATGCAGCTTTCTGAAATTCTGCGAAAACCCTGTGCCAATTCATTCTCTTATATATGCGAGTCTCCCATAGGGACCCACACATATATAAGAGAATACATTGGCCTAACAATATTTACCTTGACCTTGTAAGCCAATGCTTTCTCTTAATTATATATGTGAGGTCCGCTATGGGAGACTCGCATACATAAGAAAATGCTCTGGCACAGGATCTATAATGCTGCACCAGAGCATCTCCGGTCATGATAGGGTTAAATCATTGAAGCACATGTAAGTCTGTTCTATGGCTGACCATCTGGAGAGTCGACCAATTTGGTATCCATGTATATACAGTGCTTGAGAGAAGCAACAGTATCGAGGAGGGCGGTGCTTTTGTTTCGGGCTGAGGTTTTATAAAATTATAGATTGGAATGGTCTATTATTCGTCTGGAGGGGTGTTCAAGAAAATTAAGCAGACGACAGATTGTAAAAGTTCAGAATGAATCCTTTTTATTGGAGGGAAATGTTCAAATAATGAGCATAGTCTGTTTGTTGAACTTATTATCTAAACATTTCCTAAGGGAACTACTCATCAATGAGTATTTAGTACAGAAAGGTTAAACCCTTTCATGACATTAGCTGTGCTGGTGCACCATTGAAAGCCCTGTGCCGGTGCAATCTCTTATATATGCGAGTCTCCCATAGGGAGCTTTACATAGATAAGAGAATCCACTGGCTTACAAGGTAATATACTGTTAGGCCAATGTATTCTTTTATATATGTGAGGCTGCCTATGTGAGACTCGCATATATAAGAGAATACATTGGTACATGGTTTTTGCAAAAATTCTGGAAGCTCCAGGCATTGAATGGTTAATATTGTTATATGATTACTTGGTTTTCATTTTCAGTATGGATTTTATTGTGGATATGACTTATCGATGTGAGATTGTTGGGGAATGGGATTCAGAATATATCCCAAATGTAGCTGATTGCTACCTCTGCTTCTTCAAAAATGGAGAACAAGTGGTATGTATTAAAATTTTCTCAATAAATTATTGCCTGATACTTCGCCCAGTACATGTAAAGTAATGCCCTAATTAATCAACTCCTTAACCACAGCAGATTTATGGGTAATTTTTCAGGTTTAGTCAGAAATATGGCTTGTTGCCAATGAATGGCAACAAGATATATTTCCAACTAAATCCTGCTAAATCCTGAAAAATTACCCATAATTCTGCTATGGTTAAGGAGTCGATTATTTAGGGCATTATTGTACAAGATTTAGTGATTTTTGTTAGCCGTTTTCGCGATAAATATGAACTGATTATCTCAGTGTAATTTTATGTTTGTTTAATGCAATGCAATGTGAAATTGGCTAAGTCACCTAAATCATGTAATTTTGATCTGGAACGTTCATCTACTGTGAAATGAATTCAGGAACAGGTATTAACTAAGGGACATATATATTACCTGCATCACTTTTCCCTTGTTATAAAGTTTCCAATCAAAACTTTAAAAAAGCTCCCAACTGGTGGAATAGGGTCTCTACGGGCGTAGCGAGTAGAGATTCATGACATAATCTATGTCCCATCAACAAAATTTGATTATGTTGAATATAAAGATCAGGCCAAGAAAAAGGGACGTTAACGACGTTAAGTAGGTGAAACTTATAGTTTTAATTATACCCCGGTAACGAGTTATGGGGTGGATATATAGGAATCAGATTGCCTGTTCGTCTGCAGATGCAACTTTGTCAGAGCTTTTATTCCTACATTTTTTAGTCAGTTTAAAAAAAAACTTGTCACATATATTTAGTGCCATGGGAACCTGTGATTATGAGGTCCGTCTTCACTTTTTTTGTGGAGTTATCCCCCTTTTTTTACTTAGAAAATGTTTTCAGGATGCATAGTTTTGTCACAATATTCACAACCTTCCCTATTTAATGATAGACGTAATTGCAAATGTTGAACATTAGTTTGAATCCAATTGACATGGAACTAACTCAGTGCCAATACCGAATAAAGGGAAATTTATGCTCTTGTCGACTAAATTGTTACTTTATGTTCCACCAACAGAGTTCCCGCGGGTCCTTGAAAACCTTTGAATACCCTTGAATTTAAAAATCATTGTTCAAGGGCCCTTCCAAGGAATTCCAGTACCAGCCCTTGAAAACCCTTGAATGTGAACCTAATATATAAACAAAAGATAGAAGGTATACACCAGGTTATAACGCAATGCGAACGCACGATGTCAACTCGCATAGAAATATACGGAACACAGTGACCTAACGACCTTTGACCAACTGACATAGAATGTAAATAGTGGCTATTACGCACTATGAATTTCACACTGTTTACAGTAGTAACAATCGATCGAGTAATTATGTATTACTCATTGTGATTGGTCAATGACTATCCCCTCCAGCTATTGACAAATCAAATTGCGCGTAACATATCCAAAGTTGGCTGAAAAAAACAGCGTGTTTCCAATGCTCAAAATCTATACTATATAGCTCAAATTAACAATGGTAATTGAAGATGGTGGTTTTTGTATTGATGACTTTCCAACCAGAACCATTTCTAAACATGGGACTCTATCACATAGAGACAGAACGCAACACGCATCCTATTCGAGAATCTTTTATCGAATGAGTTGTTCGCAGTGCAAGATATATTTCACGATAGCGGAGCTGCAGTGAATTATGAATATGTGCCTTCCGCGAAGAGTTTGATAAAAGATTGTAGATTATGATGCAAGTTGTGTTTTGTATTAATTTCACACCCTTGTGTGGATAAGTTTAATTCAATCCATGACTGTGACTACCATTGATACTAAAACTACCTTTACTGTGATATATGGCTAATGAAAAACCAGTAATTAGATGTGCATCACCTAAGTGGATTGTTAACATTATGGCTTGTGTTCCTCTTGATGTATACAACAATATGTATTCAATGGTTGTTATCCATTGAATACATGTGTCTCATGCCCACATGTTGAATAAATACTGTTAACACAGCACCCTACTTTTTCTAGGTTACAGGCTTTCCGCCCTGCAGGTTCTTGAAAACCCTTGAATTTTTAGCATATAACTCCTTGAAAACCCTTGAATTTTAGAAACTTCCATATCTTAGACCCACACATGTACCATTCTAGATCGATTGTGTCCAAATTTGATGAGGGGATGAGACATTCCTGGTAGCTTAAACCGAATCTAAAACATCCCCGACATATACCCGATATAACTTACCATATATAAAGAAATTTTGGCACTGGTAGCCCTCGTTGGCATGCACTGGTAGTTCGCC
The DNA here is from genome assembly GCA_032622095.1 of Siphonodentalium dalli. Taxonomy (NCBI): domain Eukaryota; kingdom Metazoa; phylum Mollusca; class Scaphopoda; order Gadilida; family Siphonodentaliidae; genus Siphonodentalium; species Siphonodentalium dalli. The sequence goes on along the minus strand of CP136065.1, from coordinate 77,267,177 downwards.
GTGCCATTTTCGCTGATCACTGCCCCTCGTTTCAATTTAATTTCATGTATTTCCAACTGATACACACCAGTGATTTTGATGTGCATGTATTGCTGTTAGATTTCGCTGTCGGAATTTTATAAAAGATTCTCCAAGATATGCTCAGGAATTAAACAAAATGCACTAGAATACTGATTAGGGCAAAATTTGACCCCCCCCCCTACGAGTTTATACATCCTATTTTTCTGCTTTGAACAAAGGCCAGATCACCCAGAGTCGAACTGAACATCACCAGGTGACCCCTCCTCTGGGTAGATGCAAAATTGATCATATATACCTTTCTGTTGTCTTTTATGTCGTTATTTAATTATGATACCATTATATCGCTTAAAAACACTGATATTCTCCTGTGGAGCACTGGTATTCTGACGTTCACACTGGTATTCCGCGAGCCGATTGGATAGTGTGACAATGCCACGTTTAAATCACCATGTCCCCTGTCAACCGTGACAGCGGGGTGTATTAAAGAGAATGTGCGCAAAACATCGGGTATGAGGAAGTGAAGAATCAGGGATATATAAATGACCCTTGAGCTGGCAGTTTCCTCCAAACGTGATGTTGCTCTTGCACGCCGAGTTTGTTGTCACCTGACGCCGGCTCTTTAGGTCGGCTACTGAATTATTCTTATTGGTGCTGATTGGTGTGAATTAATCAGAACCTATGAAAACCACACTTAAATTAAGGAGACATGGCTATTGTTGGGTACATGGAGATTTAATACCTGGATATCTCTTTTTTAACTGCATGGCCCCGCCTTGGGGTTCAAAATCGACATCCATGTATTAAATCTCCATGTACCCCCGATGTAACTAATATTATCTTGATTCAAGATCACTTTATACACCGATACTTTTTTTTTATGCACCTTGTTCATCATATCTCTATTACAGTAATGCCCTAAATAATCGACTCCTTAACCACAGCAGAATGATGGGTAATTATTCAGGATTTATTCAGAAATATGGCTTGTTGCCATTCACCGGAAAGCTCTCATCTAATCCGATGGTCACCAAACTCATATGGATCTTCGGGGTGACCTCTAGATGGTAGTCATAAATTTTTGTCAAAATTTGTTAAAAACATGGCAGCCATCTTGGATTTCAAAATTGAATCCATCAGCACACCATGCAGCCCGCATTTATTTGAGAATTGTTTTGAAAATTTACAGGCATGTTTATGATTGCCTCTAGATGAAAAAGGATGAAAAACATGGCTGCTGGCAGCCATCTTGGATTTTACACTTTGCATTATTAAATCCATTGGCACACCCTACAGACCACCTCCCTCATCCAATCATCACCATATTCATATATGGATCTTCGTGGTGACCTCTAGATGGGAGCCATCAATTTTTTCCAAAATATTTTTAAAAACATGGCTGACAGCAACCATCTTGGATTTCAAATTTGAATCCAGCAGCACACTCTTTAGCCCACATTTATTAGAGAATTCTTTTGAAAATTTAAAGGCAAGTTTAGGATGACCTCTGTGAGCTATCAAATTTTATCGATTTTCAATGAAAAACATGGCTGCTGGCAGCCATCTTGGATTTTATTCTTTGCATGACTAAATCCTTTGGCACACCGTACAGACAACATCCCTCATCCAGTCATCACCAAAATTTATATGAAGCTTCAGCATGACCTCTAGATGGGAGCCATAAATTTTGTATGAATTTCGTTTAAAAACATGGCCGCCAGCAGCCATTTTTCATTTTACTTTTTGCATGACTACATCCTTTGGCACAGTCTACAGTTCACATCCCTCATCTGATCATCAGCAAACATCATATGGATCTTTTGGGTGACTAGTAGATGGGAACCATATTTTTTTCCCGTATTTCATTGAAAAAGATGGTCGCCAACAGCCATCTTGCGAGGCCAACTCCCTCATCCGATCATCACCAAACTTCATATGGATCTTCGGGGTGACCTCTAGATGGGAGCCTTCTCAGATTTTACTCTTTCTATTAGTATTACTGTATCCTTTGGCACTCCCTACAGCCAAACTGTTTCATCAATTAATACCAAACTGTTTATGCATCTTCAGCCATGTAACCTCTAGTTACTTATGCATGTAAACTGTCCTAGTTCCTTATCGCTCTATGGACTGTAATATATGGCATGATCCCATTTCCAATTTCAGCTACAGTGTCATTGACACTCATATTGTATATATGCGATGCTCCCTATGGGAGACTCACATAAATAAGAAAATGCACTGGCACATGATCTTTAATGCTAATGCTCTACCAGCACAGCCACTGTCATTAAAGCGCACATAAGAATATGAATCCTTCTGCACTTGCATTATCTTTTCATCCCCCAAATTCATAATAGATCATTCCAATGTATTATTTTATAACTGAATTGGTAAATCCATTTAGTATAGAATAGGTTAATAAAACAATCTGATTCTTACAGCACAAAGAGAAACTATCATCTATGGATATGTATCCATTTGTGTCCATGTATGGAATTGAGAAGGACGTGCTCAAATTGCTGAGTTACGCTCAGCCACCAGAGGTAGGTAATAGTATACTGATCAATGAAGATCCCCTGTCTCCACCACCGTCAAACCACCATGGGATCAACCTAGAGGTTTCTAATTGGGAGTAGTCACTTCTCCCTGTTTGTTTATTTTGGGAGAAGTGGACTGTTATCAGGGAGAAGTAACGGGTGGATGAAGTTCAATTTACACCCCAATATCACCCTTCTATGATCCAATAAGTATTATGCAACACGAGAGCCCATTTATTAACCCTTTGAGTGCCAGGTCCGATTTTTGTATGAACCCATATACCCTGTGCGAATGCATTCTCTTATATATGCGAGTCGACCATAATTTTAATAATTTTTTCTTATATTCTTTAACTCTTTCAGTATTTTGTAGGTTTAGTGCCAGGGAATCTTACGTTTTTCATGGGCATCAAAATTATTACAATGAATAATTGGTGATAGTTTTTTGAGTTATTTAAATTGTTTTTAAATTCGCTATAGCATGCTTAAGCATACCCAAAAAAATTCAACCAAAAAAATTCTAAAAAATAAAAATATATATTATTTTTTAATTTTTTAGGGCCGATTTTACAGACCGTAAATTAGGGCCGATGAGATCGGCCCCTGGCACTGAAAGGGTTAAACCATTATAGTGATAAGAACACTATTGTAATCTGTAAATATACTTTGCATATGTTGTTATGCATACTGGTATATGAGAGAGACATCACTTCGCCTGGGAGAAGTGACACATTTTAAGTAGAAGATGTCTCCCATGTCGCCCTCTAGGCTGGTCCTTGCCAAGCCTTGAAATAGGGTGTCTGTCATTTGCAGAATGAGGTCCCCAGAGGGTGAATTTAGTGATGCTACCCCACATAGCGGGCTAGCATCACCAAATTCACCCTCTGGGTACCTCATTCTGCTGAGGTGTAAGCAGAATGAGGTCCCCAGAGGGTGAATTTAGTGATGCTATCCCGCTATCACTAAATTCACCCTCTGGGGACCTCATTCTGCAAATGACAGACACCCTATTTCAAGGCTTGGTCCTTGCACCACCCTTCATATGAAATATATCCTTTTGCACAATCCACAACACATTCGATAAACAATTATTGATTAAGATGCGTGTTGTATTCTGTGTATGTGTTCCGTGTTCTTGACCTTTGTAATCTTTTGAGCACACAATTGTTGAAGAACTATAGCATGCTATCAAATGGCGCATAGGTACTAATCTTCAAAATTGACATTTTTGACTTATAATTGCTTTTTCTCGCCGACATAACTTTATGATTTACGATAACATATAGAACATAAGTCCGCAAAGCTGGGTACCAAAACACCTTTTCGTAAAGATGGGTACTAGACCTGTTAAGTTTTTAAAATGGCCATCCGGGAAATTTTTTGCGGGAGGTAAGTCCAAATATGCTCATGAGTTGCATGTTTAAAAAAGATTTATTTTATTTTCAACTTTTTATTTGTGATGAAGATTATGTAATTTTATGAGCTTCTATTTGTGTTTATTTAAAAAATATATATAACTAAATAAAATAATAATGAAAACAGAGTTTTATACAACTACTGTGAGATACATGCATGTTATATAAAATAATACAATGCTTTGAACAGTCAAGGGTATATCTGCTGACCAAGGCTATACCTTTTGTGTTCTTCAAAATTGAAGAACACAATCTGTTAAAAGTATAGAGTTTTCCCCCTTCTAAGTGTCCGTGTTTCTTACCGACGAAAATCAGATGTGCTTTTTGGGGTATATAGCTAAATTTACAAAATGATTTCAGTAAATTAGGTCTGAACCGAGCCTTTGGCGAGGTCCAGACCTAATTTACTGGACAAGTTTTGTAAATTTCCATATAAACTAGGGACGAGTTGTAGATTCTATTTATTACTTGATCCAAAACCTCCATAAAACATACTTAAATCATTAAATGGTACGTGAAATTAACAGCAGATTCTATAAAGCATGCGATAATGTTTCACATAACATTGCATTTCCCCGCATAGAGAAATAGTCACTTGATTTTAAAGAGCCTTTGACGTAATTAATGGCATAAATATAATGATATAAATTTTTAAACTATATCAATATCAGTCACAGTCACCGATTCTTCTTCATTCCTCTTTCCCCGATTCTGAATAACGTTTGCCCAACAATAATACATTTGGGTACACCTAGCACTACTTCCTGTTCTGCAATGACCATTGAATATCATTATTATAGAATGGGTTTAATGAATGGAATAAGGGTCAGATCATGTCATAAATATTGTTCCGAATTATTTGGGGTTTTCTTTTTCATATCATGCAGGTGATTGTTTCTGCTGAATCGTCAGTAAAGGAACCAGAGAGACCAAAAAACGGGTTTGCCATCTTCTCTGCTGATATGAAGAAAACCAGTCCAAATGCACCCATTCACTCAACTACCTGTGAGTAAATACTTCAGATATAAAGATTCGACAGTAGTACATATATCATTACCCCTACCTGACAGCATTTCAATTATAAAATCCAAATTTCAAAAACTCGACTTATGGTTTGGCGAGGTCAGTAGGTGATGGGGGATCCGGTCGGGCGTGATACCGTTGGCGCGATAACTCAAAATAAACGTCAACCGATTTCATTCATATTTGGTGTATGGGTCTGTTGCAACAATATCTGGAATAAGTTTTTCCAACCTTATATACAAGTGTTATGGGACTTGTTTGTCTATTTTTTTGCGATTTTGATTTGTTGTGAATGTTGGCATAATAACTCATATCAACTTTGAACAAATTTATTCATATTTCGTTTAAGGGTCTATTGTAACAATATCTCGAATGAGTTCGAAAACCAAATTGTCCTATATTTTGTACGAGAGTTATGATTTTGATCCTTCGCGACCGTTAATTCAAACAAACTTTGACCGATTTCAACGATACTCAGTATATGGGTCTAGGATCACCTCCAGATGGGAGCTATTGAATTTGAATGATTTATGATGAATAAACACGGTTGCTTGCAGCCATCTTGCATGTTGCCCTAAATCCTTTAGCACACCCCACAGAGCATATCCCTCATCCAATCATCACCAAACTTCATATGGATCCCCGGGGTGACCTCTAGATTATCATTTTTTCCGAATTCTGTTGGAAAAACATGGCTGCCAGTGGCCATCTTGGATTTTACTCTTTTTGTGACTAAATCCTTTAGCATACCTTAGAGGTCACATTTCTCATCCAATCATCAACAAACTCCATATGGATCTGCAGGGTGACCTCTAGATGGGAGCCTCCCTTTTTTCTGAAATTCCTTGAAAAAACATGGCCACCAACAGCCATCTTGGATTTCAAATGTGGATCCTTCTGCACTCCCTCCTCATTTTGGAGAATTGTTTTGAAACGTTACATGCTTGTTTTGGATCACCTCTAGATCACCTCTAGATGGGAGATATCAACCAATTTCAATAATTATTTTGTGACAGATTCACTCTTTTGGGCAAAAAAAATAGATCTTCCGATGTGCACTTCTTTTTAATTTCTTCTAAGAATGCGGAGCATGAAGGATATAACCAATATTTTGGTGTCTAAGATACTTATTAGGAGATAATTATTTTGGGTTAAAAATATTATTTTTGGCTATTATGTCAATATTAGCAGCAAAAGACATTTTCGATGTTTGGTTGGTAGACAGGATCTCAAGGCTGTCGAAAGGTGAACATTAATCTTGTGGCCAATGAAATTAGGCCCAAGTCCATCTCAACCCAGATACATCACCATAATGCTCGAGGCCATGGAATCTCTTCTATCCAATAAAATATACCTGAGTTCCGGACACCTGGTTTCAGTTGCTCGTTTGTTGAATATTATTCCAATGTAGTTACATAATTACGGATTTCAGTTGACCTAATTATGATGTCTTCATCTCTTCACATATTTTGTTCAACTGCAAGGGTATCTTGCCCTGATTTTAACTACAATCTTCAGCAATAATTCTTTGTATAAAATGTTTTGAACATTTTCAAGCCTTGAAATAGTGTGTCTGTCATTTGCCGACTGAGGTCCCCAGAGGGTGAATTTAATGATGTTACCCCACACAGTGAGCTAGCATTCTTAAATTCACCCTCTGGGGACCTCATTTCACTTATGCATCATCTTCTGGGAAGTATCTATAGTCTCAGATTAACATTGTTTTTAATTTCTTTTTCCCTTCTGTTCAGTTTATATATCCCCTAATTTTCAGAAGATAAAATGCATAATCAAGGTGACTATTAATGGGTGAACATCACCAACTTTAACTGGGGAACAATCTGATCCTTATATATAGTTCTCCCATAGCGGTCCAGGCCTCAGCAGAATGAAGTTCTTTGGACACTTTCTTTTTCTTTTTTAGTTTTGTTTCTCTATACCCAAAATTGGCAGACAACACAATGCATAATTGAGGTGCCCAATTGGCGCACTTCACCATCTGGGAACTTAAATCTGTGTCGAAGTCTCCCATTGCAGATGAGGCCATGCAAAATGAGGTCTTCGGAGGATTAATTTGGTGATGCTAAATTCGCTCTATGGCGATCTCATTCTGCAAATGACAGACACACTATATCCAGTCTTGAACGTTTTATTCTTGTTAACAGTGGTTGAACAATGGAAGAATATGGATGATCATGTGAAGAAAGGATATGAGGAGGCCGCCTATCAGCAACAGATGAAGTATGCTGAAACGATAGTCAATATGGTGGGTAATCAGGGTTAACGCTCGACGAAAAGTTTCTCTTGCCAAATGTTTTGCCAAATGAAATTATTTTTTGCCAATTTAAAAAAATATTTGCCAAATTTAATTGCTCATATAATTGGGGAAATTATCGTGTTTTTATCTTTGTTAAAAACTAACCACAGACACAGGTAAAATGAGCTACTAGAAAAGCAAGTTAGTATTATTAATAAAAGTAGCAATACTGGCTTACAAGTCAAGTTAAAAGTTAAAATTGGTCGGCCAATGTATTCTCTTATATATGCGAGGTTCCACTTGGGACAGGGTTTTTGCAAAATTTCAGGAAGCGCCAGTCATGGAAGGGTTAGAACCATTGAATCCTTGTCCACTCCTTGACAAATAATGCCCCAGACTAAAGTGTAAATGCTAATCAGGAATTGAATAATGTTTACTGCATGTTGTTGATTTCTGGTATTTTCAACTGCTAATATAAGCATCTTTGTTATTGGCTGTTCATTGAGAATGCCACCAATCAAATTATATGTACAGGAAATTGACTTTGCATGGCCTAAACTTAATAAGTGTTTCACTTTATATAGTGGTTTCAGCTGAAAATATAAACATCTTTGTCATTGGCTGTTCACTGGGAATGCCACCAATCAAATTTCATGTCCAGAAAATTTACTTGGATGACCTAAACCTAATAAGTTTTCCTATTTATATGCAGGTTTCAGCTCAGGATGCCGGAGAAGGGAGCATGCGGGGGCACTTGCCCCCTTGCCCTAACCCAGGGGAGTTCAGTGGGTATCCGAAAAGTGCCCTCCTGACTGGTTTGCCCCGCTTGCCCTTTGGTGCTTCCGGCGTCCCTGTTTCAGCTGCTGATATAAGCATCTTTGGCTGTTCATTGAGAATGCCACCAATCAAATTACATGTGCAGAAAATTGTCTTGCATGGCCTAAACTTAATAAGTTTTTCACTTCATATAGAGGTTTCAGCTGAAAATATAAACATTTTTGTCATTGGCTGTTCACTGGGAATGCCACCAATTAAATTACATGTCCAGAAAATTGACTTGGATGACCTAAACCTAATAAGTTTTTCGCTTCATATGCAGGTTTCAGCTGGCAGAGGCAAATTAGAGCCTTTCTATTCAGAAAATGTTACCTGCACAAGGGACGGTAAAATTAAGTAAGTTTACATATTAACCCTTATACTAAACACTCATTGATGAGTAGTTATCCCGTCAGAAATATCATAAATTAAATAACCGACCATATGTCGTTTGTTGTACCCCACACTCAAAGAGAATGGGGGGGATATAGTGGATTGATCTCGTCCGTCTGTTGAGTCGTCCGTCCAACATATATACATCCATTTTTCAGTCTGTCTGTTTGTAAGACAGATATATCAAACACTGGTTGTCAGATCTGATTGAAAGTTGATATGGATGTTCACTACTATGAGGGCATTCAACGGACTGTTCAATCGTTTTTTTCCAGATTTTTCCGTTCTAGAATTATTCAAGTTTGTTTATCTGGAAATGTTTTTTTTTTGTCTGTCTGAGCAGATATCTCAAACGAATGAAATGAATGTTCACTACTGTGCGGGCATTCAGTGGAGTTTTTTCTGCATTTTCCACTACAGTTATGATCTTTGTTTACTTAGAAATGTTGGTTGTTTTGTCCGCTCGAGCAGATATCTCTACCACCAGTTGACGAATCTCAATGAAATTTGGTATGGATATTCACTACTATGTTCACTACTATGAGTGTTCAATCATTTTTTATTGGTTTTCCATTGGGTGGGGATATTCAATACATGGACAGACTTTATAAGAGAAAAAAAAGGATCTGTTTTTGTGATTGAAATTGAGGTGACTAATGGACGAACATCACCAACTTCAACTGGGGAACTTCAATCTGATCCTAGGTCTTCTATAATAGTTGAGGCCTAAGCAGAATGAGGTCCCCAGAGGGTGAATTTGGTGTTGCTAGCCCACTTGGTGAGATAGCATCACTAAATTGATCCTCTGGGGACCTCATTCTGCAAAATGACAGACACAATATTTGCTCTTGTTTATTTTGTTTTAGGTTAACTTCAGGATTTGTTGAACCTAAGGTACCTAAAGGCTACATGCTGCTTGGACCCTCGGTGTCGCCAGCAAACTATAGTCTGACGATACAGACTTTGTTTGATAGTAGCGCTTCGGGTAGTGTATGCATCGGAGCTGTTCTTGAAGATTATGTACCAGAATCTACAACAAAAGAAAGAATTATGTTTTATGATGACGGGAGGTGAGAGCTAATATTAGGACATTCAATTTAGTGAGAATATACGAGCCTGCCCAGGGGCGCCGGAAGAGGGGGGGCAGAGGGGGCAGCTGACCCCCCTGCCCTCGACCAAGGTGGGCGAGCGGGGGCAGGACTTGCCCTTTTTCTGGAGACAGAAAATGCTTTTTGTGTGTTTAATCTCGTGTTTTTATAGCAAAATGTGACTTTTTGGGTCCAAATACCACCAATTTCACAAGGAATATTAATTTTTTGTCAATTTTATCACAAAACGGCCATAAAAACCGACAAATACCATTAAAATAGGGATTTTTGCCACAATGAATTTATGGTTATTTTCCCCGAGTTTGCGGAGAAAATGCCCTTTTTTGCGGAAAAGTGCCCTTTTTGTAGGCTCTGCCCCCCTGCCCTTGGATGCTTCCGGCGCCCCTGAGCCTGCCATAGGGAAAACGCACTGGCACAGGATCTTAAAGACATATTATGGACTTGTTTGTGTGCGTGAAATGGATATGATAGTACTCAGGTGCTATGCCAACCTGGGAAGTGTAGCATTCTACTAACCTCGCTGAAAATTTCAATGAAATCGGTCTTACCACTCCATAGAAAACATCATCTGAACTACGCTCAATTGTAAATATTTACATCTCGATTCGGAACGCAACTATCGGCGATAAACAAACACAAATGATTTTTCCATCGAGAGTCATTGCAATTTAATTAATATATAAGAATGACTGTGTGTTGTCAATTTTGATTAATAATCATAAAAATAACTACTTTGAGCCAGATTTTTCTTAATTTCTATTTAATCATCCTACTGATGTGTTTCCCATCACTTTAACCCTTTTATGATGGGAGCTGCGTTGGTGCAGCATTAAAGATCATGTGCCAGTTATTCTCTTATATATGCAAGCCTCCCACAGGGAGCCTCGCATATATAAGAGAATTCACTGGCTTACAAGGTCAGGGTAAATATTGTTAGGCCAATGTATTCTCTTATATATGTGAGGCTCCCTAATGGAGACTCGCATGTATAAGAGAATGCATTGGCAAAGGGTTTTCACAAAACTTCAGGAAGCTCCAATCATGGAAGGGTTAATGCTGCACCAGCGCAGCTCCCGTCATGGAAGGGTTATATGATGTCTAAATTTGTCTTGCTTTTTACAGTGTCGTTGGGCAAGGAATGAGTCAGAAGAGTGGTGCTTGGGAGATGGGTGACGAAATTAAACTTTTGTTACATGACCAAAAGGAAATCGACGGTGCTCTCTTCTGTGAGGTCGTGATCATGGTCAATCAAAGCATGGTATGTTTTGTTATCTTATGTGGTTATCTTATGTGGTGATCACACGTGCTATGCTATCCATAGTTCAGCGACCATATCAGCATCTTATCAGCGTTTTGTTATCTCCCCGACCCCTAAAGATTGTTTGGTGCATACAGTCAAGGGCTCTGTGTGTCCGTAATTCAGGTGTTAATTATCTGATTACATCGTCAAATGTTAAAGAAATTTACAGGCATGCATATGCAGGATCACTTCTAAATGGGAGCTATCAAATGTGAACGATTTTAGTCTTTGCATCACTAAATCTTTTGGCATGCCCAAAACTGGCAATATTTTTCATTCAATTGATCCCAAATTTCATATGGCTCTTCAGGTTTGAACTCTGGTATTTTAAATATTTAAATTTCCACATTCATTATCCCACCATTTATTGTAATTTATGACATTATCGCCTCTCCAAGATGAGCGACTGTGTCATTTACACAATCATTAATTTCTGCTCTCATTTCTCATGTTGATTTCTATCTATTTCAGGTCGACAGGTTTCCATTTAAATTTGATTGTCAAGGACTCCGATGTATGTTCTATGTGGAAATGAAAAGCTTAGATAAAAAGTTCCTGATTCCTAATTTCGCTCTAAAGTACACTATTCCAGTAAGTTTATTATACACCTGTCAAGCCTTGATATAGTGTGTCTGTCATTTGCAGAATGAGGTCCCTGGAGGGTGAATTTAGTGATGCTATCCTGCATGGTGGGCTAGCATCATCAAATTCACCCTCTGAGAACCTCATTCTGCTGAGGTCTAAACTGCTAGGGAGCCCTAGGATCAGATTAGTGAAAAACTTGGAAAATTAAAGGGATTTGTGTTTAATCGCTATACATGTACATGTAAACTACTAGTCAACATTTTTGAAGTCGGCAAACTGTATAAATTTTTGTCGATGGCTGCTGATGTCACTTTATTATACCCCCACTTTCGAAGAAAATGGGGGGTATACTGGATTGACTGCATCTGTCCGTCACACTTTCTCCCTCCGTGTGTCGAGCCGTATACTGGATTGACTGCGTCTGTCCGTCACACTTTCTCCCTCCGTGTGTCCGTCCATCCGTCCGTCCGACCTCATAACTCGAACAACTATGAACCGATTTCAATAATGTTTTGTATGCAATCTCCTTAGGACCGCCTCTCCGCATGATGCTAATTGCGGTGCGGTCCAACTTTCTTTTTTTAAGTTACGCCTTACTTTTCGACTTATTTTGACTTAGAAAATTCTGTCCGACTTAATAACTTTAACAAATATGAACCGATTTCAATAATTTTTGGTATACATGCTTCTCACAACACCCTCTCTACATGATGCGGGCCAGGGTTAGCTCGGGCTGTTTTTCCTAACATTACACTTCATTTTCGACTTATTTTGACTTTTTTGTGATTTTTTTCTGTACAAGACTAAAATCGTTCACATATCGATATTATTAATCCAAATTTTTCTTTAAAGTTAAAAATCTTTTTTGTTGGGTTTACGGATAATGCGGGTTGAATTTGCCACGGTTGGGGTATGGTAGCACGTGAGTGCACTCCTCTTGTTTAGTTTGAATTCATGATTCCCATATCTATTGAAGTACTATAATTATTATTGGACCAGTAAAAGTGTTAGTAGATCTCAACAAGACATGCAAGCTAGCATCACCAAATTCACTCTCTGAGAACCTCATACTGCTTAGTCTTCAACTGCTATGGAAGTTGAAATTGATGATTTTCATCCATTACTCACCTCGATTATGCAATTTATCTTCTGCAACTTAGGGGATATATAAACTGAACAGAACTTACTAAAAATCATTTTATTTTGAGACTTTAGATACTTCCCCTGAAATTGAGGCTTAAGCAGAATTAGGTCCCTAGAGGGTGAATTTAGTGATCACTGAATTCATCCTCTCTGGGGACCTCATTATCCAATTGACAGACACACTATAATAAGGATATCAAATTATACTTATCTTAATAAATTAATTTGTGTGTAATTTTTAGCAGTTTTAGGAAAATTAATGTCTGTTAGCGCGATAGCTTGAACAAACTTTAATAAATTTCATTCATATTTGATATATGGATCTTTCACAACAATATTTCGAACGAGTTCGAAAACCAGATTTTTCCGATCCTTTTTACCTGAGTTACGGCTTTTAGTCTGTCTATTTTTTTTAGCAATTTTATGACTGTTAGCACAAAAACTTGAACAAATGTCAACCGATTACATTCATATTTGATATGTGGTCCTTTCACAACAATATCGAGTTCAAAAACTATATGAGCTTTGTGCTATTTATTTTACCTGAGTTACAGCCTTAGTTTGTCTATTTTTAGAAATTTTATGACCGTTTGTGTGAAAACTTGAACAAATGTCAACCGATTCCATTCATATTGGGTATATGGATCTTTCACAATAATATCTTGATAGAGTTCAAAACTAGGGTTGTCCGATTGTTTTTTACCTGAGTTATGGCCCTTAGTTCTTAGTTATGATTCTTTATTAGTGATTCTCAGTCAGATAGATTCACTCTTGTGGGTAAAAAAACTCAACCAGAGCCATCTTTTATGTGCAACCCTTGTTTTAAAATTGGCACATATATCAACCAGCATGGGAACCAATTACCTGCGATTTTGAGTTCGGACTCATTTTGGCCGAGTTATTGCCATTTTCGACAAAGAATCGTACATCCTGGTATGTATTTTTTGTCCGAGCATGTATTCCGTCATTTTCCAGTTACTTTTTTAAAACTTGGCACAGATGTCAATCAGCTTGGGAACCTGCGCAACTGTGATTTTGAGTATGATCTGATTCATTTTGGTGGAGTTATTTCAATTTTTCGACTTAGAATTTAATGTCCTGGGACGATTTTTAGTCTGTGTCTGTATTCCGTCATTTTCCAGTCAATTTATTTTAAACTTTGCACAGATATCAACCAGCAGGGGAAATTTTGCACCTGCGATTTTGAATTCAATCGGAGACATTTTGGTGGAGTTATTGGCATTTTTCAACATAGAAAAGTTTTATGTTATTTTTTCAAAAACTCGACTTATGGTTTGGCAAGGTCGGTCGGTAGGTGCAAAACCGTTAGCGCGATAACTCAAACAAACGTAAACCAATTTTATGGGTCTGCTGCAACAATATCTCGAATGAGATCGAAAACCAGGTTTGTCCAATTTTTTGTACGAGAGTTATGGGACTTAGTTTGTCTATTTTAGTGATTGTGATCATTCACGACCGCGATAGTGCAATTACAAACTTTGAACGATTTCAACGATATTCGATATATGAGTCTAGGATCACCTCTGGGTGGGAGCTATCGAATTTGAACGAATCATAATGGTGTGAAAAATTTCTCCTGCAGTTTGTTTTATACGATCTGAAACCTGCCACCTCTTAGCGGGACATTTTAGTCAGCGACCTTTTATTGTTCATTTTCTCGACCATGAAGTGCCCAGTTTGAACTATCATAGAGCTGCGAATGTCAAAATGACTGACAGCACAGATATGGATAAAGTCTACAAAATATTTGTTTTCATCATAATTATAGTATCCAAATAGATCGCATTTTGAACGTACTTGAAAGATAAGTTCTAGTATTGACAGTTCCAATACTATGTTTCGCCCATTCATTATGAATCTTGTTTGACTTGAAAATTTCTATGTGTACGAAAGAACATTTCAGTTGTTTCAGCTTGTTACTTGAATACCAACAGTTTTATTTAATTATCTTTGCAATAGTTATAGGTCAATTTATGGGAAAGGATACAAAATGGTTTTGATTTTGTCAAGAGTGACCAACCTTTTTGGATTTTGAAAATAATTTGTTTTCCATCCATACAAATGTTTACTTTTTCCCATCCTCTAAACTGAGCATTGGGGGCATATACCATTATGTGTTGTCAATGGAGAGTTTTACTAGAAGCATTTCTTGTTTTCGCAGCCTCTCTTTCCATCATGCATTCAGCCTGGAATCTTTAGTAAGATGAATATAAATGATGACGGATCGATGCGGATGAAAGTACAGACGTAAGTTGATTCCATGCTGTGTGATGGATTCAGGAGAAAAACGTACTCTGTTGAGATGGATGTTCCGGGATTCGAGCATGAAAACAGTTTATGAAACTGTTTTCATGCCGGCGAGTTCAAAAACTGAATATCCAATGAAACAGGGCACGTTTATCACCATTGTAATTAAATCCTCCAAAATATTTTTACGAAACTGCACGAAAAGCTCTTTTTGTTAACATTACATGCTATGAAATGAGATATCTCTATTTCGGCCATAAATTTTTTAGTATGTTCCAATTGGTTACTCGGAACACTGCCAAACAATTTCCTGTTAACCGTATCTATAGTTCCGGCTGACTTGACTACCTGCAGCAAGGCGAACTATTTTACGTGTGTTTTCAATCACACTGCATGCTTCATTCAAAGCCTAGCTATTTATTATGCCCCCGATCTCCGATGGAGATTTGGGGGTATATAGTGGAGCCCTCCGTCCGTCCGTCCTTCCGTCCGTCCTTCCGTCCTTCCGTCTGTCCGTCCTTCCGTCCGTACGAACGTTTCAACTCATAACTTTGGTTTCGCTAACTCAATTCAGTTGATCTATGGTATGCTAATAGACCAGCCAGGGGGACAAGATTTCCCCATAACTGCGGTTTCGTCCGCCCATTTTTTCCAGAGTTACGCCCCTTTTTGGACTTAGAAAATTCAGTTTTCTGTGGCATACGAACGTTTCAACTCATAACTTTGGTTTCACTAATTCAATTCAGTTGATATTTGGTATGCCAATAGACCAGCCGGGGGGACAAGATTTCCCCATATCCGTGGTTTCGTCCGCCCATTTTTTCCAGAGTTACGCCCCTTTTTGGACTTAGAAAATTCAGGTTTTCTGCTACTTTTTTTGGTTTCCAGATGATAACTTGATTTTGGATTGTTTACTCATGAATAACATAACTTTACAAAGTGTCATTTAATAAGCATTTGCACAAAAATAAGAAAAATCCTCTCTGATTGTACAGTCGGGGGCGTTACCTCCGCCCAGCGGTGCACTTGTATTGTTAAGTATACCTATAAGTATATAACCTGTCTTATTTTTTTTTCGATGGTATAAAGTTCTGTTTTTGAACTGGTGGTATCTTATATTTATGTGTTTTGCCAGATATTCATGGCATTATCTGGTATTTTACTTGAGTAACAAGTGATCACTGAAGCTTTCTCTTCTGAATAGAAAAATGAAATCTAATCTATTTAATGATCTTGTTTCAGAAATTCACAATGGGACGTTGAACAAAGGTAAGTTGTTTTTTAGTTTCAGCATTTTTCAATGTTTTAAATTTTCCAGGTTTAGGCCCCAATAAAAATATAGCTAGATTCTCATTCAGAGATACATTAATGCCCTAAATAATTGACTCCTTAACAGGGAAATTTCCAGGGCTGTTTTGATACGTGTTACAGGTATGGGCGCCCAAACTTGAGAAGCCCAAATTCCTAGTGGACAGTATTGAGTCAACCTGAATTTTCAAGGCAATTCAACAATATGCGCTGTAAATAAAAAATCTGCAGTTGCAATAAAACCTTCATTTGCATGTTGAATTTTTAAATCAGAAATATTATGTCATATTTATAATATATGCGTCTGTATCTGTGTTGGTTCGGTGTAGAAGCCGTATTTTAAAGTTATATTGGGATACCGGTACATATCCTCTGCTGGAAACAGGTGTCCCCAAATTATCTCTGGATTCTTCCCTGCTCCTTAACTACAGCAGAATTATGGATAATTTTTCAGGATTTAGTCGGAAATATGGCTTGTTGCCATTCATCGGAAAGCTCTCAGTGAGAGCAACAAGCCATGATTCTGACTAAATCCTGAAAAATTACCCATAATTCTGCTGTGGTTAAGGAGTCGATTATTTAAGGCATTACTGTATAATCAATACCAGCTTTGGAAATTTGAGCAATTTGCTACTTTATATCATACTAACATTGATGCTGACAAGCCTGGAAATAGTGTGACATTTACAGAATGAGGTTCCCGCACAGCACAGTGGGCTATCATCACCAAATTCACCCTCTGGGGATCTCATTCTGCTTGGGCCTCATCTTATGGGAAGTATATATAGTCTCAAATTAATATTGTGTTTAGTTACTTTTTCCCTTCTTTTCTGTTTCTATATCCCCTAATTTGTTGAAGATAAATTGCATAATCGAGGTTACTAATGGATTAACATTACCAACTTTAACTGGGGAACTTCAATCTGGTCCTAGGTCTCCAATAGCAGTTAAGGTCTAATCAGAATGAGGTTCCCAGATGATGAATTGGGTGATGCTAGCCCGCTGTACTAAATTCACCCTCTGGGGACCTCATTCTACAAATGTCAGTCACACTATTTCAAGACTTTTGTATGTTGGTCTGATCAACCATATATACAATAGTTAAAGATATATTATGGACATGTACAGGTGCATGGAACTGATAAGTTAATACGCAAATGCTATGTCAACTGGAGGAATGTAGCATTCTACTAACATCGCCGAAAATCACAAACGAATCAACCGTACCACTCCATAGGAAACATTGTCTGAACTACGCTCATTTGTAAATATCTACACCTCGCTTCAGGACGCTATAATTAAACTAATGCAAACGATTTTGCTATCGCGAGTCACTGCATTCAATTAAAATATAACAATGATGGTTTGTGTCAATTTAAATGTAATATTTAGCTTCCTGTCGGAGTCTTTCACATGCATCACTTTAACTATTTCTCCACAAGATGCTAGCCATGCGAAAAAAATCCTATACTGTTGTGTTTATTATATTTTCTATACCAGTTTGTTATGACCCCGAACATAATGAAACAGATGGTTAGATCTAATATATTCTTAAATCTATAACACTACCAGCCTTTTATGTTAAAATAATGCACAATGATACCGAATGACACAATAATATGATGTCATGAGGTAGTGCAGGAGTAGGATAAACGTCTTGAGAGTGGAATAACATGACCGGTCTTCTGGGAGTGGGAATACGATTTGTATTTTGACATAAAAAGTTTATGAAAATGTAATAAATTTAATTATTCCAGAAATTCAGCACATGGACAGTTTATGGCGAAGATGCCATTCACAGCCTCCATACCATCGTTCAGCGTGGAAATTGTTACTTTTGGTGGCGGCAAGATAGCTATCGGGGCCTGCTCCGGCAAATATAGCGCCAAGCATGTCCCCGGGACTAGAGGAGAATCATTTGGATATATTTGTGACACTGGCAAGTGAGTACTGGACATTGATTAGGATACAGTAATACCCTAAATAATCGACTTCTTAACCACAGCAGAATTATGGGTAACTTTTCAGTCAATTATTTAGGGCATTACTGTACATAAATTCCAAAATAAACTTGAAGTTAAGGCCATTAAAATAAAATATCTGTGTTCTCAGGTAATTAGATCTCAATTTTCAGATGTGGGAAGGATACTATTTATTTGTTATTAATTTCTCAAAATCTTGAAAACTTACCACAGAAATAAAATTAAAATTCATTACCGATTAACCACTTAATGCTGAAAATTTTATAATGGAATTATGCTTGAATGAACACCATTTTAGACTTACAGTTGAGACTCAAACCATAAAACTAAGATTTTATTCCTGGCCAGCCGGCTCTTTCACAAACTGTTTTTATGCTTGAATTCTTGAATATACAACTCAACGGAGTATTTTTTCTGATCTCCCCATCCTAGGCCCAGTGATCTTGAATGGTTGGCAGGGAAAACCATCTGTATGAATCGATGGTATCTTAGAACCTGCTGTTTCATCCTATCGTATAGCAGGGTTTCCGCTATAGGGGCAGCAGGTCCCTTTTTGGGCCTCTTTTTCCTCACCCAAATTTCATTTCCCCTCCTACATATTCCTATGTGTTCTGATGGGCAACTTTATAATGAACAAACAAGGCAGGGATTATATTTGTTTTTTAATACCAAACTTCGTACGATTTGCCAAATATATTTTATCATGGGCGGTTTTAACAGTGCATGGATTTATGTCATGAGTTCACAAAAGGAGTACCTGAAATGAGTTCGCAAACACACTAGGCCTGACCTTACCATTTTACCAGATTTACAGCCCTTTGATTGTAATATTTTGGCATTGGAATTTAATTTTTAAACCCGAACTAAAACAAATATTAACCAATGTCAAACAAATATTAACAGATTTCAATTATTTTTTAGCATATTTTTAAAATGACCTACCCAACTTTGCCAACCAAGGCGAGGGGATACCGCTGTCAGCGACTGCTTGTTGCTGTCATTATTATAAATGTCATTTCCATCTTCATTTCAGTTTCATGAAATCTCTCATTACTTTGACTTTGCCGTACAATCTTGAGCTGGGACCTTCACCAACTGTAAATACATTATTGAGGAACAAGTATTGGCCAAGAAATATATTACCTGCACTGTTTTTTCAATGTTATAAACTTTCCTGTCAGAGCATCAAAATGTTCCCGTGATTTGAACTGGTGGAGTATGATCTCTGTGGGGATAGCCAGAGTAGAGATTAATGGCATGATCTACCTATCGGGAATATTGCAAATATCTTATTCTCTTTTAGAATGCTGGACTGCAAGAAATTGAAGATGCAAAAAAGCAAGCGGGGAAGCAAAATGCCGATTGTTGACGGGAGTGTGATCACATGTACACTTGATGCAAATAAAGCAGTGTTCAATGAGGAGGGACAACTCGCTCCAGAACAGAGGCTCAATTTTATATTCTCCTTCGACGGCGAACCTGTAAGTGTGTGGCCAAAAAAAATTATATTTGGGTTTTTATGTTAACCTTATTTTAGCCCTTTCTATACTAAATGGATTCTCCCAGTCAGTTAAAAAGTGTTCATCGGAATGGTCTGTAATTGATTTTGAGAGAACCTCTGACGGAGAACCCACCCCTTCAAAAAGAAAACCACCTCGATATTACACCCCCTCAAAATGAGAAACCACAGTGAGAACTGCCTCGAACTCTCACCCCCTCAAAAAGAAGCCCGACTGACAACTGCCTTGTTCTGACAACCCACTCCCTCAAGAAGAGAACCCCCGACTGAGAACTGCCTCGATCTCACATCCCACCCCATCAAACAGAGACCTAGACTCATCTCAATCTCCATCCCCACCTCCTCAAAAAGAAAACCGAGAACCACCTCAGTCGGACAACTCACCCCTTCAAAAAGACAACCACCTCAATCTTACACCCCCTCAAAAAGAACCCTGACCGAGAACCACCTTGATCTCACACCCCACCCCCTTAAAAAGAGAACCCCCCCCAACCGAGAACTGCCTCAATCTCACAATCCGCCCCATCAAAAAGAGAATCCTTGACCGAGAACCACCTCGGTCAGACAACTCACCCCCTCAAAATGAAAAACCACAGCGAGAACTGTCTCGATCTCAAACCCACTCAAAAATAGAACAACAGTGAGACCTTGATCTCCCACCCCACCCCTTCAAAAAGAGAACCCCTGACCTAGAACCACCTCGATCTTATACCACACCCCCACAAAAAGAGAACCCCTGACCTAAAACCACGTCGATCGGTCAACCCACCCCTTCAAAAAGAGAACAACAATGAGAACCACCTCGATCTCCCACCCCACCCCCTCAAAAAGAGAACCCCTGACCTAGTACCACCTCGATCTCATATCACACCCCCACAAAAAGAGAACCCCTGACCAGAACCACCTCGATCTCCCACCCCACCCCCTCAAAAAGAACCCCCCTCCCCTAACCTAGAATTGCCTCGATCTCACAATCCACCCCATCAAAAAGAGAACTGCTGACCTCGGCAGGCGGACAATCCACCCCTTCAAAAAGACAACTACCTCGATCTCACACCCCACCCCTTCAAAAAGAGAACTCCTTATCGAGAACCACATCGATCTCACACCCCACCTTTTCAAAATGGAAAAGTTGTCTGTAGGTTATTTTGAACAATTATCAACTGATTATTTGATTTTTCGTTTCTGAGTTCACAAGAGGAGTATCTGAAATGAGTTCGCAAACTAGGCCCGACCAAACATTTTCACCCGAGTTACGACCCTTTGATAGTCATTTTTGGCATTTAGCACCCACAAAAAGTTGTCTGGGTTTCGGAAGTAAGCTCACTACTCTAGTGGACTGACCAGTCCTTCCATATAGACAAGTCCTTGGCGTATACCCTGCTGCCAAAAAAGTCCTAAGATTCCTTCAATACCAAACTTCGTATGATTTGGCAAATATATTTTATCACGTTTGGTTTTAACAGTGCACTGTGTACAAATCTAAATTTCTAGGATTTTTGTCTTATGAGTTCACAAAAGTGGTATCTGAAATGAGTTCACAAACAAACTAAGCCGTACAATTTTACCAGAATTACAGCCCATTGATTGTAATATTTTGGTGTTGGAATTTAAAATTAAGCCAAACTAAAACAAATATTAACCAATCTCAAACAAATATTAACTTATTTCAATTATTTTTTAGCATATTTTGAAAATGGTCATATCCCCAACATTGCCCTCCTAGATGGGGGATACCGCCATCGGCAACTACTTGTTGCTCTCATTATTATAAATGTCATTTCCATTCTCATTTCAGTTTCATGAGCTCTCTCATTACTTTGACTATGATGGAGTGTATCCATGTGTCTCAGTTGGGTCGGAAGATGCAGAAGTGCGTGTGAGGAATTTCATTGCTGAAACAATGGATATGATAAAAAAGGCCAGCAGCTCGCTCAAGGTATGTCCCTTTAAGAATTCTAGTGAGTGCATTTAGCTATACATGTAACTAGACATCTAAATACCCAACTTCCACTTAACCCTTCCATGACTGGAGCTTCTTGAAATTTTGCGAAAACTGTGCCAATGCATTCTCTTATATATGCGAGTCTCCCATAGGGAGCCTTGCATATATAAGAGAATACATTGGCCTAACAATATTTACCTTGACCTTGTAAGTCTGTGCATTCTCTTATATATGCAAAGGTCCCTATGGGAGACTCCCATACACTGGCACGTGATCTTTAATGCTGCACTATCGCAGCTTCTAGCTTAGATTGAATATATAAAGCGGGGTTGAATCATGCAGAAGTTTGATGTTTATCTGGCAGCATATTTTCTTGATTTAACCCTTTCATGAGGTTCACGACGGGAGCTGCGCTGATGCAGCATTAAAGATGCTATACCAGTCCATTCTCTCTTGTATGCGGTTCTCCCGTAGGGAGCCTCACATATATGAGAATGCACTGGTCTACAAGGTCAGGGTAAATATTGTTAGGCCAATGCATTCTCTTCTATATGTTAGGCTCCCTATGGGAGACTTGCATATGTATGAGGCTCCCTGTTGGTTAAAACTTTATATAAAGCCTCAGATTGTCATCCTTTTATGATGGGAGCTGCGCTGGTTCAGCATTAAAGATGCTGTGCCAGTGCATTCTCTAATATATGCGAGTTATCCATAGGGCGCCTCGCATATATAAGAGAATGAACTGGATTATAAGATCAGGGTGAATATTGTGAGGTAAATGCATAAGAGAATGCACTGGCACAGTTTTTCAATGTATTTGCAGTGTTGTTGCAGTGTCTTTGTAGTTGATTTGCACTTTTGTACTTGCAGTGTTGTTGTAAGACTATGACGAATATAATATTGTTATATCTGTGACTAAATAGACCGAGATACATGACTTTCTCTATTCATGTATAAAAATGTCCTGGCAGTCGAGGCAGTTTTATGACCACCTCATGGGAGCACGCAAATAGGCAAGAATTTAAATTCTAAAACGCCTGCTAGCCCGGATATGTTTTGCTGATAATGCATTATTTTGGATCCACTTTTAGGGACATTTGACTTTTTTGTGATAATAAACATTTATAGTCATTAGTGATGTTCCGATAATGAAAAAGCTTATCGGACCGATTTCCGATAACTGGAGGCACAATCGGCCGATTTCCGATTCCGATTCCGATGTTTATATATATTGTGCGTTTGTTCCTATAATGGACTTATATACACCCAATGCACTCCATATCCCGCATAGTTTCAAAGCCAAATACATCAAAGAAATATATACACACTGTCGTGACAGTATTTCTGCCGACGTCGGTTGTGTGCTTCCTTTGATGTATACCGGTAGTTGTTTTGACAAAGAGATCAAAGGTGCCGACTCAGAGTAACGTTATGACCATGTGTGGAACACTTTCATGCGGAGTAAAAGTCTTGATTGAATACTTGTAAGTTGCAACAATGTATGGAATGGCGATGATTATTAACTAAATTTTGATTGATGGATAATAATTGCTGTCATATTTGTCTGAGATTTCCCAGGTTTCCATTGGTCACACCTTTTATCTTTTAACAACTCGGAAGCTTTTATAGTTCCGCCTGCTCAATTTTTGTTTCGCAAGTTCAACGTGGAGCTAAGCGTATTTCATAGCATACGTTGTACAGACGAAAAAGCTAATTATGCCCCTACTAACGTTGATCGTTATTGAAGACAGTTCTGATAACAACTGTATTAATTCATTCAGTGTGTGCTTCAAGTTATTGACATAGCATGTGACGTCACATGACACATGACACAGGAAGCCTCATTGTAATCGGGTCAGCTTTTTAATTAAAGCTTTCTTTGAATCTATTTCGTGTCAACGCGATTGAACCAATAACTTCATATTACACGGGATGTCGGGTATGTGTATTGCCATTCTTATAATATATCATCATATAAAGACTGCTTTGATGATGCCAATGGCTTCTTTTTAGGCTGTTACAACTGCGTTTTACATTCAATACTACAGTTGTATTGCGTATGTTTATTAAAGCGTGCGCTTAGATACTAGAACGTTTTTATTTATTTTGACAATCGGTAAAAGCCGATGTTCAACTGCGAGGTACGATTAATTTCCGATGGGCTATTATCGGCCGATGGCCGATTCCGATTCCGATTATCGGAACATCACTAATAGTCATGTACATTTTCTTGATTATAGAACTGACTGCAATATTTAATTTAATTTTTGTCGTGTTTTAAATCAGTTGGAAAGTATGAAATTTAACTTGCATCTACTCACATTGAGTTAGCCACCAACTACCATGTAGATTCTGTCAACTTTTTTGACATTTTTAGTCGAGTTTTTTCAAAAAACAAAATTTAACAAAATTAAAATATAAACTTTGCCTACCTTCGCTACTATGTTAGTAATGTTGTTGTCTCGATACCAAATTGTGTTGAACAAAATGTTGATATATATCACATTATGCTAAATTTTATTCTAGAGTTGACCGGGGTTAGCCTAATTTTTTGGTAATTAATCTATTCTGATAACTTAATATTCTTTTGAAGAAACTTTTTTGTTGTTTGAATCTGATGATACAGGGACCATCGAATCGGATTGTGTACCTTTAAATTATTCTTGATTTGTTGCAATAATAATGTTTGGCCTAATCATTTGCAGGCTACTCCTAAGAACTATGACTGCCCAGATGGAGCTCAGTTCGCGGTGGTCGGGGTTATCAATCCAGAAAATCCTAAACCTGCATTCAGCATGGAGAAACTGGAGCAGTCTATATGTCTCAACAAAGATCTACCACTGACTGCGCTCGAAGCAGAGATAGCGCAGAAAGAAAAGTAAGAACTCAAAGCAGTAGGATCTATACACTGGAATTTTTTTAGACAAATATTTGTCTATTTCTTGAGTATGTTTGACCATTTTTAAGAAACGTTCACCAAATAATTTTTTTTTTTTAAAGTATTATTGAAAAAAATAAAAATGACAAACAAATTTTGAGTTGAGAAATTTACACCGCAATGAGGTTCGCAAAAAATGAAAATAGTTCTAAGTATGTTTACGAGTATAAATATTCACTAATATGCTGATTGTTTGGCATGATGTGACATTAAAGCTGGAAAGTGTTGTCAATTCATTAAGAAAGGAATATGTTATATCTTAATAACCATGTTAAGTAAGCATGTTGCCGCATAACATAAATTCATTAAGAAAAATTGATGTTAAGTGTAATAAGCATGATCAGTAAGCATGTTGCCACATGGCATAAAATTAATTAAGAAAGGATGCTGCGCTGGTGCAGCATTAAATACCCTGTACCAGTGCATTATCTTATATACGAAATGTGACATGTTCTTAGCATGGCACTTAGTCAGCAATCTGCAACTGATGATGATCTTATCCAAACATTTTGGCATTTTTTTTACTCATTGGGAGTAATTTCCAAAAATGTCTAAATTCTACTTTTGGCATAAAATAAAATCTTGTTTTTGTGGGGTACATTCTAAAACTATTTTCAAAATTCCATTAAACCGCTCCAGGTTCCAGCTTCCACCTCAAAATTAATGTCATTAGAACGAGGAGCAATTTGTCTGCGAGAAATTGGGACACTGGTCATCATCATTTTTACCCTTGAATATTCTTTAATATGCCTAGCAGACATCCTCCCTTTTCTTTTGACATCCAAACATTTATGTACCACCTTCATTATGTGGGGAAATTATATGACAGATAGGTTGTAAGCCATTATTATACCCACACTTTCGAAGAAAATGGGGGGTATAATGGATTGACTGCATCTGTCCGTTCGTTCGTCAAGCCGTCCGTCCCGCTTTCTCCGTCCGTGTGTCCATCCGTCCGTCCGTCCGACCTCATAACTCGAACAACTATGAACCAATTTCAATAATTTTATGTATGCAATCTCCTTGGGACTGCCTCTCCGCATGATGCTAATTGCGGTTTGGTCCGACTTTTTTTTTTTTAAGTTACGCCTCATTTTTGACTTATTTTGACTTAGAAAATTCTGTCCAACTTAATAACTTTAACAAATATGAATCAATTTGAATAATTTTTTCTGTACAAGCTTCTTGTGACACCAATGGTGTCACACCAAAAAATCTTTTTTGTTGGGTTTACAGATAACGCGGGTTGAATTTGCCACGGTGGGGGTATGCAAGCATTCGAGTGCACACCTCTTGTTTATTTCACTATACTTATGTTGACAAACGAAAAAGCTGTATGGTCTGTCAACCCATGCTCCATTCTGACTTGTTATTGTCATTCCGGAGGGCTAGGTGTGATTTTTCGTTCACCCGGGCAGATGTGTCACTTTGTCATGCAACCACTTACCTGTATTGGTTAACCTATTAAACAGATATATAAGAGAATGCACTGGCACAGGGTATCTAATGCTGAACCAGCTCAGCACTAGTCATGAATGGGTTAAGAAATACATAAACCTTCCATATCTATATTTTAATGGATTGTCTCTGTCTCGATGCCAAGTGGGAATCACGTAATTATTATGAGTATTTTATATGTATGTTAATTGTTATGAATTATAGCAAGGGCCAGTACAAATCCAGTGGAACAATAGTGACTATGATGGAGCTGTCATTTAAACCATTTCATGATGGGAGCTGAGCTGGTGTAGCATTAAAGAGCCTGTGCCAGTGCATTCTCTTATATATGCGAGTCTCTCATAGGGAGCCTCGCATATATCAGAGAATGCACTGGCTTACAAGATCAAGGTAAATATTGTAAGCCAATGCATTTTTTTATATATGCGAGGCGCCTTGTGGGTGACTCGCATATAGAAGAGAATGCATTGGCACAGGGTTTTTGCAAAAAAATTGAGAAGCTTCAGCCATTAAAGAGTTAAGAAGGGAAAAAGACAACAATCCCAAACCAATAAATTTCTACTTCTAGGGACCTGGATTCATTGTCTGTTGATGGACAAAGAACCTACAGTGACCTGCATCACTCAGTTGATAGAATACACAGTCTTATTGCTCAACCAAAACGGTTAAGTTTTTATAATTTGAACAGGAGTGCCAGGGAGGTAAGAAGCCAGGGATCAGCTTACAGGGATTTATTCTCCCGTCATTTGCTCATTTCGGAGTGGGAGACTCCCTAAAAACTCTAAAGTTGACCAATGAAAATCGGCAAAATGCCTCCAAAAATTGGCTTTGTTTCATTTCATCACCCTTTCTATACAAAATACTCATTGACAAGTAGTTCTTTTAGGAAATGTTCAGATAATAAGTTCAACAAACGGCAATATCTGAACATATCTTATTATCTGAACATTTCCAACCAATGATATATCAATCCTTCAGCACGTATTATTTTTTCATCAGGCTGTTGTTTGCTAATATATCCTTATCATCCCTCTACATTAATAATAGACCATTCCATTGTATACTGCATTAACTCAATGGGAGAAGCCATCTAGTAAAGAAAAGGTTAAACAACCAGCGCTCTACTGATATAGATTATGAAATAAAACTATTTTCTCACAATTATGTTTGGTTATTAACCTTTAATAGAGCTCCAGACAGAGAGAACAATCACTGTTGTCTGCTTGGGTCTGTGTGAGGCTCCATACAGGAGTGTTATGTCCCTTTCATAATGGGAGCTGTGCTGGTGCAACATTAAAGATCATATGCCATTGCATTCTCTTATATATACAAGTCTCAAAGAGATGATAATTTTTATGACTCACGATAATTTATTTCAAAAGACTGTTTGCAAAATTGTCTGAATATTTTTTTTTATTTTAACATTTTGTATACTAATTGGTATCTCCGTCAAAGGTATCTTGCCCACTGAACTATATGGTATATTATCCCAAGTAGGAGGGGTTAACTCTCCGAGTTGAAAAAACGGTACGAAATTCTATGGTACATATCCTCTGTCATGTTCATGACCCGTGTAATCACATGATTTCTGACACGTAGTGAAGTATTCGCCATATTTTTTTCCCTCCTCACCAAGGACGGGCGCAAAAAGAATCTCTCCAAGAATACGAAGCTAAGTTGCAGTTTGTATAGCAAAAACAGTTTTGTTTTTGTTTTATACAAACAACATTATTTCTTTGCTTATAGTTGAAAATTATGTACAATTCACATAAAGATTACGCGGTTTATTCCGAATACAAGATCGGAATCGGATGACTCGTTTCGTTTTAACGGACTTTGTCTTCCATAATTTTAATCGGTCAATGAATTAATATCCGTTGTTTATGCCGACAATATCAGAGTTTCTGGCCTATTAACGACAGAACATTCGAGGCACCATTGGATATGACTAAAGACGCTGATCATTTTCTTTATAACAAATCTATGGCATACAGGTGACGTATAATTTAAGTTACCACGTGCGTTGACGGTGGTTAAAGGTATCACGAAATTAGGTGACTTACTTTCGAGTTCATTTTTTCGTTTTACGGCTTTATTTAGACGTTGACAATCATCGTCTGGTGTAAAACTGAAGACAATAGCACTGTTTTAACGCTTGTGAAATACGCTGATAGGATTGTAAAATCCTGAATGTCAATTTGAACCTTTTTAACCCGGGATGATTAACAATGGAGCTGTTACTGCCTTGGTTGGCACAGGCATGGTAACATAACACAACAGGTGTATTTGTGATTGTTCGTAATCACATTAATTACTTTCACAGGACTGCTAATCGAGGTAAGAACAGGTTCATGAATCGCCTTCCCCGTAGCTCCCCTTGACGTCGCTTCCCTCGTTTCGAGGTCCCAAGAATAGAGAACGAAAGTCGATATATAGGGTTCCTCTAATTGGCGTAATTAGCACTCGGAGCGATAGTCACACCACACAGGATGCGGGTTGGGGCTACCCATCGAACCCGTAGCTCACACGAGTTGCTTCCCCTAGGACACGGACAAACTCGCGGGGAAGGATCCAGAGAATTTTTTTATTTTTTTTGGGGACACCTGTTCTGTATTTGAGTATGTGCCCATATAAATTTGGATGTTAAAATATTCAGTACTGGATACTTGATTGTGCAAATAAAGGCTCCATATTATAGACTATATATCATCTGCGGGCTGATGATTTGCATTACTAGTACATTTTGTTGAATTATAGAAAAATTCCTTGAAAATATGGAAGATCCAACTGGAATAAATACTATCTACATGGAATTTGGGGACATTTGGGTCTCTATAGTTTGGGCACCCAAACCTGTAACAGGTATCAAAACATCCCTGGATCCTTCTCTGACTTGCCGATATATCGTGTTCCTCTAATTGGCGTAATTAGCACTCGGGGCGATAGTCACACCAAACAGGGCGCGGGTTGGGGCTACCCATTGAACCCATTAGTCACATTGGTGCGCTCCCTGGACTAT
Source organism: Siphonodentalium dalli (assembly GCA_032622095.1). NCBI lineage: Eukaryota > Metazoa > Mollusca > Scaphopoda > Gadilida > Siphonodentaliidae > Siphonodentalium > Siphonodentalium dalli. The sequence continues at coordinate 77,238,141 of CP136065.1, read as the reverse complement.
CGAACGGGACGTCAATCTGCTTCCTCGGGTCGACCGTTGGCTAGTGACGTGCCCAGGACGGCTGTGATTCAGCTTTACTAACACTCGACACACGCCGTCCATCGCTACAAGTCGTCATCTCTGGGTCAGCGCGGCTGGGGTATACACCCTCAGTGGTCCCTGACCATGCTCTCCGGTGCCTATGATAATAGTGTGTGGGAATTTGGGCTAAAATTACTAGTAGAATGGCCATTTTACTTTGTCTCAATTCAAATTAGACATTTTCTTTACGCTATTATTTGGCACCTGAAAGTTTATCCTCCATGCCTTCTGCCCCAGCTGGGCTTGGAATGGGATCACAGTTCACAGGCTTGTTTCCTCCTTATTATAAGTCACCACTTCCGGGGGCTTGGCAGACAGGTTACTGACCGCATTCTGGCCAACAGCTGCCAGTAACTTCGGGTTTGATTTTAAATGAAAACAAAAGATCTATTTCCCTGACGCCATTATAGCAGGAAGCTTGCTTGGGAACTGGTACCTACTAACCTCCCATCGCCAGTTCGGTCGGTTGGATATCGGGATCGTTCGAGCTGCTGCTCCATCCCCGAGATGTACAGGCTCTGGACATTCCTCCGGGGTCCCCAATGACCAGACCTCACATGCAATTAGAATGAAGCTTGTCGTGGTGTATTGTGCTGTTAACACCCCATCGACGGATGGAGATCGGGATCAGATCGAGCAGTCGCTCCAGCATGAGGTGAAAGGGCTTTCGGCATGCCTTTCGGGTCACCTTTACATGCGCTTACGAGGGAGCTCAGTTAGTTGTTCAGTGTTCTCTGATGCAGCCAAGCGCAGGAAGAAAATTAAAGTCGAATTTTGATTAGCAAATAACCTCAGATTGACATGATTTGATAGCATTGTTCTACAATCAGTTACAATTTAACAGAACATCAGAGTGCTTTCCCTTGTTTCGAGGGTTCCAAGGAAGAGATAGAAACCTTTACGACCAGGACACTGTCACTTGTCAATGTATAGTGTTCCCTTCATTGGCGTAATTAGCGCTCAGGACGATAGTCCCACCAAACAGGTCGCGGGTTGGGGCTACCCATCGAACCCATTGGCCGCATTTGGTGGGCTTCCTGGACTATCGACAGGGATTCCAAGTCGGATACTCGGGACGATGGTTGGCGTACCCAGGGACAGTCAAATGAGGAAATAAGATCCAGGTTGCATGGCGTTTGTTCGCATTTGGGTAGCAACTTGCCCATGTGATGCCGGTCAATTTGTACCCTGCACAAACGTCGTCAGAGCTGGTTGGTTATGCCATCGGACTGCACACTTGGCGACCTGGGATCGTACATGCTTTATCTCCGACCTCGCTGTGTTTCAGTAATAGATACGAATGACAATGGGTGCATTGGAAGTGTGGATTAACTGAGTCGGTTTAATTCTTTGTTTCTGTTTGCTCATCCTACCGGAGTGTTTCATCTCACTTTAATAAGGAAACCACCTACAGGTATGGTTGCCAAATAACCAGATATAGGGTTTATCCTCTCAATATGGTTGTATATTTTAGGTGGGTGCATTTGCTTATCTTTTGTCTGCGGGTTGCTTTCAGTTCTAACGCAACATGGATTTCACTTTTGTTGTCCAGTAATACATAGATGAGTCCATTATCCATTGTTCGACATATGCTCAATTTCACAACGCTGTTGACATGAGGTCTAGTTCAGCCACCCTGCTCGGGCTTCATGGGCAACATGGCGTATTAGCGTGGAAAAGAAGAACGAAATGGCTTCTGTGATATCGGCCTTTGGTTCTAATACGTCATTCTTCTTATGGGCTCGGTTGTCGGTTCATAATAGTTTTGTTTTCCCTGATAGTGCTTGATTCGCCTAGTGGTCTCATTTCATATACTAAGCCAGGTCTTTTGCTGACCTCAGGGATGGCCAATGCAGGCTAATGTTGCATCTAAGGGACAGCATATGACTCGTGATGGGCACACTTCATACTGCCGGAAAAAGATTCTTGCCAGATGCTTCCCCTCGTGCGAGATTCACTAGCATTGGGTGTCGGATGCCAGATCATATGATCCGCCCTCTCGATTCGCACTTCGGGCGATGGTTCTCTCCGGAACAGGGTCCCATTGGAGGGGCACCCCATCCATCCCAGAAGGGATACCTTGCGCCATCGACTCGTCGGGGACCAGTCAGCATAGCTAGAACAGTTTGGGCGCGGTGGCCCTTGGTCTGCTTTTCATTGCCTACCTGCCTTCGGTTTCCGCTGGTTTTGGGCTTGTGCCACAATCCTGATGCATTTTGTTTTTTGTGGATTTCCATCTTATTGACATTGGAATTTCGGTTCCTGGCTGCCTTTCGGTCATGGATTCAGTAGCCTGTGATTGGTCAGTTAGGTTTAACTGTGTTGGTGGGCATTTCCACATTTGGGAACGTCATCAGGGGTCAAATGCCATGGCTTCTTGCATCTTCGTCAGGGATATCTCGAACTCCAGGCTTCAAACTAAGTTTTGTGCTGTGAAACTCCAATTCTGAGCCCTGTTCTTCATACTTTGCCTGTGCCTTACAACGTATGTCCGTGTAATACCCATTCTCTCATCGTGTATTGGGACACGGCCCAACCCACTCAAGATTTGGTTCGGGGATTGGTTCTATTGTTTTTAAGGGGGGTCTTCTTTATAACTTGCGGCTTTTGCTGCCTGGGTTAGCCTGTTAGGTGAGTTATTAGTATTCAGCCATCCCGGGGCTTATAATTCCCGGCTGGGGATTTCTTGTCAACAGGGGGGTGGGGGGGGTGTTACCCGTACCTTTCCCGGCACGTACTCGGCTGATACATTATTAGCCCTAAGTTCCGATGCGAATGTCGTCTCCGTCTCCATGTCTTCTGAAGCTATTTACTTTACTTGCAGGGGTCTTAAACTCTTAAGTGGCCACTTTTTGTTCGTTTGAGCTTACTGACAGGTATTAGTTTTAGGATGTAATATTACATTGGCTTATGGTCCTATTGGGCATGTGTATATATATATATGTATATACATATATATCTATATGTCTGTGCATGTATATGTATATATTGTAGGTTATCAGGTAAATCCAGTTCTTTGATTCAGATGCATAGCGGTGTTTTTGTTTCCTCGTGGCCTCCACCTGTTAGAAAATTCTATGCTTTACCATATAGTTCAGTGGGCAAGATACCTTTGACGGAGATACAATATTTTCCTAAATAAGTAAAATATATATCTCCTAGAAGTATCTTGCCCACTGAACGCTGAGCTCCCTCCCAGGGTTTCGCACCCACCCCGCTCACGAGGAATGTCCTACTGGGGGTAAAAAATATGGCGAATACTTCACTACGTGTCAGAAATCACGTGATTACACGGGTCATGAACATGACAGAGGATATGTACCATAGAATTTCGTACCGTTTTTTCAACTCGGAGAGTTAACCCCTCCTACTTGGGATAATATACCATATAGTTCAGTGGGCAAGATACTTCTAGGAGATATATATTTTACTTATTTAGGAAAATATTGTTTCTCCCACTTATAAAAGTATACATGGGAATGGTCTATTACTTATCTGGAGGGGTTTTCAGGAAAAACAAGCAGACAACAGATAATAAAAGTATAGAATGAGTCCTATTTATTGGAGGGAATTGTTCAGATAATAAGTTCAAGAAATGACCTATCGTTTGTTGAACTTATTGTCTGAACAATTCCTATGGGATAACTACTCATCAATGAGTATTTTGTATAGAACTTGTTATACCAGAATTGTTGAATTTATTATTTGAACATTTTCTATGGGATAACTACTCATCAATGAGTTTTTAGTATAGAACGGGTTATACCAGATGTGTTGAAAATATTATTTGATTAGACCTATATTTTCCGTTCTAGAGTTAATCATCTGTGTGTATCTGGAAATGTTTGTTTTTTTTGGTCTGTTTGAGCAGATATCTCAAATGCCGGTTGTCGGATCTGAATGAAATTTGGTATGGATGTTCACTATTATGAGGGCATTCAACGGAGTGTTCAATCGTTTTTTCTGGATTTTCAATTCTATATTTATTATCTTTGTTTATAAATCTGAATATCAACCATTGGTTGACGAATGTCAATGAAATTTTGTATGATTGTTCACTACTATGATGGCAACCTATTGAGTGTTCAATCATTTCTTTTTTCTTGTTTTTCTTTCTAGTTAGAATTTATGTATATTTTCAGGGTGAGAATGAGATTCGTGAGATGCTATCTGAGAATATCGAGGCCGAAATGAAAAGTCACCCAATGTGTTATGAATTCCCAGATACAATTCATAAACTGCTGGCTGATATCATGGAGGTGATCAACAAAAAGAAGCTCGCCTTAGAAAAGTGGATACTGTACGATCTGAAACAGAGTTCGTCACCGTTCGCTTATTACGGGAATGTTTGTGAGCAAGCTCTAAAGTACCTCCATGACCAGGTGAGCACTTATATTTTAACATTTCATAACTGAAGCTTCCTGAAATTTTGCGAAAACCCTGTGCCAAGGCATTATATTGGATTTCACTTTATACATACAGTAATGCTCTAATTAATCAACCTCTTAACCACAGCAGAATTATGGGTAACTTTTCAGGATTTAGTCGGAAATATTGCTTGTTCCCCGAGAGCTTTCCGATGAATGGCAACAAGCCATATTTCCGACTAAATCCTGAAAAGTTACCCATAATTCTGCTGTGGTTAAGAGGTTGATTAATTAGAGCATTACTGTATCTCTTCATGTTGATATTTATTATTACCTGGATTTAAACTTTCCCCATTCCTAATCGCGCCATTGACTGTAACACATGTGCATTAGAGGCCTGTGAACCCTGTGTGTGCTTCAAGCACATTTTGATCTTAACTCCTTACTCAATTTAACAAAACAGAATTTAAAAAAACATTTTTTTAATTAAATTAATTTGTTTTTAAATTACAATTTTGAAAATCTAACGCTATTATAACATCCACCAGATTACTCTGAGTCACCATGCCAGATTTGTTGAAATCGGTCCAGGTGTTTGGGTGACAATCGCGAATATATAGATAACATGCTGTTTCTGTTGCAGGGCCAGCTGATATATTTCTCCGATATTGATATGCCAGTTGCATTAGGTTCACAGTACATGCTTGAGGTACTAAGACAGATGGACCAAAAACCACCTTCACTTCCAGATACTCCCGTCCCGAGCATAGAAGTGGATAGTGCCTGGACATCCAAGACATTCCAGAAATTATTCACCTCTGATATCACTGAAGAAGAGATGACTGGCAAAGAATATGTGAAGGTACCAAGTCTCAAATTAACATTGTTTTTATAGTTACTTTTCCCCTTCTCTTCAGTTTCTATATCCCCTAATTTGCTGAAGATAAAATGCATAATCGAGGTGACTAATGGGTGAACATCAACAACTTCAACTAGGGAACTTCAATCTGATCCTAGGTCTCCCATAGCAGTTGAGACCTAAGCAGAATGAAGTTCCCAGAGCTATATATTCACCCTCTGGGGACCTCATTCTGCAAATGACAGACACAGGTAGAAAAATCCCTGAATGCGATAAATTGTTGGCATTATGTAAATCATATAACATGCATCTAACTTTGGAAAAAGCACTTAATCTTTCATGGGGTTCATGACAGGAGCTGCGCTGGTGCAGTATTAATGATCATGTGCCAATGCATTCTCTTATATATGCGAGTCTCCCATAGGACCCTCGCATATATAAGAGAACGCATTGGCCTAACAATATTTACCTTGATCTTGTAAGCCAGTGCATTCTCTTATATATGCAAGGCTCCTTATGGGAGTCTTTCATATATAAGGGTATGCACCAGGGTTCGCGCTGCCACTTGCCAAATTTGCCAATTATGGCAAAAATAAATCACATTTGGCAAAAAATATTTTCATTTGGCAAAAGTATTGGCAAGTCACTTTTTCAAGAAAGTTGAAAAAATATTGGTCAATCAATACCATTCATTTCAGGAAACTCTTACAACATAATTATATTAGTGGTGTTTTATAAGGTTTAGGAAAAGTTAACACCTCTATTAAGCAACCCTTCTATATATCATGTTATTGTTCGGTGATTGATTTATTGGTGTATGATAAACCACAGTAGAGATGCGAGCATACTTATTAACTAACTGGTTTCCTATCGATAGCAAAAGTCGTTCAAACCACGAATGTCGAAATATAAGACTCAATGTTGCAGACAATGATAGTATCAGGGATAGCATTTGGCTTAAAGAATTTGTCAAAAATAAATATCATTTGGCAAAAGTAAATTTCGGTCCAGCGCGGACCCTGGTATGCACTGGCACAGGGTTTTTAATGCTGCACCAGTGCAGCTCCCATGAAAGGGTTAATGGGAGAATCTATTTACATATGAATTGGTTAGATGGGGTTTAGAGATGAGCCGATTATCAGTTCGGCTTATTGGATTTGGCCGATAACCATGATATCGGTTATCGGGAGAAGTATGTTGAATTTTTAGGTTCCTTATTTGACCGAAGTCCCATAGAACATAACTCTACTAGTCTGCTGGCCACCAAATATATGCAGTCTTTGATAGAATAAATAACAATATTGTGTATGTTCTAATTATCAATGAATGGACTTTAATGTGCCTACTAGTACTTCAATGAAGATTAGTTTCATAATTTTGCGTTTCCATCACAAAACACCCGACTGGTAAATGAAAGCAATAAAATAGGAAATTTATTCCATTTTTCAGGTGAAAATCTTTCGATTCATTTTGGAAAGATACTTCGGATTACTGTCTGTTCCTTGTCTGAGGACCTCAACTGCTGACGAGAAGTGTGTTATGTTACTGCACAGTCAACTGAAGAAGTCTCCAGTTCATTTGGTATGTATTTAAGATATTACTTGAAGATTGATTGAGGTCATGGGGTTTTGACTGGCAGAGTAATTAAACAAAGTGTGTGAATCATGAGAGTCATCAGAGTTTGCAATGCAACCCTTTGGAAAATGAAATTTTTCCTTTACCACTCAGTATGCGGCAGTCCATATAGTGTGTCAGACCTTCGATTTTGCGTGCGCTTTAGTGCCTGTGCATGCAGGTGAAATTGAAAAATGGCATGCTATTGTGTTCGCATGTCGGTGATAACTGAAGCGCTCATGCAATTACACTGAGAAGGGTTAAATATGATCAATCACAATGCAGTACATAGGATTAAACTGTGTGAATACTTTTTTCCAAGATTGCAACATAGTAATTGACACTTCAATAACTGATTATCGCTCTTTGGATTGACATCCACATGGTCCAGGGACTGATTTCAGATTAATGGGATTTTCACTCAGACATCAATCCTTGTCTTTGTCAGCTTACTTGACCTTTGAGTACTGACCCTTCTCATGATTTAACTTTCAAGGAAGCGTGACGTTTGTACTCTTGTGGGAACAGCCTCTTTATGTTCACAAATATACATGTCTGTTTGTTTTTAACTGAGTACATGCTATGGAGTATCAGCTTTAGTTTAAACTCCATATACATGAATAGAACCCGTGTATATATCGGATCGGCTGTTTTATGGAGATATATCAGATATTGGCTTTTTCCGATTATCTCAATACACTCACATCTCTAATCGGGTATGGGTTTGAACCGTACATTCTGAGCCGATTTGGTGTTATATATGCAATCAACATCTTTTTTGTTGCATTTATAGGCTTTTAAAATTGTAAGCGACCGAACAACATACTGTATAATTGCCAAGTATGTTGTTCGGCAACTTACAGTTTTATACGGCCATAAATGCAACAAAAAAGGCATTGATCACTTATAATTACGCCCCGGAACAATATTTTCAACATATGAGAAAGAATTATCTCAAATCTGTTTGTTGTAAAAATTAACAATTTCCATTATGACTTTGACAATTGAACAAACTGTTATCAGCCAATTTTGCCTACGAAGAAAAGGCGCAATAAAAGAAGTACAATCTGTAATTATTTTGTGTATTTGAAATTGAGAATGAATTTGAAGTTTGCCGATTGGCAGTAGGATGTTAACCATCTTATTATTACATGTGAAGCCAGTTATTAGCAAGTTTGTGATTTCAAACTGGTACGCCTACAATTATGTATACTGACAGCTACCCATAACGGTACACATCTCGTAATTGCAAACTGTTTTTTGGGTAGAATTCAGCGTTGACTGGTAATGTTTGGTAAGCCAACTCTAACAAACTTGATATATGATATAGAGAAATTGTTATTCACATTCACTTTATTGGCCAACTTTATACTTACCGTTACGGATAGGATGGGCCTCTGGACACTCAGTTGCATTCCTCAGGGATGAGGCGACAGTGGAAAGCGGTTGGGTGTTTGTCTTTCACTCATTTTGTAAGATTTTCAATTGGATTTCTCACTGAGAGCTATCAGATGAATGGCAACAAGCCTTATTTCCGACTAAATCCTGAAAAGTTACCCATAAAATCTGCTGTGTTTAACCCTTTGAGTGCCAGGTCGATTTTTGTATCAACCCATATACCCTGTGCCAATGCATTCTCTTATATATGCGAGTCGACCATAGGTCGCCTCGCATATATAAGAGAATGCATTGGCCTAACAATTTTTTTTTTTTTTTTTTTTTTAAATTTTAATAATTTATTCTTTAACAGACTTATTTTGTAGGTTTAGGGCCGATGAGATCTGCCCCTGGCACTCAAAGGGTTAAGGAGTCGATTATTTAGGGCATTACGGTGTCATATATATATAAATGATGTGTACATCCTCGCAACTGAAAGTTGTGGTTTAACACGGGATAATCAGCTGACTAGGGACTCTTGCCACATGATCTCCAATATTAACTACTAGTAATTACAGTAATGGTGAGAGTGACACCTTCATCTGAACTAGATAGACTCATGGTTTTATTTATTTGACTTTCTATAAATCTAATCTCTCCGTCATCAGGAAGAGTATTGGTGTAACCAGCAGCCACCAATGGACTATGCTCTAGTTTACCGAGAATTCACGCCTGTTGTCGATGCCAACCCCAAAATCCTGTCTCTAGTGATATCCAAGTGTATGCGCTACGGGAGGCTGGTGGTGTGTGGACCAGATGGTATTGTCATGCAAAATGGAGCAGTACAGACCTGTCTCATTCGAAGGACGGCTAAAACAGGTGAATTACATAAATTAGTCATATATCGGCCATAGCTGGCAACAGAGCTGAGAATATGGTGCCGGACATGTCCACCTGTACTGTCTCTCTGCATGATTATTATTATTATTATAGATACATTTAGAGCGCATTATACAATAAATTAGTTTCAATGCGCTTACAATACAAACATGGCACACATCCTAAAATAATAGTAAATACCGAATGGATAAAATTATATACTAAGAACCTAACTAGAAAATACGCAAACTTAACCTAATTCTCAACCGCAGTAAAGGCAATGTAAATAAATAAATAAATAACAATTTTTTTTAGCGTAAAATCCACCGAAGTGCTCTAAAACGCTTGACATGTTAAACATAAAATACAATTGCAAATATAAGACATAATTATGGACATCAACAAAGATGTAGAACTATAAGTGAGACGTTACTAAGAAATACAAAAGCGCATAAAATTACAAATTGAAAAATTATTTTAAAAGTTACTGGTAAATTGGGGGTAGTAACACAGTGGGTAACATGCTAAAAAATGCTAACAGCGAAAAAAGGTGGTAAAATGGCGAATGGGTAACAAGCTAAAAATAACATGAAAAGGGGGTAAAATGGGGAAAGATCGGGAACGAGTAAAATTGAAACGAAAAATATTGATGAGACTAAGGTGCTTAATTAGTGATCCAAACAGTATAGAAGATAGATTATTATCAACAAAGAGTATTTGCATTAGTATTTTTGTTTTTGTTTTGTTTTTGTGTGTGTGGGTATTTTAAGATAAAAATAAAAAACAGTTATCAAACACATATGTACACGAGTTAAGTTCAGCTGGTGTTTTCCTTGGTTGATGCGCATGACATTAGCTTTCACCTGGTATAGCATCACTAAATTCACCCTCTGGGGGGAGGGGCTCATTCTGCTTACGACTTAATGGTTATGGATAAGATTGAAGTTCACCATTTGAAGTCGGTGATGTTCACCAATTAGTCATCTTGATTATGCGTTTTATCTTCTGCAAATTAGGGGAATCTAGAAACTTCCCAGAAGGGAAAAAGTAAATAAAAACAAAGTTATTTTGAGACTACAGATACTTCCCAGAAGGCCTGAGCAGAATGAGGTTCCCAGAGTGTGAATTTGGTGATAACAATCTGCCATGCGGGGTAGCATCACTAAATACACTCTGTGGGGACCTCATTCTGCAAATGTCAGACACACTAAATTCAGGCATGCAGTCAATGACTTGTCTCCAGAAGTATTGTCACTAAACAGTCTGATAATTGATTATGCGTTTTAACCCTTTCATGATGAGAGCTGCACCAATGCATTCTCTGATCTACGCTAGTCTCCCATAGGGAGTCTTGCATATATAACAGAATAGCATTTCTTAAAGGGACTCAATGCCTTCGTTCAGTGAGTTCATGCAAAATAACATCAACAACGACTATTCTTATTATTAACTCTCCAATAATGAGATTTCCCATATTGAAAGAATTGTTATGAAAATATTATTGTTATGGTGGCATTACCGATCAAAGTCCAATTAGTCCAATAAGATACCACAATTTATTCAAAACTTGTTGGTAAACACTTGAAAAGGTCAAAGCATTGAACAATATTATGGAAATCATATTCAGGTCAATATATTGATCTCACTACACGATTAGAATTGTTTGTTGACAATTAATTGTAACACGCATACCCCCATAACGATTTATTAGGGGGGGTATATAGGAATCGACAAAAAAACAACGAACAAACAAACAGAATTGAATTTTATTAGTATAGATGGGAGAATCCAATTAGTATCAAAAGGGTTGAATAAACCAAACCAAACAAATCCATAAAATCTCCTTTCTAGGGTACACCCTGTGTCTGCAGTCACGCTGCTACTTGGAAAAAGACTTTGGAACACACGGGCTGCGCCATGACGTCAATGAGTACACATGGAATGTATTCTGCATATACAGTGACATTGTGGAATATATGCTACTTCAGCAACAGGTGCTTGTTCATATTGAAGGCAATGTTACTTCTCAACAAGGTAAGATATTAGACAAGGATTCTTGTATCAGGAAAATGTTTGGGTTACTGTCTCTGTCATGCTGTGTGTTATTAATAGTTACTTTGATTCACGGCAATGGCAAAGTGAAAAGAATGTTTTGTAATGAGGCAAAACGTAATGTTACGTGTGCTTATTATGGCACATAGTCAGCAATCTGTAACTGATGATGATTCTATCTAACCATTTTGGCATCTTTTCAACGCATTATGAGTCAATTTCCAAAAAAGTCTAAATTCTACTTTTGGCATAAAATAAAAGCTGTTTTTTTGGGGTACTTTGTAAAACTATTTTCTAAATTCCATTAAACTGCTTCAGGATCCAGCTTCCATCTCAAAATTCATGCCATTAGAATGAGGAGCAATTTGATCTATGATCAATTGGGACCTTTGCCATTATTATGCCCCCGACTTGAAGTCGGCGGGTATATAGTCGACGTCTCCGTCCGTCCGTACAAACATTTTGCATTATTGTTCAGCAACCGCTTGGCAGATTTAGCTGTTATTTGGTATGGTGATAGAGCAGCATGGGGGAACAGCTACATGCATAGCGCGGGTTTCGTCCACCCATTTTCACCAGAGTTATGGCCCTTTTTTTACTTAGAAAATTCAATTTTGTCCGTCCGTACAAACATTTTGCATTATTGTTCAGCAACCGCTGGGCAGATTTAGCTGATATTTGGTATGGTGATAGAGCAGCATGGGGGAACAGCTACATGCATAGCGCGGGTTTCGTCCACCCTCGGATATCCGCAGTTTCGTCCATGCTTAATCCGAATTGCTACGTTAGGGGGCAAATGCCACGCGACAGCGTCCCTCTTGTTATATCTAGCCTCAAATCTTCTTTAATGTGCTTAACAGACATCCTCCCCTTTCTGTTGACATCCCTACATTTATGTGGCACCTTCATTATGTGGGGAAATTATATGACGGATAGCTTGTAAGCCATTTTATTTCTTTCACTCCACTAATGTTGACAAACGGAAAGGCTTTACAGTCTGTCAGCCAGTCCTCTGTTCTGACTCATTACTGTCATTCCGGAGGGCTAGGTGTGATTTTCACTGACACTGCCAGATGTGTCACCTTGTCAGACAACCACTTACCTGTATTGGTTAATCTATAAAACATATTATTAATAGTTACTTTGATTCAAGACACTCGCTAGGTGAATAGAAAGTTATTATACCCCCACAACGAAGTTAGGGGGGGTATACTGGAATCAGCTCGTCTGTCCGTCCGTCCGTCGTCCGTCCGTGGACACAAATTTGTCCGGAGTTTTTCTCAGTCGTTTTTTTATCAATTTCCGTGAAACTTGGCAAAGACATCAACCACCATGGGAATCTGTGCACCTGCGATTATGACGTCTGTCGGACATTTTTTGGTGGAGTTATCCCCCTTTTTTCGATTTAGAAAATTTTCGCGACATGTATAATTTTGTCCGAGCTTTTATTCCTACATTTTTTGGTCAATATTTTTTTTTAACTTGGCACAGATATTTAGTACCATGGGAACCTGTGCACCTGCGATTATGACGTCTGTCCGACATTTTTTGGTGGAGTTATCCCCCTTTTTCAACTTAGAAATATTTTTGCAACATGCATCATTTTGACCGAGCTTTTATTCCTACATTTTTAGGTCAATGTTTTTTAATCTTGGCACTGATATTTAGTACCATGGGAACCTGTGCACCTGCGATTATGATGTCTGTTCGACTTTCTTTTGTGGAGTTATTCCCGTTTTTCGACTTAGAACATTTTCGCAACATGCATAATTTTGTCCAAGCTTTTATTCCTACATTTTTCGGTCAATAGGTTTAAGATTAGGGTTAGGGTTATGCACCTGAAATGGGAACGGTTATTTTATTATTTTAACTAAATGTTTACTGACATGTGAAACATCTTAGTATTTTAAAAACACGGGGGGTATCCTTATTCCCATTGGGACAGTCACACCTCTAGTTGAATTCTCCTGTTAAAATAATAAATATCAACATTTCTGAGTGCTTATATATAAGAAAATGCATTGGCACAGGGTTTTCGTGAAATTTCAGGAAGCTCCAGTCATGGAAGGGTTAATACAATGCAATCAACAACTTGGTTATACTTTAGACAAAATATTAGTTTCTTAACCCTTTGGTGGGTAGAACGACAAATATTTTGTCATATTTTTGGTGGGCGGAACGACATTTATGTCGTTTACCGTAGTTCTAGGGTAATATCTAAGGTAATATGTTACTGTGCAAATAACTTCGAAAAATCGTCTCCTAAATGTGACGTTTTCATATTATATAACATGCGGACAGATATTATTGTTATTATTTACATTGATATTAAAAATGTTGTTTGTATGATTTATTTTTTACAATAGGCCAATGTTACAATATTAATTGATTATTTGCAGGGTTCGCTCTGCTACTTGCCAAATTTCTCATGGCAAAAATTATTCACATTTGGCAAAAAATAATTTCATTTGGCAACAGTTATGGCAAGTCACTTTTAATTCCTCAAGGAAAAGTTAACACCTCTATTAAGATGCAGTTAATCTCATAGCCTTAGTACTGACGGTTGGAGGGATTACGAGTATTTAATGTGGTGTTAGGGTGGTGTTTACATAGCTAATCCTCCTGTGATGTGCCCTTCTGATGAAGCAACCCTTCTACCATTGAATTGTTAGGTGATTGGCTTATTGTTGTATTATAAACCACAATAGAGATGCGAGTTTAATTATTATAGAAACTGCTTTTCTATCGATATCAAAAGTCGTTCAAACCACGTGTGTCGAAACATAAGACTCAAGGTTGGAGAAAATGATACCATCATGGATAGCATTTGGCAAATGCTAATATAATTTGGCAAACAATATTTTCATTTGGCAAAATTAAATTTCGATCCAGCGCGGACCCTGATTATTTATCAAAATATATTCATCCATGGATATGATGTCATATATGACATACTCCACTGTTAAAGGGTTAAAGTTTCCTTTGCTGAATACTGGCTGATGACAATTATTTTTATCTCAGTGACTGTTGAGGCTCACCCGAAAGCCAGTGCTAAATAACAGGGCTGGTGTATGTGTATTCATCTTTGTCTTTGCAGTTAACAAATCTATCGGTTGTGATCATATTTGGAGAGAGTCGCCACTAACGATACCACAGTCCGTTTGTACCTTGTGCAACAACTGTGTAACCAAGTCCGGAAGAGACTGTGAATGGGCAGGACTCATCCCGTCGTACTTCAAACAGTCAGGATGCAATACGAAAACAACAGGGTGCGAATACTGTGGGATATGCAGGAAATGTGCTGGTGGATTATGGGTAAGGGATTTTGAAATTTTATACTAAATACTGTTTGTCATTTGTCATAAAATCAACTGTTAGGCCAAACAAAATTAATTGGGAGGCGACTAATTAAATTCCTTCTTGTTAGTACCTACTATTGGTAGGGTGCACAGAGAATGAAGATACATATTATCTCTTTATTTGCGTACTGAGGAGGTGCTGTGCTGAGGTTTATTGTTCCAGATTTGTGCAATTGCGTTTTGTTTTGTTCCCCTTTGCGAGTCGTCATCATGGAATACTATAGTGAGGGACACGTTGGGTGTGGGGAAGTTGATGTCAAATGGTGTGACACTGGTGAGAGAGATGCTCATGTTCAAATTGCATGTGATTGAGTTGTGGGTAAAGAAAATTAGGCGGGGATGATCCTCCAGGGAGGTACTCAATCACTTGAATATCCTAAAAATGGTCTAGCACTTTCGATAACAAGTGTATCTTCATCAGATACCTGCCTCCTCATAAAAATATGTCCTGCTGGGTGTTTTTTATGGTCCACTGAAAATAGAAATTATAAATTATCCTGCTGCTCGACTTCACAAGTGATGTCCATGCAGAATCTACAGTAATGCTCTAATTAACCACAGCAGAATTATGGGTAACTTTTCAGGATTTCGTCGGACATATGGCTTCTTGCTATTCATTGGATAGCTCTCGCCGAGAGCTTTCCGATGAATGGCAACAAGCCATATTTCCGACTAAATCCTGAAAAGTTACCCATAATTCTGCTGTGGTTAAGAGGTCGATTAATTAAAGCATTACTGTATGTCCATTACTGCCCATAAATCTAGTTAGACACATTTCAACTTTGATACTTCCATTGTTATCTATACTAATGAAACCAGGCTTCTCAAAGTACCGATGGTTCTAGACCTATCGGTACCGGGACGGTTCCGGGGGTGGTATCGTAGTATCGGTTCCGGTACTGGTAGTCTCAAGTAGTAATGGTGTATGTGGCTGCTCGGATTTATACAAGTTTAATATACATAAATTGAAAAACTTTGGCAAAATGAATTTTTTTTGGCCATTTTGAAAAATTGACCTATACAGAGTGAACCCTGCTCGCATATATAAGAGAATGCATCGGCTTACAAGGTAGGGCCTTGCGAACTGTCCGAGACTCGGTTCGATTCGAAAGCAATATGATGATTCGGCCCTGTCGAAACCTTTAACTGGGATTTGGATTGTATCGAACCATTTAGTTGGTCCTTACACCACATCCAAGGCTGGAAATAATGTGTATGCCATTTGCAGAATGAGGTCCCCAGAAGGTGAATTTAGTGACACTATCTCTCACTCTAGGCTAGCATCATTAAATTCACCCTCTGTGAACCTCATTCTTCTTAAGCCTCAACTGTTATTATAAAGGATCAGTTTGAAGTTCCCCAGATGAAGTTGATGATGTTCATCCATTAGTCACCTCATTTTATATTCTGCAAATTATGGGACATAGTAAGGGAAAAAGTAACTAAAAACAATGTTAATTGAGACTATAGACACTTCCCAGAAGATTAGGCCTAAGCAGAATGAGGTCCCCAGAGGGTGTATTTGGTGATGTTATCCTGTTGTGTGGTGTAGCATTACTAAATTTACCCTGTGCGGACCTCATTCTGCAAATGTGACAGACACACTATTTGAAGGCTTAACCCTTTCAGTGCCAGGGGCCGATCTCATCGGCCCTAATTTACGGTCCTTAAAATCGGCCTTTTATTTTTTGGATTTAAAAAAAAAATTCAAATTGTAAAAAATAATAACAAATGATGAAAAATTGTTAGGCCAATGCATTCTCTTATATATGCGAGACGACCTATGGTCGACTCGCATATATAAGAGAATGCATTGGCACAGGGTATATGGGTTGATACAAAAATCGGACCTGGCACTCAAAGGGTTAAACACATCATCTCCTATGCATACCACTTGTTTTTTTAATTTCAGAGTATACGCTCTAAGCTTCGTCCATGTTTGATAACTGAGATCGGCCAGAAGTTCAGTTTCTTTGAACAGATACCACTCAGTATGGAAACCTACTGTGAAGTGGAGATTGTTACACTGTCAAGGGGCGCAGTTCCGATATTCATTAACAGGTAAGTTCCTTTAAAAACTCAATCTGTAGCATGGCGTGGTCGGACATCAACAGATGGCAATAACTTGAACAAATATTAATTTATTTTGTTTATATATGAGACTTGCTCAATAGTGTCTTGATTGAGTTCGAAAACAGGCTAGGTCCGCCTACTTTGGGTGGAGTTTGGCCCTTAATTAGTTAATTTTTATGAATTTTGATCACAATAGTGCAATAACTTTAAGAGATATCAACTGATTTTGTTGATATTCCTTACATGAGGCTTGCTCAATAATGTCTTGCTTTTCTTTGAAAACCCCCCAGGTCGGCCTATTTTGGGCAGAGTTACGGTCCTTAGTTAGATCTTTTTTCATGATTTTTTCAACTTATTTTGTTGATATTCGGTATATGAGACTCGCTCAACAATGTCTTGTTTTTAAATTTTATCATGATATATTGAGAAATAGCTGTATGAGTCTTCTGTATACGATAATAGTAAACCCCCGGGTATAAATTAACTGCAAAATAATGCCTTTTTAGACTCATGAGATATAATATTGTGCAAATATATTATTATATGATCATAAGTTTCTTTTCCCAATTTCTATGATAAAACGTAACGAAAAAATCGAGATATCTAATGATGTTCACCTCATTATTCAAACAGGAGGTTATTAACAGTTCTGAGTGACGTCAGATACTTCAGGGGTTAACATCTTCACTTGATAAAGATCCCTAGAATGGTTGAGAGCTTGTGTATTGTGTAATATTATATCTCGGAGTCTAAAAAGGTGTTATTTTGCAGTTAATTTATACCCGGGATTTACTATTAACGTAAATTTTTATCAGTAACATGAGAGTCTTTCGTATTGGCAGATACTGTGTGTGTTGTTTTGTGTATATTCAACCCTGGATATAGTGTGTCTGACATTTCAGAATGACGTCCCCAGAGGGTGAACTTAGTGACATTAGCCCACTGTGCAGGATAGCGTCAATAATTTTGCCCTCTGGGGACCTCAATCTACAAATGTCAGACAGTAAATCCAGACTTGTCATTTAGGGGATATTCCACCGTATATTAAATGTTCCACTTTTTAACATGTTTATATTGTAGTTTGAGGCATGAAAAGAAGGTTCAAGTTTATCCATTGTGGAGAAAGTCTATGGAAGAAGATGAAAATCTAAAAATAAAAGAAGGAGACTGCTTCATTCTAAAAGTACATCTCATACGTGTAAGTACGGTTGTGATTATTGTCCCCAAGCCTTGAAATAGCGTGCCTGTCATTTGCAGAATGAGGTCCCCAGAGGGTGAATTTAGTGATGCTATCCCGCATAGCGGGCTAGCATCACCAAATTCACCCTCTGGGAACCTCATTCTGCTGAGTTGTAAGCAGAATGAGGTCCCCAGAGGGTGAATTTGGTGATGCTAGCCTGCTATGCGGGGTAGCATCACTAAATTCACCCTCTGGGGACCTCATTCTGCAAATGACAGACACGCTATTTCAAGGCTTTATTGTCCCTCGACATTCCATCGGATAACTATAGTAACGACCCTCATCCTTGCGTGATTGTGTGCATCCGCAACTTTTTCCGAGTCTGTATTCTGTTGAAAACTTGGCACATATATCAACCGGCATGGGAACATGTGCACCTGCATTATGGCCCTTATTATATAAATGGAACTTAGTGTGAAAATGGATTTTACTCTTTGCATGACTAAATTCTTCTGGACAACCTACTAGCCACATCCCTCATCCAATCATCACCAAAATTCATCTGGATCTTTGTGGCTGTCTCTAGATTGGACCTGACAATTTCTTTCTCGAAATTTGTTAAAATAACATGGCTGCCAGCAGCCATCGATCTTGTTTATCTGGAAATGTGTTTTTTGTTGTCCATACATGCATATATCTCAACCAATAGTTATAGGATCTAAATGAAATTTAGTATGGAGGTTAATTATCATGACATCTTACAAAACTGGGGTAAATGACGTTGTTCATTCCATTTTAGCGTTATCCTTCTTTGTTTATCTGGAAATAATTTCTTTTTGTCTGCTCACAGGCAAGCAGATATATCCCAGCCATGGGTTGTCAGTTTGTCTGCTTTTTCAATTTGTCTCAGTTATCGACCTTAGTTTTTCAACTTTTTGCAATTTTGGTTTGTCGGCTTGATAACTCAAAAATAAGAACCAATTTCAAAACTCTTTGGTATTCATGCATGTTTGATTTAATTGTCACAGGCTAGATTAAGACATCTATCAAATTAAGCCTCATCATAAAATTAATAAATCTCCGCGGAAAGCCATCTGGGTGGTGCATTTGGTGGGGGATACTCTGGGCGTGCACTTGTTTATCATGTCATGCATATTATTATGACAGGATTACAGAGCAGAATACACAATATACAAGAATGGAATCAAGATCAACTCCACAACGCATCGGTAAGTTGGATCACACCATGAATCTCTACTCGGGCTACGCCCCTAGGTTATCAAGCCTGGAGATAGTGTTCTGACATTTGCAGAATGAGGTCCCCAGAGGGTGAATTTAGTGATGCTATTATGGACGGCAGGCTAGCATTACCAAATTGACCATCTGGCTTAGGCCTCCACAACTATGGGAGACCTAGGATCAGATTGAAGTTCCCAGTTGAAGTTGGTGATGTTCACCTATTAGTCACCTCGATTATACATTTTATCTTCTGCAAATTAGGGGATATAGAATCCGATTAGAAGGGAAAAAGTAACTAAAAATAATGTTAATTTGAGACAATAGATACTTCTCAGAAGATGAGGCCAAAGCAGAATGAGGTCACCAGAGGGTTAATAATTCACCCTCTGGGGTCCTCTCATTCTTCGAATGTCAGACACACTATATCCAGACTGGTAGTTGTCATATTCCACCAGTTAAAAACCTGGGAACTTTTTTATGTTCTGACAGGGGTTAGACCAGGGACATAACTCTTCCCACATAGTAATTCTTAAAACTTCTTCTCCTCAAGAGTCTTTAAGCCTATTTAGCTTATATTTACTATGGAGGGTCCTCGGGTGACTGGGTTACAGATTTGTTAAAATGGCATTTGGTGTGTAGGGTCCATGTTTGAATGGGGGTCAGTCATTAAAAAAGGGGAATGTCAGGTTGGAACTTTGCAACAGTTGGTAAAGATTGAGCTATTAGTTGTAATATTCCATGGCCATAGACTATATTGGGTGGGAGGTATGGGGCGTGCAGTTGAAAATTCAAGGTGGACACCCCACTGCTTAATGGAGACCCTCTAGTTATGTCCTTGTTTAGAACTACTTGTTTTTAAGTGATTTTTGACAAGTACTACAGTAATACCCTAAATAATCGACTCCTCAGTGAGAGCTTTCCGTTGAATGGCAACAAGCCATATTTCCGACTAAATCCTGAAAAATTACCCATAATTCTGCTGTGGCTAAGGAGTCGATTATTTAGGACATTACTGCAACTGTTATGGTCTTGAGAGTCTCATTCTTCTCAGTCTTTACAGTAAGGTGACGGGGGCAATGAATTCCTCATAAAAAAATACGCCCGAATCACTATCAAACAGAAACTGGTTCCATATTCTGCAGAGAGCCTAATAATGAGACGACTAGTAATAACTCTATGGCAATATTCAGAATTTTGGAGAGGGTTAGCTTTTTGGAGATGCTGGGTACAAATATTGGACCAAGTATGTTTTGTATTATGTATGTGCCGACAAGATTAGAGAAGTTTTTAAAACTAAACAAAGGCTGAAAAGACGTTTACTGAATTTAACGCGTCTTTGAAGACAGCGGATTATTTGAAAATACATTGTGAAAACTAAAATTTAGATGATTTTCTTCATCTGACATACAACTAGGACCCTTTTCTGCTAGAAGATTCATATTTATACAACCACATATATATTCTTAACATCATGAAATACTTGATATGTGAACTGTACAACAAGGAAGCTTATATACCATGCATCTTCGCTAATTTGTACCTTAATTTTTGTGGATACCAAAAATGTTGCAAAACTCAAAATGCTCACCATTGTTGTTTGGTGACTTTTAGTATAGTGCTTGTGATGTTATGTTGCATCGGCAGACAAAAAAACTCTTCTTTGGTATTTAGTTCCTTACTTTGGCTCTTGTTGGCCTAATGTTCTTGGACTAATTTTGACCCCCAAAAAAAAAAGTTTAAAAAATAAAAATGCAAATTGTTTTTTTTCCCATAATTATATTGGTTTATTTTTACCAACATGTCCATACATATTGAGCATTAATTGCAACACATATGAACTCTTAACATATCTCTGTGATTGATCGATCGATTATCATTTATACACATAGTGACATAGAGCATTAAGTAGATGACTACATTGAGGAAAATGATTAGCTGATCATCATAGTCTGGTGTATTAATTGTAACTCCAGAACCAATGAAAGGCACTGGAGGAAATTTAGGATCACAATTTATAACAGAGAGATGTCAATTTATAGACAACAATAACAATTGTGAATTGTCAGGGGATTTGAACATTATTGGTAATCCCTATGTCATACAGGTATACTAGTAGCACAATGTAATTTTTATGCTAGATTAAATGAGTGTATATGCAAAAAAAAGTTCCCACTACATTTTCTAACTATTATTAGGCAAGGGAAACTGTATTTTGCAAAATATAAATGGATAGAAATGTAATCTACATCATTTTCAGCATCTTTGAGGAACATACCAACAAAGATCCAAAGATGAAATCAATACATGTGCCATTGAAGTTTGCAGGAAAGTACATTATCAAGGCACCAAAGCTACCCGTGAGTATAGTCTGGTGACTAAATTGGTTTTTATTCAATTTAGTATGGTCGTTAGGCGGTTAGAGCCACAATAAATTTGTAAAGAAGCCATAGTATTTTGCACGGACTGGTTTGCTGAACAACATATACAAAATCCACTAAAATCGCTTTGGGGAAAATTCTCAATTCAATATGGTGTCCAAAAAGGCAGTTGGTATCAGGAAATGCTGAATTTCTGTGTTAGGTGCACCAATTAATGCCAATTTTGTAATAAATTGAAATATACACTAGCGGTACTTAGTCGTAAACCATATATGCAGAGTGTCTGTCCCAAAATGGCTGCCAAACTGAACAAAATCGAATGAAATTTACATTTTGTGCAAAGTTGATTAGTAATAGCCCTATAAGAGTGAGCAAACTCGAATTATCGAGGAAGAATGATTGCAGAGTATAAGAGAATTTTGTTTGTTAGAGATATACGATTTCTCTCTAATTTATCTCACGTCAGAGCAAGCGAAAGCAGGGTCTCATACAATGGTTAAATCTGGACTTTTGGGCACCTAGAAATGGAACAACAATGTAGTTTTATCGTTTTTGTCTTGAATCGTGTGATATATGTGTAATTAAACAGTATAATTGGATTTAGTTTGGATGTATTGATTCTTTGACCTTTTGCAGAAGCAGAGATAAATGTACTCAGAGCAGTCTCACTAGTGTGACCAATTATAATTTATTTTGATATCTACAACACCATACCTTTTAAATTCACTGTTATAGTACAGTTTGAAAGATATTCATAGAGTACTGGGTAAAATATGTAGATCCTATTGTCCGTGTCTGAAAATGATGGTCAAAGTTTCCTCGATCAAGCATTGAAACACAAATATTTCACTTCTATCACAAAAATGCATGTTGGTATATTATGAACGCAATTTATCAAAACACAAAGGAGGGATGTCAAAGAAAAACTTACTTCCCAAGGCGGGAAAATTGGCATTTTAAAAATCTCTAAAAAAAATTTGCTCTGAGCAAATTTTAGATATGTTATAGAGGATATATTCCTCTTTAAAATGGAATAAAAACCAACTTGGTCCAAATTATTTCTAACTCAAACCTTTTATCGATCAGACTAGTACGTTTGTTAACTATCTTGATACACATACAACATTCGGGATATATAAAAGCCATGTTGGCCAAGAAAGTTTTATTTCTCATATTTAAAATAATTTATTTTAATTTGAGTTCTATTTAACCCTTTCATGACTGGAGCTGCGCTGGTGCAGCATTAAAGATCATGTGCCAGTGCATTCTCTTATATATGCGAGTCTCCCGTAGGGAGCCTCACATATATAAGAGAATGCACTGGCTTACATGGTGAACATTGTTAGTCCAATGTATTCTCTTATTATATGCGAGGCTTTCTATTGGAGACTTGCATATTTATGAGAATGCATTGGCACAGGGTTTTCGCAAAAAAACCAGGAAGCTCCAGTCGGGGAAGGGTTTCCTTGTGATGACATCAACTTGAGTCTTGAGGCTCAATAATGTCCATAGAGAATAATATCATAATAAATTCAGGTCCAAAACAATTAATGCTTCATTTCATGGGGAATATTTTATTTTAGTTTTATTTGACTGACTGGACTCTGAAATATTTGTTGGAAAAATGGTATTATTTGTAATCATTATATTTTTCAGAAAAATTCCTTGCTAAATCCATTAACCCTTTGAGTGCCAGGTCGATTTTTGTATCAACCCATATACCCTGTGCCAATGCATTCTCTTATATATGCGAGTCGACCATAGGTCGCCTCGCATATATAAGAGAATGCATTGGCCAAACAATTTTTTTTTTTTTACAATTTTTTACAATTTTAATAATTTATTCTTATATTCTTTAACAGACTTATTTTGTAGGTTTAGGGCCGATGAGATCGGCCGCTGGCACTCAAAGGGTTAAAAAATGAATAGACATCTACTTGAAGCCAGAACATTGTCTAATATTTTTTTTCTTTCTTGCAGACACACAATTTCCCAAACCTCATCAATAGAGGAATGTTATTGACTGGTCAAATAAAGTAAGCAAAGTCACATTTACAAACACATTAGTCTCAGTAAACTTCAGATGCACATATATAATATATACAGAATAAATGCCTAATGAACAATGCCACTGGCAGCACACAAAGAGCACATTATTGGGATGGATAATAAAGCCATTATATTAAAAAAAGAAATGAGCATGACATCTACTGCGGTTGAAACTGCCCCTATATATAAAGGCACCGCCATCTTAAAACACTATAGATCAGAATCTGATCAGCACAGTTTTATCACAATCAGAGAGAACTGAAACGGCCCCTATTTATAAAGGCACCGCCATCTTAAAACACTATAGATCAGAATCTGATCAGCACAGTTTTATCACAATCAGAGAGAACTGAAACGGCCCCTATTTATAAAGGCACCGCCATCTTAAAACACTATAGATCAGAATCTGATCAGCACAGTTTTATCACAATCAGAGAGAACTGAAACGGCCCCTATTTATAAAGGCACTGCCATCTTAAAACACTATAGATCAGAATCTGATCAGCACAGTTTTATCACGATCAGAGAGAACTGAAACGGCCCCTATATATAAAGGCACCGCCATCTTAAAACACTATAGATCAGAATCTGATCAGCACAGTTTTATCACAATCAGAGAGAACTGAAACGGCCCCTATTTATAAAGGCACCGCCATCTTAAAACACTATAGATCAGAATCTGATCAGCACAGTTTTATCACAATCAGAGAGAACTGAAACGGCCCCTATTTATAAAGGCACCGCCATCTTAAAACACTATAGATCAGAATCTGATCAGCACAGTTTTATCACGATCAGAGAGAACTGAAACGGCCCCTATTTATAAAGGCACCGCCATCTTAAAACACTTAAGATCAGAATCTGATCAGCACAGTTTGATCACGATCAGAGAGAACTGAAACGGCCCCTATTTATAAAGGCACCGCCATCTTAAAACACTATAGATCAGAATCTGATCAGCACAGTTTTATCACGATCAGAGAGAACTGAAACCGCCCCTATATATAAAGGCACCACCATCTTAAAACACTTAAGATCAGAATCTGATCAGCACAGTTTGATCACGATCAGAGAGAACTGAAACGGCCCCTATTTATAAAGGCACCGCCATCTTAAAACACTTAAGATCAGAATCTGATCAGCACAGTTTTATCACGATCAGAGAGAACTGAAACGGCCCCTATTTATAAAGGCACCGCCATCTTAAAACACTTAAGATCAGAATCTGATGAGCACAGTTTTATCACAATCAGAGAGAACTCAGAGAGAACTCAGAGAGAACGATCAGAGAGAACGATCTTGGAGGGAAATGTCTGATTAAGCCATCCATGACTGGAGCTTACTAAAATTTTGCGAAAACACTGTGCCAATGTATTCTCTTATATATGCAAATAGGGACCCTTGCATATATAAGAGAATACATTGGTCTAACAATGTTTACCTTGACCGTGTTAGCCAACGCATTCTCTTATATATGCGAGGCTCCTTATAGGAGACTCGCATATTTAAGAATGCACTGGCACAAGATCTTTAATGCTGCACCAGCACATATTCTGTTAACCCTACCATGACTGGAGCTTCCTGAAATGTTGCAAAAACCCTGTGACAATGCATTCTCTTATATATGTGAGTCTCCCATAGGGAGCCTAGCATAAATAAGAGAATACATTGGCCTAACAATGTTTACCTTGACCTTGTAAGCCAGTGCATTCTCTTATATATGCGAGGCTTCCTATGGGAGACTCGCTTATTTAAGAGAATGCACTGGCACATGATCTTTAATGCTGAACCAGTGCAGCTCCTGTCATGAAAGAGTTAAACAATTAACATAACACAGTGTGACGTATTTTCAGGGAGGCCAGCACACACTTTTGATGAGACTCAGTTTGTCAGGCTCTGAGTGAATATTTACACAGACTGCTAATACTCGCTTAACCCTTTCATGATGGGAGCTGCCTGGTTCAGTATTAGAGATCATAGGGAGGCTCACATATATAAGAGAATGCACTGGCTTACAAGGTCTAAATATTGTTAGGCCAATGTATTCTCTTATATATGCAAGGCTCCCTATTGGAGACTCGCATATATAAGTGAATGCATTGGCACAGGGTTTTCGCAAAATTTCAGAAAGCTCCAGTCATGGAACGGTTAAATCTTTAATTACTGTGAAATTACTTTATTTCTTGACACTTCACTGGTGGAAATTATAAAAATATAAAAATAGAAGTGGGTTTGACTAACTGTTGTAGAGTGTCTATTTCTGAACTGTGTGATTCTCAGTTATTAATGCAATTTAGAACTCACTTTGAGATCAGAGCATCCAATTGACACAGCTATGGTAAATACAGTGTGCCTATTTTGGGGAAGCCCACATGCGAAGTTACCCTTGCGATTAATGAGAAATAGGCATGACTATAATTAGTGGAATTACTTGACCGAGTTTGTAGTTGAAGCGAAGCACATCATAATTCTCAAAGAGGGATTAGATGCACAGCTTTATGATATAAGATACCAATTTGATGAGTGAGTCTGAAACCTACCAGCACAGACATCACAAGTACATTTTTTCACACTTGTAACTCTTATAACTCTTGAGTGTATGTTTACATAGACTTAACTAATAATTACAGTAATGCTCTAAATAATCGACTCCTTTAAAGGAATAGGGTGCTGAAAAAACAATTATATTTACTTTCAATATACCGATAATATATATATATAATGTCCATTGGGCGCATATAATCTAATATTCGGCCGCCATTCGTTATTTTTATAACGATTATAAAAAAATTCCGAAGTTAGCCGAAGATTTTGTTGTAGACGAAGTCACGTGATCATCGGCCCGATCACGTGATTGTCACATGTAAACAGAAGCATAGCACGTGATCGAGCATGTGGTAACCCATCGACAACGCATAGATACGCTACGGCAGTATTTTAAGTTTGCATGTAGTCGATCGCGGCCTTTAAAGATTGTCGCGTTATCACACTACGAATGCAAAACTTTGCCGAAAACATCGCCGTTCTCGTAATTAAATGTCTTTATCGTGTTATTATTATTATATTTATCGCGATGTGTTGTTACTATAAAGCCATGCCCATATATTATTCGGTTTTGCACGCATTTATCTATATAAACACTGCGTTTATGCGTGGTTATTGGCCTATAAAATTAACACTCTATAGCGATACGGTCTATTGAATATGCAGGTCATAACTCGACCTCTATGTGTCAATTACGCATAACAATAGGATTATAAAATATATAAACGTTTGCCGTGGTTCGTTTAATCATCCAATCATATATAACATTTTTTCAAGGAGGGATAATAATCCGGTTTAATATGTAAGCACATATACAAGCGTTCTTTATTCGCAATATATCGTAATAGTGAACGCTCTTTATTGCGTCAAGGTACCGTAAAGGGACTGGACTTAGAACAGTTGTCATCGTGATTTTTTTTACTGATTACACCAATACAGGTCAATACATGTACACGAACTTCCGATATGCATGCTTTATATATCCTTCCAAGTCATAGCAATTTCCGCTTCATTAAACTCTTTTTATTCGTACCATATTAGGAAAACTCTTAACATGGAACGCTCTTTATTGAGCTATGGTGAAGGAAATGGGGAATCGACTTAGAATAGTTGTTATCGTGAATTATTCAACATACTCTCCACTTTAACTGCAATTGTATGTATTCGTAACCATGACTGACTTGTCAAATTAAATGCTCTTTATTTGGGTATATGTAATCGGCTTCTGATTTTGCGCAACAGGTTTCCCACAGAAATCCCGCCAAATGGCACGTAAACGAAAATCGTTTGGAAATGAATACAGCATTATACCTAACTGAGAGTCACTAGACCGGCCACAGCCGAAAACACTGCATTTATATGGAATTGTTACGAATGAATGATTCTAAATAAAGAAATATATATATATCTGGAAAATTCAAACAACATCGTGAACACGCGCCCGAATAGAGTTCACATGCCTGCTCGTGTTTTATAAGCTTTATTTTTGACACGAAAGTGTTACCTACCCTGCTCAATCGGCCTTCTATAGTTTTTTTTGTCAAAACAATAACTTTCCAAACAGCGCTTAAGACAAATCACGAGTAAATATAACTCACCGGGCGATGACAATTAACCATGTGTACACATGCTATTGATATGCCCCGCAGTAATTCCATCACTCTCACGCGCTGATGTCTATTCCGGATTTGCCATCGTCATATGGGTAGACACAATTAACTCCGACTCAGATTCCGTGTTTTTAATTAGTTTACCTCGCTTGACGTCATGCGAGGTTTTGCGACGGAGATAGCCGACAACCGGTGGCGGTATTATTTATTTATTTCTCGGCTTATTTATTACGCGATTTTTATGGGACTTGGATTATTGTGATCACAATAGGGGTGGCTTTCCCATAGAGTTTTGTTGTTTCATGAGCACTGTAATCCTTTAACCACAGCAGAATTATGGGTAACTTTTCAGGATTTAGTCGGAAATATGGCTTGTTGCCATTCATCTGAAAGCTCTCGTCGAGAGCTTTCCGATGAATGGCAACAAGCCATATTTCTGACTAAATCCTGAAAAGTTACCCATAATTCTGCTGTGGTTAAGGAGTCGATTATTTAGAGCATTACTGTATACTATCAAACCACAATTTATTCCCAGAGACCGTGAGGGTGCCGATATCATAGCAGAACTAAGAATCCTTCAGACACTAGAGGCAGGAAAATATAAAGCTGAATACACAAAATCTAATAATAAGGAAGAGACGGTGACAGTGGATCGATCGTGTATGGATTTCCAATGGGGAGATAAACTCAAGGAGACAGTCCATAAGTTCAGAATACAAGGTATCGTTCACTGTTAAAACCATTTCTTTACTAATACTCATTGAAGAGTAATTGCTTTTGGAAATTTTCAGATCGTTTGTTGAACTTATTATCTGAACATTTCCCTCCAATAAATAGGAATCCTTATGTACTTGTTAATTTGTCGTCTGCTTATTTTTCCTGAAAATCCCTCCAGATTAATGACAGATCATTCCAATGTATAACTTATAACTGGGAATCTCCGTTTAGTATAAAAAGAATTAATGATTTTACCAACTCATATACAGTATTTACACCCATAAAAGTATATACCGCTATTCTCAAAGTAATTGACCAGAAAAACGGGGTGATACCCCGTCATGACCGCGGTGATACCGGTAATAAACGGTAGCGGTATCGAGATGGTCACGGCGGTGGAGTTACGGTATCGGGCGGTAAGGATACCGCGGTCTGATAGCGGGCACCGCGTTAAATGTTTTGAATACCGCGGTGATTTTCATGGAACTCTTTGAAGGGATGCATTTAGTGAACGTTCAAACAACAACGATTCAATCGTAATTGGAAAGATTTCCGTCGAGGCCGGAAGTAACCGATAGTTGGATTGCGCATGCTGACAACAATGTCGCAAGTCAAAAAATAATATCAAGCACCATTTGATTTTAGATGCGAAATCGTGGCGTATCCTTGATAACCTCCACTTGCGACGTAATCACAGTCGTGTGTACGTAAAAATCGTAGCTGTAAATGTCGTAGGGTAGTCATTCACATGCTTTATTCGCGGTTTATTTATGAAAATCGGAGCGGGGGATACGGAATAAATCCAAAATGATTTGAACTATGTTGAATAGCAAGAGAAATATGATGATATTGGAAAATCATCTATAAAAAAAAAATATATATCGTCCCATGTGTTTATAAATGCGAGTTTATATTTTCTCTGATACAAGTGCAATGTTCCGTGTTTTTGACGCATGATTCACGGCATTGCTATAATATCTATTAATTAAATGACGACTCCTGCTGGCTGGGTTGTCACACCGAAAGTTAAAACAATACGTCTATAAGCCTTAATTAAGGATCTCATTAAATTCCACAGATAAAAGGAGAATCACTGTGTGTGATTTCCACGACTTCGTGTCAATGCCAATCGCTGCCTTAGAATGTCCATCTTACTTTATCGAATAAAAATAAAAAAAAACGTTAAGACTCATGACACACTCATACTTTGTGCGTGTTGAAATTATTTCAAGGGCAGGTATGTGTTGGAAGACACCTCAGTGCCCGGACACCAGGCGATGGGTGGAGTTTATAATTTGACAGCCGATGTCGGCAACTTCAAAGTACCGGTAGCGTAAAGTTCACGGCGTGATACTTTGTGTTGCACTCAGAGCTGAAGATTACCATGATGATCTGTCGCATTCAGAACAAGCACACGTGACATTTTTGTGACGTGTTTAGTGTTTGGGGAAGTTCCCTTGATGACGTCATCGTGGGTCATATTGTCAAATTGTGTTCAACCACGTGATTATGTTTTTGTTTGCTTCTTATAAATGTCAAATTGTAAGTGTCCACATTTGTCAAATTTCCATGTTGACTTTACGGCAATAAACAATCTATCTATATACATGTAGCAGATGCATACGGACTGTTCCCATCCCGCATGTCTTTACAAGAGGACGCACAGGATTATCTCACTTATAAATAACCATACATGACACCCCCGCGTGCCTGTAAAAGTAGACGAATCTGGTTCCAATTAAGCCATGTTTCCATGACGTTCGCTCATGATATCATCAGGGTTATCTCATTATTAGGGATCGCACAACCTGCTCACAAGAATAGTAATTCTTTTCTGCCGGGCTCGATATTGGCACCATATATTTCTGTTTTAATAATGTCAATAAAACCACACAAAATAAATCCAATTACATTGGAGATTGATAAAAGTTAGGAATATCGGTAAGAATTGTTGTTTCCCCCCACCCGCACTATTATTTGGGTCACTCAGATAATTCTTACCAACCTGTACCCTGTATCACAACTAAAACTGATATGCATTCTCATGTAGGTTTATCATCGACCTATGTCTATATGCATGTATACGTCGATGGGTCAACTTGTATACATATTACATGCACGATGTTTCAAATATAAAATAAAAATAAATCGAGGGTAACAACTAAATTAGGTCGGATATATCGGATTTTCTAAGGAAGACGTTACCGTCTATCAATATCTATTGGTTATACGGAGACGAGAAAAAAAAAATCCACTCAAGAGATAGTTTTTGATGACTTAGACACATAAAGAAATCACTATTGGCAAAAGCATATTATACACATGGACAAATCACTATTGGCAAAAAAACATCATCGTCAATAGTAAGTAAATAAAATAACCACAATAAATGAAGATTTCTTCAGTGTCCTTTGTTTTTTTCCGCGCAAATTGTCCGTTAAAATCACCGCGGTATCGCGAACCGTGACCGCATGCATCGTGGTGTCACCGCGGTATGCGCAGTGTTGAAGCGTTAATAAGCGGTATCAGTACCGCAGTATTGGGGATACCGCGTTACCATACCGCGGTATTAATGGGGTGACACCGCGTTATAGATGGTCAATTACTTTAAGTATAGCGGTAGCATACAGTAATGCCCTAATTAATCGACTCCTTAACCTCAATGAGAGCATTCCGATGAATGGCAACAAGCCATATTTCTGACTAAATCCTGAAGAGTTACCCATAATTCTGCTGTGGTTAAGGAGTCGATTATTTAGGGCATTACTGTACATGCAAAATTGCTAAATAGTTGAAGATGTTGTATATATTCCCGGACATCACTTGCAGGAATGCATTAATTCGTATTCTGAAAAAGCAAGCCTGCAAATAGTGTGTCTGTCATTTGCTCAATGAGATCCCCAGGGAGTGAATTTTAGTGATGAAACGATTAGTCGACGTCAACTAAAATTTCGGCGATAATCGATTTAACAATCTCCTAGTCGACTAACCACCATATTTCCCAGAAAGGTATAGATATATGTTTCATTGGTAGCAATCATTGATGGATGCATTGCTCAAACTTGGACTGCCCTCCTCTTGTTTTTTGGAAGAAACATCCCAGGTAGCTATAGTGCCATAAAATTCATGCTAGTGAGACAACCGATCAAGTATTACTGTTCAAGGGACTTCTCCTTCTCTACTTTCGTCTCGTCATCCTCTTCTCTTTTTCATGTGTATCATAAGTATTATGAATGATTCAATGATGATATCTTAGATAAATACAAAGGAAACATAGAACAACAGTTCTAAGAGTGAACTCTGAAAGAGAGCAAAGACGAATAAGAAAGACATGACCACTGCTATGCTCCCCTGTCCTGCTATGCTCCCCTGGTCCCGCTTTCCTCCCCTGGTCCTGCTATCCTCCCCTAGTCCTGCTATCCTCCCCTGGTCCTGCTTTGGCAGCCCATGCACTTTATGGGGATACGTCTGGTGTCACGCACCAGTGCCAACTGTACTTGGCACTAAAGCTGCCATGTTGCATGCAGGCAGCCAGATGGCCTTCGGCAGCTTTGGCACGGGACAATGGCCCTACCCATAGTGGTAGCGAGTCTATCCCCCTTGCCACATTCTCAATTCGGAACAGGCCTTGCCTGCCACTCAACTGTTTTGGGGTCCGGGAACGAAGATCTCACCCCATCCTCCTGCTTGGACAGGATATCCAGCTTGGTCAGGACCACCTGCTCATGGCGCTAGGATGGAGAGTGATTTATAATCCTTACACCCCAAGGCGTCTGAGGCATTCGAAACGATTAAAATAAATGAGAAGAAAGAAGAGAAGACATCTTCTTCCATCATATCTGCTTGGTTGGCTTGCTAACATGAATTGGATGGCATTACCTGGGATGATTCTTCAAAACACAAGTGTGAGGTCAAAGTTTTGACTCTGAATGATTTTCACGTAACAAATCATAGCGGATTCATGAAGAATTCTCATTTATGTGAAAACTGTTTTAGAGTAAACCCCCCTCAAATTTGGATGTTAACTTTATTTCTCGTGCCGCCTCCTAAGATTGCATTCTAATCCATAGTTCAGTGTGAGGGCTTCCTTTAGCAGAAAAATATTATTTTTATATGTTAATTAATTATTATTTTAAGATAGCCAGAACACTGAACTATCATAGATCCTTCCCATGGTGGTGCCATTCCCAAATCCGCAACTCATCTATCTGCTGATTGAGTCGGAAATAAAACTGACTGATACCGGTCAGAACCAGGCTTATGTGCTGGGGGAATTCCTACGTGACTAAGCTGGGCAGGTAGATCGGCATGGAGTAGACGACAATAAGTTTAACTCCATTCCTCCTGTGGGTAAATGTTGGAGATATAAGCCGTATAGTTCAGTGTTCGACCTACCTTTAAGGAAAAATTAATTATAATATAAAAATAAATTGTTGGCACGATGCTTAACCCTTTCTACAGTCATGTCCTAAATAATCGACTCCTTAACCACATGAATCGACTCCTTAACCACAGCAGAATTATTGGTAACTTTTCAGGATTTAGTCAGAAATATGGCTTGTTGCCATTCGTCGGAAAGCTCTCACTGAGAGCTTTCCGATGAATGGCAACAAGCCATATTTCCGACTAACTCCTGAAAAATTATCCATAATTCTGCTGTGATTAAGGAGTCAATTATTTAGAGCATTACAGTATCTTGTAGCACATATTGTTCCAAACATTTTATTGTATACACAAGACCTACAATCAAATGTAAAATATGTTTTGGAAAAATTAACCTGGAACCCTAAATACATCCATTCACAAGCCTTAAAATAGTGTGTGTCATTTGCAGAATGAGGTTCCCAGAGGGTGACTTTAGTGACACTATCCCGTCTAACATCACCAAATTCACCCTCTGGCGACAAGCCATATTTCCGACTAAATCCTGAAAAGTTACCCATAATTCTGCTGTGGTTACGGACTGCATTAGTATATACTAAGGCGACACCAATTTTAAAGTATGTTTTATGCATATCGGCTTTTGAGTTTGATTTTTTAATTCTTTGCATCAAGAGAGTTAACTCTGGGTACCGGTACTTCTCTTCTGACTCGAAAGCTGTTTATTGGCGGTAAAAAACATTTTTTTATAACAAGAAATATCTGTTTATTTCAGAACTTGAATAAAAACACATTTGTTCATAAACATAAATCATGTGAAATTCATGTACCATTTACCTAATAATTTGGTGACAATATTTTTTCACTCCTGCATCTACCCCCCCCCCCCCCCCCCCCCCCCCCCCAACATATCCATAAACTAGACTTTGAAATCGGTGTCACCTAATATTCTTAAATACTCATTGACGAGTAGCTCCCTTAGAAAATATTGAAAAAATAACCATAACCATAGATCGTTTGTTGAACTTTTTATCTGAACATTTCTGACAAAAGAATATGAATCCTCCAAAAGTTGTATTATATTTTCATCATACTGTCGTCTGATCATTTATCCTGAGCACCTCTCTCCAAATAAATAATAGACAATTCCAATTTATATTTGAGATGGAGAATCCATTTAGTATAGTAAGGGTTAACTGACCACTAAAGCGGCAACTCATTCAGTTTTCTTTTTCTTTTTAGGCGCGTCTGAAGAGGAATTTGACAGAGACATGCCGAAACTTGTACCAGTTCCCAGCTATCTTTTGGAAAAGGTAACCTCTTAATGACATTGCTATCGTTTATCTGAAAATGCAGCTTTTTTGGTCTGCCTGCTTGAGTATCTCAGTCATATGTTATAGTTATGCCCACATTAGGTGGTAGGGGTATGCACTGAACGAATCTCTTGTTTATTTTTAGGATCCAACTGACTTTATTTATTGTCCCCTGACGTTCTGAAAGAAAAGGGGACTATAGAAACAGGCTCTGCCTGTCCGTTCGTCCATCTGTTCGTACATTCGTTGTACCGTCCGTCCGTTGGTGCGCCATCACACTTTTGAGTACCTTCATGGTGTAATCATCTCCTCCTACAGATTTCATCCCAGAGATTTGAAACTTCAGAATATTGTTGCCCATATATTGAAGATGTGCAACATGTATATAGATGACAAAATATAATTTTTTGACGGAGTTATTAACCCTT
The DNA here is from genome assembly GCA_032622095.1 of Siphonodentalium dalli. Taxonomy (NCBI): domain Eukaryota; kingdom Metazoa; phylum Mollusca; class Scaphopoda; order Gadilida; family Siphonodentaliidae; genus Siphonodentalium; species Siphonodentalium dalli. Next base: position 77,203,642 of record CP136065.1, on the reverse strand, counting down.
TTCGACAGAAAATTTCAACATTTTTTATAATTTTCTGTATGAGGGTACCTTCGATCATGGTGTAATCAACTCCTCCTACAGTTTTGATTGTAGATATTTGAAACTTCAGAGTATTGTTTACCCACATATTGGAGATGTGCAACATGTATATAGTTGACAGAAAAATTATTTTTTACGGAGTTATTAACCCTTTTCGTCTTAGAAAATTTCAACTTTTTTATAATTTCTTTAACAAAGCATCGACTTGCCACGTTGTCGGGGGACACTGTGGTCGGCTGACCATTTATTTATTTTTAGAGTTTCAATGCCGCCTTTAATTTATTTTTAGGGCTCTGCTGACTGCCTTATTGCTGACAAGGATTGGATAATTAAGTCTCTACAAAAATGTCGGGTCTGTGCTCATAATAACACACATGTAACCTGTAAGTACTCAATAGTCATCACAAATGTCATATCGGTGTTCATGTCAGCATGTCCATCTGTCTGACCATCAGCTTATATTTAATCATACATTTTATTGTAAATTTTATATGGGTGGGGGGGGGTTGAGATTTGAAACTTAGATAACAATAAATGTCCTCTTCAAGTGGTGAAAGATGTGACAATACAGAATATTTATGTGATTAGAGATGTGTCTTGGGGATACAGAATATTTATGTGATGAGATATATGTCTTGGCAATACAGAATATTTATGTGATGATAGATGTTTTGGTGATACAGAATTTTTATGCATTTCCATGGTTCCCACAGCTCCTTGAATTTCCTTGAACACCCTTGAATACGAAAATCCATTTTCAAAGCCCTTGAATACCCTTGGATTTCACCTAACTCCTTGAAAACCCTTGAATAACAGACATATATAAATCCTTGAAATGTTGGAAAACCCTTGAATAGTTGGCATTCCATTACGATTGGGATCTGGAACGATTACACGAAGGGATCGGCAAAATAATTATGTGCGATAGAAAATTATAATATTTATGGTAATTCCGGGAAAAACCCGGTACCCTATTTCCGTGTTCCTAAATTTATCTATGGTTTGAGTTTCATTACTGCTTGTTTGCGGCTCTGTGATTAGGTTAACACTTTTGTTTTGATGTATTTAACCCTTGCAGCGCCAAGTCCGATTTTTGTATCAACCCATATTTCCTTCATCATTTTTCAAATTTATTGATTATAGTAATGTGTTACATTGATGGAAAGAGCTCTTTCCATCATTGTATCACATTATTATAATCAATAAATTTGAAAAATGATCAATGAAATATGGGTTGATACTAAAATCAGACTTGGCACTGAAAGGGTTAATTTTAATTTAGCCTTGAATCCTGCATTGGATACTCCTGGAGTACTCTTGAATTTGATCACAAAATAGGTGCAGGAGCGTCAGTCATGCATTTTAAAGATGCATTCTGGGTTCCAGACCTCCAGTTACAACAACAACATAAACAATCTTATTTACCATACTTTTCTACCTTCTCTGTTGAAAGCAAAATATTATATACTAGCCGATGCCAGACTTCGTCTGGGTGGACCAAAACATGTATATATGAGCGTATTTCTAGGTCAAGGTCAAGGAGATGGTCACACGTGAAATTGGACCCAAGCCTATTGTTCCCGGGATCAAAATAGGCTTACATACCAAATTTGAGTTGGATCAGTCGAGAAGTTTTTGAGTCTATAACACATATACATACATACATACAATACATGTATACATACATACAATTCATACATACATACATGCATGCATGCACGCATGCACACATACATACATACATACATACATACATACATACAACAATACAATATAATAAATACCAAAGAATATCATTTTGTTATTGAAAAATTTACAAATCAATTTTTGGTGTCCCTCTAAAACATCAAATAAATAAATAAATAAATATAAATTTCAATATCAATATCAAACAAAACTTCTTTTTGTAGCAGTTCTTGTTCCAAAGATTTTATTTTATGCAAAAGATTCTAAATAAAATGTCAAATTGGTTTTGTAAAATAATTGGTCTTGAACCCTTTAATAAATAAACATAATATTCAATATAAAGCAAAAAATATCTTTCTTGTAGAACTTCCTGTTGCAGACATGTTATTTTATACAATCTAAAATCTAAATAAAACGTAAAATTGATTTCGTAAAATTGGTCTGGACCATGAATACATTTTTATATGCCTTTTGAAAAAAGGTTGTATTATGTAATCAGTCTGTCTGTCCCGTCTGTCTAGCCATCCATCCGTCCTTTCACATTTTTGGTTTCCGATCGATAACTCCAGTTTGGATTATTTGATCTGAACCAAAGTTGGTATGTATATTTCCCAGCTAAAAATACAGGCCAAGTTCTAATATGAGTTCCGTCCAATTATTTTTACATGAGTTAAGTCACTTCCCTTATCCCTTAATCTTGCTATTGATCTGCTAGATGGGAGCTATCTAATACTTTGGAATTTCATTGGAAAACATGGCTGCTAGTGCATGGCCATCTTGGATTTTAATTTATATATATTTCTTCATGTTGATATCTAGTATTGTACTTAGACATTTCAACTTTCCGCATTCCTAGTCACTCCATTGACTAACATATCAAATTATCCCCTCTCCAAGTTGTGCTACAGAGTCATTGACACTTTCATTATTATACGCTGTCTGATGGATTATAGAAAAAGTTGCATTTAGATTAATGCAGTTATCCCGAAAAAGGGCATTAGAAATTTATACTTTCATATTATCCTGTGCACGAGCTACCGATTCACTTACATGTACCAACGTGTGGCTGAAATTCTCATCAATCCGTATAGTTGTCCATACTTTCATTGTTAGACATCATCAAAAAAATTAATTTGTATTTCAACCAGAGCTGTTAAGTTTCACGGATTGTTCATGAGACTCCCGGGTAGCCACGGCAATTCCGCAAATAAGGATAACCCCCAATTTCTCCCGGATTCAGCAAAACCCCGCATTCAAAATAAAAAAAAGTTATGTTATTTTATTTTTCAAATATTCGAGCTTTTGCGGGGAGGGATTTCCATATTTCTGGTACCGTAAATACCCACACATTAACATTCACAAAATGTACCGTCGGTAACTTTTGATGTTCCCTCTGATTGAAGACTGAACAGTGGTGAACTGTGACTGATAATAATTTATTTTCACACTCTAGTGAAGTCACACATATAAAGGGTGTTGTCATAGTATAAAATAACATAGTCGTACAAAACGACGTACTTTATCGCACAGGGTTATAGATGCGTAAACTTAAACCAAAATTTGGGTACAAACATAATCATGTTTGATCACGAGATCTTTCACTCGTATATATCACTACATCATACCGCATGACATTTCAGATAAGTAAGCTATACACTGATATTGCGAAGTACTTAGACGAAAATAAAACATAATTATAAAGTACAAGTATTTTGGCAGTATTGCTATTTAGTTAGCGAATGGGGATAATTTGAAGAGCAGAATCATAGGAACTATATCTTTGGCCGGGGGATGCGCGCAGTTATACTGCGTTAAACATTCTTTCCAATAATTTCTTTGCCGAAGACAGTCGCTTGTGTTGACAACCCTCCCTCCCTCCCTGTTTTTTGTTTTGGGACATACGCATTCGATAGACGTCTCCCCCTTTGGCCTACATCTGTATAGGCGGTTATTGTGCCTCAAAAATTGTCACCCACATGTTTGTATTGGTTACTACTACATTTATTGTATCGGCTTCCTGTAAATAATTATGATTTTCTAAACAGGTAGCTATAAAACGCATTCCAGTCGTTGTCTTTCACTCTAACCCTGTGGGATAAATGTACAATCACAAGTGTGCAGCTGTATTGTATGGCCCTAACGAAAATTTCTTTGAATGGGTTAGTGGTATACATTGCGAATTGAATGTATCCATTTTGTTTGCGGGTAAAACTGTAAGACGGGTCAATTTGTACTTTTGGTTTCACGCATACATGTCCAGTTCTAACCTGTGTAACTCGGGTTCATTTTTACTTATTTTAAACAAAGTGTCTGCTTCTTAAAATTTTTTAATAATTGGTTGAATGTGTCCATTTCTTTTGGGGGTTAAACTGTAAGATGAGTCCATTTTGTAGTTTATTCCGATTTTGTACTTTCGGTTTCGCGCATATCTGGCTGTATCCAGTGGAATTCTGAGTAGTTTTACTTAGTTTATAGAATTGTCTGTTCTTTCTCTTCAATAAATGGTGCTAGTCTCTCAATCAACACAGGTGGATTTTGTGTTTTGAACCGAAAATTAGGTGGTCTCGTTTAAATAGTGATCGTCCATTGCAGGTGATATATAGCATAAACAAGTCGGTGAACAGGAAATGGAGGTGGCCCTTCCTGCAAAATTCTCCCGGATTGCTATTTTCAAAACTTAACATATCTTATTTCAACATTCTTGTGGGGAAATCAATTGATTAATATGGGAGCTATATTCATCTGCAGTGGTCCGTGTAGTAGGGCTGTACAACTGAGCAAGCGACCAGAGATCAGTTGTTGACTTTGAAGCATCAACCGAAGGTGATTATGAGAAAATTTAATGGCAAATTTCATTTGAAATGCGTATAATAAATAGAAAATCTATTGTTTTTGAGTGGATACCAAAAATTAGCTCACTATACCAATAGATATACCATTTTCTTTTTACATCAGGCCAAGAGATGAAACTGTTATCAAAGGCACGCAATCTCGTCAATGGGTGGCATGTGATAGAGCGTTTAGGAGCAGATGAACCAGTGTTTACATACCTACCTCTGGACCTGACCTTGAAGAAGCTGCTACACCCTTCCCTGGAGGATGCATTCGAGGATACAGCTGTGCACAGATTATGTTTCCTCATGGGTAATAACAATGGGAACGGGACCACCCACCCAAGAGACAACCTGACACCAGTGACCCAGTACAACCCGCCCCAAATAAAATATGGGAAACATGATATGATATAAACTTGTGATTGAATGGAACAGAATATATAGTACTGAGTCTGGGCGATTCAAAAACCAAATTTCAAGTCGATAGCTCTACCCGTTTCCGAGATCTGGTCTGCGCCATGCGCGAAGCTGGCGTCGCACGGGCTCGGCGACCCGATAAAATTCGTATCCGGGGCAAGATACATTCACATACCAAATTTCAAGTCGATAGCTCCACCCACGGCCCGTATATATCTCTGCAGATGCTAATAACGTTGACGATTCCCGTGGGATTTTACCTTTGGATAGAAAGTTTGGTCTCGATCGGTCAACCCGTTTTCGATTCTATAAAGGACATACAGACAGACAGAGGTCTTCAAAATATATAATAGATGACAATCTATTTTTATAAAAACCAAGTGTTTATCTTTATGTTTATCTGTCTGTAACACTTGTCCAAGGTTCATGCTGGCCGAAAATTTCCAGGTGCCAACACTTTTGCCAATTCCATTATTTTTAGAGTCACTTACTACTTTCTGTTGCACCTTTTTTCTGACCAATATTTTTTGGTGCCACTTTTGAATTTGGTTTTCCAAAAAAAAATAAAAAAAATTGAACTGTTATATGTATATATTTATTTTATCAATGATGTGCAACAATTAACAAGAAATACAAAGTAATCATAACAGTCAAGAAAAACAACATTTCAACACTAATAGTAATATATATATATCAATTGTTGAAAATTCTTGTGATTTCATTTCTGGCCATTTATGAAATGCCTTGCCAAAGTCAAATTGCAGTCTCAGAGTATTTGTAGTGTGACATGGTGCGAGTTTATTGCTACAATAAATATGACGTTATAGTATGAAGCCCGCATACAGTTGTATGTAACAATAACTATGCCTTTAAATATATTGAATTCCCATTCTTGTAGTAACACTTTGTCAAAATTAATATTGAAGATTTTCGTACCGCAAACTTTGGACGATCCGTGTAAACCCGAGAAGCTCTGACTAACAATAATGATTACATAAATGTTAGAGCTACATCCCATTGTAAACAATCGGATATCCTCGTCAATGCTGAACTTGTGACACAGCAGACACAATTGTGTGTAAAAATAATGACAGAAATGAATGATAGAGTTACTCCCCGTTGTACATAGCATATTTAAATTTAGTTTGAAACCTAGCTAGTACACATCCCTTTGGTTAGCTCATGTTTCTGAATAGCATCTTTCTTTATAATACTACAACCAGATACGAACATGTTGATAACTTCGCAGCACAGTATGTATAACATTTTTGTCACCATCGAATGATTCGCGAGATATATTTCCGCCAAAGGAAGCCCTCACACTGAACTATATGGATAATGTCCTGCGTTTGTAAACCATAGCAGAAAAGGGTTAACTTTTATTGGTCGCCTACGGTAACTAATGGTCAGTGGCTTGCCTCGGTATCAGTCACGCATGCGCAGTCCCAATATAATTCACTGAATTAGCCAGTTTATTTTCAACTCAATCAGAAGATTGGCGAGTCGCGGGGTTGGGAATGGCACCGCCATGGGAGGGCCCTATGATAGTTCAGTGTTCAGGCTTTCTTTAAGGAAATATATATTATATTTTTAAAAATATCATTTTCCACTCATTTCAAAAAAAATTGTTTTGTCAAACATGCAGCTTTTTGTGGTGTTCTTGTGGCATTGAACACTAGTATGTTGCTTGGTTTAGGTGGTGTACCACACATCGATGTTAAATCAACCACCTTATTTGGACTATCGGTTATGTCTGAATGTCCAAAGAAATCAGTAACTTTCTTAATTTTTAGAAGGATGTTGTGTGTCTGATGCATTTTTGTTGAAATCTAACTTGCACTTACATTTTATATTTGCTGTATGTCACAGTTTGTGAAAGCTGAGTTTCGAGGGACATATTTATGATAATTTATCTAACTCCTACTATCAACACACAGTTTCCTAATGATGTAGACTTCAGGATGTCCTTTATTTGGCTAATATTAAACAAGAAAATCATATATCTGGATTGGATAAATTTAGCGATAACTTAAATAAATCAAGTAATTTATTCGTTTTAATCAGAATTTTTCATTTCGAAGAAAATATGAAGAAAAAAATGTGAATATGACAAAAAATAATTAATTAAAGCATGGGACAGCCCATTCCCGAAAATCAGAACAACCTGCCCCAAAATACACCTGGGGTTGGCGGTCCACTTCCTTAACAATTGACTTTAACACCATAAATCCCCTCTCAAGATCTCGACCTTGGATACGGTACTTTTAGTATAAAAATGTTATTTTAAGAACCAGGAAGTGTTTTTCCAAATTTCATGCTTAAATCATATTTTAATTTGCACAGTATTATTTTTCACTCAGTTATAGATCCATATTTGTCATCAATGGCATCATCATCATCATCGTCACTTTCAATAGTTGAATATAAAATTGTGCTCTAGATGGTGCTTTCCAAAACTTAGGGTGGATACACACCTGCATGTAATCTCTGTAATACATTGTATGTAAAATACATGTATTTTACATGGCCACATCAATAATTGACAACAGTGATCACCTGCGCGCGAGCGGTTCATTGATAACAGGCCAGACAAGTGAGTAGTGATAAGCCAATTTAAACTGTCTTGTTATCAGCAAATTTAAGGCCAGTCCAAAACATGTCTTCTCTCACAGATGCCGAAATTAATCAAGTCTGTGTTATATCTGGCATGTTATTAATGCACGAACACCAGAAGCGACAAATTTTAACATATATACATAGTGCTGTGGTGTCTTGAATAACAGGCATTGAAAATTTAGTTTTCTATATATTATCGATATTTGATCGTTGTTATCATAGAATTTATTGAAAATGCGTAGAGCACCGCTTTAAATGGCTCAGAGTTATCCACCCCGCCTGGTAGCTTTCGGGATCATATTGCCCCAAGTTGGGGACTATATATAGCCCCTGCGTCAGGGAAATACTGATCCACCACTGCTATAAATATCAAGAGATGACTGGAAATTATTTGAACAGACAAGTCCACCATATGAGTTATCGCACGAACAATTATTTTAAGTGGCCTGGCGACTCGGTCCAAAATAGCGGTTTCTCTACGTTGCGACTTAATTGAAACTAAAACTCAGTGCGGTCAACACGTCTACAATGATTGGGTTGTCAGTGGACACATATTACAATGTCTGTATGATCCATGTAAAACGCCAAATACACGATAATTACAGAGATTACATGCAGGTGTGTATCCACCCTTAACCTGGGGTACATGTATATATTTTTCTCAGATTCAAATATTTTATTTATCAAATGTTCACAGATGAAGGTGTCACTCTCACAATGATTGTAATTATTAGTACAGTAATGCCCTAAATAATTGACTCCTTAACCACGACAGAATTATGGGTAATTTTTCAGGATTTAATCGGAAATATGGCTTGTTGCCATTCATCGGGAAGCTCTTACTTAAATCCTGAAAAGTTACCCTTAATTCTGCTGTGGTTAAGGAGTCAATTATTTAGGGCATTACTGTACTTAAACATAACATATACTGTCTGATTGTTATATAATTTGTAATTGTGAAATTTTTTTTTAATATATAGAGCATATCCACACTTTTTTCAGTGGATATGGGTTATATCTCACGAATGAGATTTAACCCATATCCACTGAAAAAGTGTGGATATTCTGTTTATTATATACTTTAATTACTTGCCTATGCCCCCCGATGAATGTCAATGCATCAGAAATTTCAAGCTGATATCACTCACTAGTGGGATATCACTTATATCTCACTGCTAAAACCTTATAATTCATGGGCAAGTATATAATAAATTAATTTATCTTACATTCTAAGATTTGGTTACTCTTAATACCGATATCATTTATCTTATGTTCGCAGATCTGGTTACCAGATTAAAACAAACAGAGGAGTATGACTTTAATGTGAAGGTGCCGGTACATCTGGTGGATCAGCCAGGAATTGAACTGCAACATGATCTCGAGAAATCATCGAGCCAAATCATATTTCTCAAATATGGTCACATGCGCAGCGCCTGGACCCACACAGCTCTCATCGCCAACAAGGTATGTAACAGTGACATGCTCAGCACCTGGACCCACACGGCTCTCATTGCAAACAAGGTATGTAACGGTGACATGCTCAATGCTTGGAACCACACGTCCTGGGGCACAGTGACATTCTAGGTACATGGACCCACACGGCTCTCATCAACAACAAGGTATGTAACAGTGACATGGTTAGCACCTGGACCCATTCAACAGTGAAATATCGAGAAGCGTGGACTAGCATCACTAAATTAACCCTCAGGGGACCTCTTCTTCAATTGACAGGCACATTAAATGTAGGCTTGCACCCACTTGCCTATATTGGTAATTTGTGTAAACATATTTTATTCCAATCAAAATAATAACATATTTAAACATTTGACAACATTTTACAGTAAGACAGAATAATATAAATAATCGATTGATTGGAAAGGCGATTAAACAACAAGCCCAAGGGCTTTTATTAAGTTTGCTCCCCGTTTGTTTCGTGCCCGCTCTTCATTAAGTGTAGAGGGGGGTCGGACGGGAAGGATTATAGTAATGTTGATGTCGTGAGAAGCAGGGAGAGAGATTGTGAAGGAGAAAGAGATAGAGAGGACGAGAGAGAGATAAACGGGAGAGAGGGGGCAGTGGTGAGGAGTTTTCAATAATTGAGTTGAGTTGTTGCGTAGTAATAATAATGATGCTCGTCTATACTATTTTTTGTGCGTCAGGCGCCATGGGAGTGGGTCAAGCATAGCTATTAATTGGTTGCGTTGGTCAATAAGTAATTAGACATGTATAGTGGGGAATATCATGCTGCCGCATAACTCAACCAGAATCCAAAGCAATTTGTTATCCATACAGGTGATAGAATCATGGAAATCTTTTTGTTCTCATGACATATGTCTGAACTGCATTAAATATTTGTTTGTGTTCGCAAAGGCTAAGCTCCCTTGATCCCCGCAATAGAGTGTTTTCAGATAGGACAACGTTGGGTAGGGAGTCATATAGTTCTATCCTGGGCTCTTGATAGAAAGTACATTCAAAGAGATAGTGGTAAGTTGTCTCAAGTTCCCCACATAAACAGAAGGGGAAATTTTTTACATGATTGTCTGTCAGGTCACCACTCAGGTGGCTACAGTTCAGTCTTAACCAGGTATGAAGGATATGAGATTTACGACATTTACTATGATAAAAATGGGCTGGTGGATGCATATTGTCGCTGTTGAGTTCCTTTTTGAATTCTTCGTATTACTACTATAATGACATCGTAATTATAAAACCAACAAGGTAATTGATATTCACATCAGGCCTCACAAATTTAAATTCCATTTTCTCAGACCCGTGTACATGATAAAAAAAAACCCGCATTGCAAGATTATTATCCAGATCATAAACCATTGATTGCCCTTCTTTCTCCCTATAAAATAATATTTGGGGGACCATAGAAATCAGCGGTGTACATGCATCCTTCCATACTTCCATATGTACCAGATGGTCCCAGTTATCTGATTGTTTTCAAATATGGTATATGCATTACTGATATGAAAATACAGGTCAAGTTTGAATTGGGGATCCGTCCACCTGTTTTTAAGGGAGTTATAGTCCTTGTTACCTTATAATTTGCTGATTATTTTGGTTTCCGGGTGATAGCTTTAGTTGTTGTTATCTGTTTGACTCAGTGAGAGCTTTCCAATGAATGGCAACAAGCCATATTTCCGATTATACCCATAATTCAGCTGTGGTTAAGGAGTCGATTATTTAAGGCATTACTGTATGAGGCCATATTAAGCCTATAATGTTGTTAATTTCAGATTATTTTGCCATCATACAAGAATCTGCTCAATCAGAGCATACAGAAGTCATTAAACAGAGCTCAAGTAAGTTTATTATAGATTGTAATACGACCTTGCCTAAACCTACATACAAGGCTCGTCCTGATTGGTCAGTAGCCTGTATTCGCATGGAGACACGACCGTCGTTTTGTGGTACAATTCTCGATATTCTGAATTGTACCACAAAAAAATGTGGTACAATCAGTGAAATGCTGCCAATGCTTCAAACTTTCAGAAGTCAAACCACACGGGCATTGGTTAATGTCATGATATAGACTGAAGAAAAAGACATATAATGACTACCTACTGTACTATACTAAATTTTATTTAAGATAGAACAAAAAAAAAGTCTTAATTTGCCAAAAATGCAACGAAAAGGGTTCACCGTTCAATAGTGATGTCATGTTTGACATTACAGTTCTAAGAGCAGAACTGTTTGGTGGAAAATCTTTAATCGCAGAGCTAGAAACTGGGCTATTATATAGCAGATTGAACGTATGTCCGACCAAAACATACAGTCGAGTTACAAAAGAAATAAATACACTGCGCATCGGTGTGTATAGTAGAATTTGACCACAGAAACTGATTGTAGGACTCCGCTTCGCGTCGTCCTACAATCAGTTTCTTTGTGGTCAAATTCTACTATACACGCCGATGCGTAGTGTATTTATATCTCCTTCAAAGTCATCTTGCCCACTGAACTATATGGTATATTCCCAAAATATTAACAAGGAAGGGTTAACAAACCCGGTCTGAAAATTCTATGGTACATTTTATCCTGTTTCCTGACCTGTAACCTCTGATGACGTCATGTCCATATAAGCTCTTTCGCCAGATCGCTATTCCACTTTTCCCTTTTTAACGGAAGGACAACATCGAAGATAAGTCTTGATATTTTTTTTGTGTTATACAAAAAACATTATCTCCGTTGATTATTATTTGTTGTGTGCACTTTACTCGCGTTGCTATAATGTAATTTTGTCGTCCATGTTTTTAAACAGACAAGTCCACATGAAACGAAACTTGTCGAAGGCATCTTTTATATTCTTTATATTATTTGTCACGGAACAGACGAATAATAGATGCACATTTGGATATGACTAAGGACGCTCAGAATCTTTATAGCAAGAATCGATTGCACGCATGAGCGATTTTCTATGGTCGAAGCAAAATAACCACGTGTTGCGGCTGGCATAGTAACAGTATCACGAAATTCGGTGACTTACTTTCGGCCGTCTGACGGCTTGGTAAAATTGGAGCTACAATTTTATTTATAAGAGAAAGCAGTCGTAGTCAGGTGTACAACTGATGGAAGCAGTATTAAAATCTTGTGAAACTGATGGTAAGGATATGGAATATATCCCGGATTGGTGTGGAAACTCTTTTCGTTTTAAAGTCATTTTGTTTTCCAAATTTTAAAAAATTCAAAATGGCATCTGTCCATCACTTCGCATAATAATTATATTTGTCGACGAAAGACAGAATGATATATGCACATTTGGATATGATTAAAGACGCTCATCTTTATTACAAGAATCTATTGCATACATGTGAAATGTATTCCGTGGTCCAAGCTAAGGCGCCACGTGCTCTGGCCTGTGCGATAAAGGTATCACGAAATTAGGTGACTTACTTTCGGCTTCTGACGGCTTCGTCGCTACAAGGTTTAGTTATACTACGAGTGTAAATTGACACTTGTTAATTATTTTTTCATTGTTGTTTCAACTTAACAAGATTGTGTTACAATATTGATTTCGTGCAAAACAATCGATTAGCTTACTGCCGTTCGTTGTCACAGCCAAGGTGCTTATCAACATAAAAAAAACAGGTGTAGTTTTTTATTGGTAGCAATTGTCAGAACTCGGTCAGATACCAAGCTTGTCAGGCTGAAAAGTCTCATTCAAGATCTCTGAATAAAGATCCGAATGCAAAATTACCGACTTCCCCCATTACAACACTTGTCCAGGTAGGTTGTCGGGGGTGCAGTACGATGCCCGATCGGGCACTGACATTAATAACTGACCCGTGTACGCACCTCGGAGTGTGCGCATTAAAGAAAGCTACTGGAATCACCACAGGGTTATAACGTTACTCGGCCATGGTAGCACCAGTGCGTCTACAACCAGATGGTTCCTGCACTGTTATATCTACAGATACAGATACGATGTAAGAAGAACCAGATCCAGAAGATCTTTCCCTGTAGCTCCCCTAGAGCTGCTGTTCTCCTCGTTTCAAGGGTACCGCTGCCTCGGAGACCTGGACACTAGAGAATAGTGATCCCCTCTTTGGCTTAGCAACTCGGGGCGATAGTTACCTCAAACAAGGAACCGGAGGGCACCGCAGCCAAGCTGCCCCTCCAAGAAGAGCCACATATAGTGGGATCCGTGGACTATCGTACGGGACGTCAATCTGCTCCCTCGGGTTGGCGGGTTGGCGTGCCCAGGTACGGCCGTGGCTTCTCATCTAACATTTGAACCACGCCGTCCATCGCTACAAGTCACCATCTCGGGGTCAGCACCGCTGGGGGTGAGAACACCCTGTCCCTATTATAATCCTATATGCCTTCGGTCCCTGCTTCCTCCTTGTTTGCCAACTCCATGTCCGTGGTCCTGGAATTCCAGTTACTGGCCGCCTTTTGATTAACAGCAGCCAGTACCTTCGGGTTTGAATCCCAATGCACAATAATTTTTTTTTTCCACGATGCCATTCGAGTAGGAGGCATGCTTCGGATCCTGCCCCTCCTAACAACCCATCGCCAGTTCGGACGGATGGAGATCGGGATCTGGACAAGCTGTAGCTCTATCCCCGAGGTGAAAAGGCTTTGGACATTCCTTTGGGGTCACCCATACAAAAGAGAAAAGAAGAAGAAGAGAAATGCGCTCACGAGGGAGCTCAGATAGTTGTTCAGGGTTCTCTGATGCAGACAAGTGTCGCGGTAGCCGAGTGGTTAGGTCATCGGACTGCAAACCTGGCGACATGGGAACGGACCAGGTATTCAAAAGTTCAACTCCTTGCTTTATATGTGGTTGCTTCTTTCAATGTGCCATCCGGCGCCTGAGAGGTCGTGGTCATGGCTGGAATAGAGTGTCGCCTGTGTCGATAGTCTTCAGGAATAATCTTTGGATGATGGGTCAGTCATATCACGAAGAGCGGTACTGATACAATGGGTCACTATCCATCCTAGACATAGGCTCATCTTCAGAAAGCAACTGATTTCCTATCTTCACGATTCACATTAATAACGCTGTATGCCTTTCCTACGGACAGAAGATCCTTGCCAGATGCTTCCCGTCGTGTGAGATATTCACTAGCATTGGGTGTAGGATGCCAGATCATAATTATGATCCGCCCAACTGATTCGCACTTCCGGCGATGGTTGTCTCACGAACAAGGTGCAATCGGAGGGGCACCCCATCCGTCCCAGAAGGGGTACTTGTGCCACAATCATGGTGCATGTTTCCTGTGATTTCTCAGTTGGTTTAACTTGGAGCTAGCCGGTATTTCAACATATTGAATATCGCCAGGTTGGGAAATGAAAGCCTTCTCGAAATCGTGAAACATATTAATGCCAGGCTCCAAATGCATTCCTTTTGTGAGCATCGAATGCGGAATCAGGTTGGTCATACAGCACTGAACTTTGAAAAGTTCGCGAGCATCATTACGAGCATAGTTTCGTGGTTCTCATTGAATCTCAAGGCTTGCAACCACTTGTTGACTACTTTAGCGGACAGTTGATTAGAAGTAGCCTTTCTAAACGGTCTATCTGCTTTCTTCTCTTCCCATTATCTTCTCCATGACATGAGACACATTGACAGTGACGGTTATATTGTGGAGCTTCATTTAGACCTTTCAATTGTTGAATGACTGCTTATGGTCCATAATGTTCGCTTATTCATTAGGATTCTCTTGTTCACGTATTCAATAGTTTATTACAGATGTTCCGTAATTGGTTGTATGCACGAGCTAGTGTCCACGCGCTGGTGTCTCCTTTGGTATTCACGGCGGTCATCCGGTCTCCGTAAGCCTGTAATTTGCTCAATGTTGGGCTCACGCGGGCAGGCGGGGACTTCCTTGACCAGTCACCTGCCAATGGGGTAGTAGCTTATATCTTTACTTCCTGGTTATAGGGTCAATGCAACGTTTCCTTTTTTAGTACACGCTAATACTACACGGCCCTATTGGGATCTACATTAGTGGGTCATCTTGGCACATAAATGATTCTTCTGGTGCTTTCTATAAACAGCATTGTTGTGTGCTCTGGTCATCAAGGCGACTCTAGGTTCCCTACAATTGCATGTATGGTTCCCTATATGTCGGATTATGTCAGTATTCTATCCATTCAAATTCTTCTGGATATCTTACAGGGGTGGTGCAATCGACTATTTCGGCGAGAGTCTCTTCCCGGTCTCTAGTATAGATTCTCGGTCCATGATAACTCAATCCTTATCGACAATGGCATATCTCGGATTACTGGGTGTCTGGGCCCTTTTTGAGCTTGTAGCCGATTTTTCATCGGGCTCGATCTCATACTTGGACTCTGCCCCCCTCAAGAATGGACTTTGGGATTGGTTCTATGGTTTTTTATAGGGGTCTCCTTTATCCTTTGAGGCCTTTGCCTCTTGTTGTTTCTTCATGTCCCTTATAAGGCTGGTTTTTTTCCTTATTGTATTTGTATATACATGGGGTCGCCCTTTAAATACATTATTGCAAATCCCCCTCAATTTTCTATTTCATCAGGAAATAGATATTTCTTCCCTTCCGGGGGGGTGGGGGGGGGGGGGGGGGGGGAGGGTTACACATTCTTTGTTTGTCCAGCAAAGTACTCAGCTGATATGTTGATAGCTCTAAGCTCCGAAAGGGAGGTCATCTCAGTCTCAATGTCTTTCGGGATCTACCGGTATCTACTTTATTTGCAGGATATTCAATCCAAGTCACCACTATTTGTTTAGTTTGGGCCCTCTGGTAGCTGGCCAACATGTATTAGTCTTCTGGTGTAATTATATACATTGGCTTATGGTGATATTGTATATATTGTAGGCTATCAGGTCAATCCAGTTCTTTGATTGAGGTGCATAGAGGTGTTTATTTTTCCTCGTGGCCTCCTCCTGCCAGAAAATTCTATATTATACCATATAGTTCAGTGGGCAAGATGACTTTGACAGAGATACAATATTTTCCAAAAAAGTTAAATATATATCTCCTAGAAGTATCTTGCCCAATGAACTCTGAGCTCCCTCCCAGGGCTTCGCACCCACCCCCGCTCACGAGGAATGTCCTAATGGGGGAAAAGTGGCATAGCGATCTGGCGAAAGAGCTGATATGGACATTTGGAGATGATGTCATCAGAGGTTACAGGACAGGAAACAGGATAAAATGTACCATAGAATTTTCCAAGTAACCCAAATAGTCAGGTAACCATGCTGATGACTAAGGGGTCAGGTTACTATATTTTCAGATATTTGCAGTATTAGACCTGGAACCAGTCTATTTAACCCTTTACCCAACAGAACGGCCCTGTGCCAATGCATTCTCTTATATATGCGAGTCGACCATAGGTCGCCTCGCATATATAAGAGAATGCATTGGCTTAACATATTAAAAATGATAAAATTGTCAAAGAATGTAGAAAAATATTATCTTTTTTTTTAGGCCAATGCATTCTCTTATATATGCGAGGCGACCTATGGTCGACTCGCATATGCGAGGCGACCTATGGTCGACTCGCATATATAAGAGAATGCATTGGCACAGGGCATAACTGTAACCATCACAATGTGGTCAATGAACCGGTTCCAATGATATCCATATTTGTATGGTGTTATTGAGACAGACCGAAGATATTTTAGGCTGTTGAAGCTTTATTTGGGCTTTTTGGCCATTTTGTTGGGTAAAGGGTTAAAAAGAGACATGAGTGCACGCAAATAAACATGTGCAGACATTATAGAGACTGAGTCGCAGAAAACAATGACCAACAACAGCTATAGATATCAATTTGCATTTAGGCCTACTAACCAATTATATGGGAGACTGATTTAAGTTCCCAAATGGTGAATATTGTGATGTATACCCATTGGTAACCTCGATTATGGAATGTGTCATCTGCCAATTTTGGGATATAGAGGAAACTATAATAAAAAAGAAATAGAATTAATGTGATGAAGTTTCTAAGAATTTTGATAATTAAGAAACTTTATAGAGAAGATGAGGCTTAAGCAGAATGACATTCCCAGAGGGTGAATTTAGTGATGCTAGCCCGCTATGGTGGATAGCATCACTAAATTCACCCTCTGAGGACCTCATTCTGCAAATGACACACGCTATATTCAGGCTTGCATGTCCCCTCTAAATCTAAGTCTTTTTTCTATAAAATAATTGTTTTTTTCATCAAACGACATTTGTTGGAAGAAAATAGGGATAGTCCCCCCCCCCCCCCACCAAAAGAAATGTTTTGTTTCGGTAGCATACGCTAACCTAGTTATTAATAAATGCCAATTATGATTACCGAGCAAGGATTCAACATTTTCTGTTGTAATTTTATTGGTGTTTATTTCAGATTGAGAGTGTGCTGCATAACTTACTCTGGATGAGCGCGTCATTGTGCTTCATTTACCTTGAAAATACTGTAAAGAATAAACAGTGTTTACGTGTAGAGAAAAATCTTGGAATCAATTACAGAAAAGATCTGAGAAATGTGACGATGTATGGTGATGACGATCCCAAAATTCTTGGACAAGTTAGAAACAATGTGTTATGCAAAGCTCACTTTCACTGCATCGATTCTTATCTTCCTGAGTTTGTGGATAAAAGTGGCTTCAAGTATAAATATTTCGAGCCATACGAGGAAACTGTAACCTCCATCAATTGGACGAATATGAACTTTAAAATGCTGCCAGTTGATTTCTACGACAAATTTCCTAATTTGGAAAAAATACAACTCACTTATATGGAGGATTTTAAAATTATTTCCGAAGGAATATCAAAGTTAGCTCACTTACGACATTTGAAAATTGCTGAAACTGGTTTGGACACTTTACCCAATGACCTTTTACATGTGCCAAAATTAGATGTGCTGATTATGACTTACTGTCAAGTGAATTCCTTGCCATCTGATATACTTGAAACTTCAAACTTGACCTGGTTGATGCTTTCTAACTCACTAATCACGAACCTGCCAATGAATTTTGGAAACTTGAAAGAGTTAACACATCTCGATCTGTCAGGGAACTTGATTCAAGAGCTTCCAACAAGCTTCCAGAACTTGACAAAAATTACATGGTTGAATCTCTCAGGTAATGTCTGAAAAATCTTCTCTTTTTTTTACATAAATTTATATCTATACACCCCCCCCCCCCCCCACACACACACACACCCAGAGATATAGAGTGATATATGCCTACTTCATAGGTTGGACTTTACATGAGCTCGGTAGTATATTTGTTCATATTTTATTTCAAAATATTGACAGGGAATTCATAAAGTAGAATACTATATTTAGTTAACCATATATTATATGGATGGACATATTAGGGAGCATATATATTCTCTGCATCTGGGTATTAAATATATCACTCATTAATATGCCGTTATATGGCGTTTGGTCCGTTGCTTCTCAATGGATATGAATGAAATTTGGTATATATGTCAGGGCTGAGACATGGAATACACTAACGTTTGAATTGTTTTTAAATTCACAAATGTGTTGATTTTATTCAACTTTTTAATTCTGGAGAACACTAAAAAGTGTAAGTGGCCGTCTCCAAAATTAAAGATGTAAGCAGACTTTATGTCACATTATCTCCTTTGTTTATAAATGGATATGACTGAAATTTGGTACATATGTCCGGGTTATGACATGGAATACATTAACTTTTGAATTGTTTTTAAATTCTCAAATTTGTTGATTTTATTCAAATTTTCGTTCTGTAGCACACTATAAAGTGTAAGTGGCCGGCTCCAATTAAAAGATGTAAGCGGCTTATGTGCTTAGCGTAAAATTATAGGTAATCGGATTAACTAATTGGTGACTTTAGACTATTGAGTTAGGTGTTTTGGGGCATTTGAGGTTTTTGGCGAAATATAATAATTTAGAATGATAACTTTATTTAATCATAATGCATATATAATAAACACATAAAATATAATAACAAACATGAGACATACAAACATTCATTTATAAACTGTTAACAAAAGATATCAAAATCAATGCATGACAAAGATATAAAACTCAATGAAGTTTATGAAGTGCACATTAATATTCAAATAGTGGTCTCGGTATCAAACCCCGAAGTTCAGACCATGTCACCATCGTTATCCATATATAAGATACATGGCAGATTCCGCGAAAATGTGTACCAGTGAACTACCAAAAAAAAAAAATTTCAGAAATATGTTCAGTTACATTCTTTGGGCTAATTGTTGGGAAACATCAATTACGAATACATTGAAACAAAGAATAGACCTAGGACCACAATATTTTTGGACTTTTTAATGATTTTATTTTGCTTTTCTGAAACGTTACTAACGTCAGTAATTTTACGGAACATTTAACGGAAATTTCCTGACATTAGCAACTTTGATTTTCATGATGCCTGCTTATAATACTCAACTTATCATCATTTTATGTACGAAGTAGTACTTCTAGTATAAGAGTATCTCTGTCAAAGATATCTTGGACACTGAATGAACTGATGGTTAACCCTTTGAGTGCCAGGGGCCGATCTCATCGGCCCTAAAACCTACAAAATAAGTCTGTTAAAGAATATAAGAATAAATTATCAAAATTGTAAAAAAATTGTAAAAAAATAAAAAAAATTGTTAGGCCAATGCATTCTCTTATATATGCGAGGCGACCTATGGTCGACTCGCATATATAAGAGAATGCATTGGCACAGGGTATATGGGTTGATACAAAAATCGGACTTGGCACTCAAAGGGTTAAATATTTCTTGCTTGCAAGATTCTAGAAGAAAAATAAAAAATCGGTACGAAGTACCTAAAGTATGCGCACGGTCAAACCCGATCAGGTTCAACTTCTGTTAGACCATGACCATGTGACAGTCCTTTTGTTATAAAAGCCATGTCAGGTAAGTCTGCGGTCTCTTAATTTCTTCTACCTCGCAAGATAAGTCTGTTCAAACTTTAATGAACGTTATCTTGACTATATTGTTAATGACAACGCGACATTTCCTAATTACGTGCAATGACACATGTTTCCTTTTTCAGAATTACGTCTTCACAATTGATCAACAATACTTTATTCTACAATACTGTCTCGTCATTGTTTGCTAGGGGGTTTGAGAATTCCTCTCTTCAATGACAGTGCTCCGTGGATATATAATTGCAATAACCACAAAAACAATTTTGTTTTGTTTACGAGAATCATTCAGGCTTCACGCTCTTAGAATATTTCGGGTGTTGACTTATAAACTATGCACCAGTTTGGAGTGGTCACTTTAACTGAAAATTCCTATCAAAACAATTTGGAAAGAATATTGTACAATATTTCTACTCACGGATGCCAGATAAACTAGCCAATGTGAGGCTTGTCTCTACATTGAATAAAGTATTAATTTCTTTTACGATGACAACTTCGTAAATATTATTTTACCTCTAACGTGGAACCTTCTTCTGCCTCCTCCATACAGCCTGAGGGCTTGGAGTTGGTTGGTGATCATGCCTCCTCTACTTTAGTCGCCGCCTCCACAGCCTTGGCTGAGAAGGGCAGCGATGGAAGTTCAGTGGCAGCTACCGCTGGTCCTGCCTCCAGCATTTCCGGGTTCTTTCCTTCGATGCACATGCCGGCTACTTACCATAGCTACCACAACGCTGGTGGTCCGTAAAGCTTGCAAGCCCCAGTGCTATCGACCCATTGCCTGCCTCGCAGTTCAATGTGTCACCTGCCACCGCCTCCATTCCAGGGGATTTCACCGCACGGGTTCCGACCTGTCCTCCATTCGTCGGGTTGTTTACGGCTTCCGTCCCTCCTGGTCCTGGGGTAGGCCAGTATCCCAGCTATTCTCCTGCATTTGTGCCACCTCCCCCAGTGTGACCTTGGCCTTATGGTTCCTGTCCTTCTTCGGCTCTCAGGCCAGAGCCTTTCCAGGCTTCTATCTTAATCCTTTCAGTGCCAAGTCCGATTTTTGTATCAACCCATATTTCCTTGATCATTTTTCAAATTTGTTGATTATAATAATGTGATACATTGATGGAAAGAGCTCTTAGAGCTCTTTCCATCAAAGTATCACATTATTATAACCCCCCACAATGAAGTTAGGGGGGGTATACTGGAGTCAGCTTGTCCATACATCCGTCGTCCGTCCAAGGACACAAATTTTCAGGAGTTTTTCTCAGTCGTTTTTTGATCAATTTCCGTGAAACTTGGCACAGACATCAACCACCATGGGAACCTGTGCACCTGCGATTATGACGTCTGTCGGACTTTTTTTGGTGGAGTTATCCCCCCTTTCTTGACTTAGAAATTTTTTGCAACATGTATAATTTTGTCCGAGCTTTTATTCCTACATTTTTAGGTTAATTTTTTTTTAACTTGGTACAGATATTTAGTACCATGGGAACCTGTGCACCTGCAATTATAACATCTGTCCGACATTTTTTGGTCGAGTTATCCCCCTTTTTCGACTTAGAATTTTTTTTGCAACATGCCTAATTTTGTCCGAGCTTTTATTCCTACATTTTTATGTCAATGTTTTTTAATTTTGGCACTGATATTTAGTACCATGGGAACCTGTGCACCTGCGATTATGATGTCTGTCCGACTTTTTTTGTGGAGTTTATTCCCCCTTTTCGACTTTTGCGAACATTTTTGCAACATGCATAATTTTGTCCGAGCTTTTATTCCTACATTTTTTGGTCAATAGGTTTAAGATTAGGGTTAGGGTTGTGCACCTGCAATGGGAACTGTTATTTTATTATTTTAACTTAATGTTTACTGACATGTGAAACATCTTAGTATTTTAAAAACACGGGGGGTATCCTTAGTCCCATTGGGACAGTCACACCTCTAGTTATAATCAATAAATTTGAAAAATGATCAAGGAAATATGGGTTGATACAAAAATTGGACTTGGCTCTGAAAGGATTAAATCCCGAGGCACCGGAATTTGTTCCTCATCAAACCAGGCAACCTAGTCGGGATACTTGCCCCTTTTTCTCCATCTCCTTAATGGATGGTGCCACATGGAGACAAGGACGTTCTGTCACTACATCCCCTGGATTCGGAAGCGTTTGATGCATGTCCGAGTTCGCCGTGTCCATCCGAGAGTGCCTTCCAAGAGGGTAGTTTTGGATGGGTCAGTCCTTCGATTTTTGGCTAACACCTGTGCACCATTTTTTGCATGCATTACCAGCACAGTACTAATAGTGCCTAGGAAAACAGGCACACTACCGCATTGTTGATGTTCATTTAAAACGGGGTCTGGCCACGGATATCTCTATTTATCGCTACAACTGAGCTAAAATGTCAACAACATGGACCCTCTTTGATAATTATTATATAATTTCTCAACAACTTCCACAACTGTGCTAGTACACTTCAAACGTGACACACGATCGTCCGTAAAACCTGTTTTCCAGACAATCGAAGGACTGGATGGGGCCTCCTTATCAGGACAAAACAATAATGCGTGGCACCTTTTTCTGCAAACTCGGTACAGCCTGCGCTGCAGGCTCGGAGTAGGTTGGTGGTCATGCCTCCTCTATTTGTAGTCGCGGTCTCCACAGCCTCTGCAGAGAAGAGCAGCAGTGGATGTTCTGCGGCAGCTACCGCTGGTCCTGCCTCGATCAATCTGGGTTCATTCTGCCACGGCCCATACATGTTTTCAGCACCTTTTGTCGCCATGGCTACACCATTGTTCCCTGTTGCTGACAGGTCGCGATCATTAAACGGATATTTTGTACAATATTGCCTCCGTTATTTGTACTAGCCTACCAATGAACCAGCTGCAGCCATTGCAGGCCCTGCCCTAGTATGAGCCGATCCTGTGCTTCTCACAGGTATGCCAAAAGCTGACTTGCATGACTTGTGGTGTGATGCTTCTGTGCATGCGACCATGCTCAGGGGTCAGACCCTGGCATGCGATTTAAACAGTGTATCACCCGCAATTGCATTGGTGTGGAAACTCACAGTAAACCGCTGAGAACTCGCCTCACTGTATTGTCAGTGATGACAATAGATAAAAGCTAACCACGGAGGTCCCGACGATACAGTCATGTCACCCATTTCCATCGTTTCCCTGAAAGGACCTCCTGCTTCCTCCATCCACATGGCGTTGGTTACTGGACATGTCTCCTCCTTATTGGTCGTAGCCTCCTCAGTCTCAGCGGAGAAGAGCAGCCCTCGATGTTCTGCAGCAGCTACCGCTGGTCCTGCCTCAGTCAATCCGGGTTCATTTTATCGCGGCATATACCGGTTTTCAGAACCTTTTCTTGCCATGTCTACCCCATTGTTACTTGTCGCAATCATTACACAGCTTTTTAGCTCAACTTTACTTTGTAAAAAACATGGCCACCAGCAGCCATCTTGGATTTTACTCTTTGAATGACTAAATCCTTTGGCACAGGCTACAGGTCGAAGCTTTGGTCATATCATTATGAAATTTGTCATGGCTGTTGACATTGACATGTAAATGGGAACGAGTCATTTTGGGGTCATCCGGCAAAAAACATGGCCACCAGTGGCCATCTTGGATTTCAAAATTCAATCCATTAGCATGGGCTACAGGTTGTACTGTTCATCTGATCATCATGACATTTGTCATGGATGTTAATATTGACATGTAGATGGGAATGAGTCATTTTGGGGTTGTTCGGTCAAAAACATGGTCGCCAGCAGCCATCTTGGATTTTACTCTTTGCATGACTAAATCCTTTGGCACGGTCTACAGGTCGTAATTTTGGTCAGATCTTCATGAAATTTGTCATGGATGTTAACAATGACATGTAGATGGTAACGAGTCATTTTGGGGTCATTCGGCAAAGAAAGATGGCAGCCAGCAGCCATCATTGATTTTACTCTTTGCATGACTAAATCCTTTGGCACAGGCTACAGGTCGAAGCTTTGGTCATATCATTATGAAATTTGTCATGGCTGTTGACATTGACATGTAGATGGGAAACGAATCAATATGGGGTCATTCGGCAAAAAAACATGGCCACCAGCGGCCATCTTGGATTTCTAATTTCAATCCATTAGCACAGGCTACAGTTTATACTGTTCGTCTGATCATCATGAAATTTTTCCTTGGATGTTAATATTGACATGTAGATGGGAACGAGTCATTTTGGGGTCGTTTGGCCAAAAAACATGGCTGCCAGCAGCCATCTTGGATTTTACTCTTTGCATGACTAAATCCTTTGGCACGGGCTACAGGTCGTAACATTGGTCAGATCTTCATAAATTTTGTCATGGATGTTAACAATGACATGTAGATGGAAACAAGTCATTTTGGTGTCATTCGGCCAGCAGCCATCTTGGATTTTACTCTTTGGATGACTAAATCGCTTGGCACAGGCTACAGGTCGTACCTTTGGTCGAAACATAAGATTTGTCATGGCTGTTGACATTGACATTTAGATGGGAATGAGTCATTTTGGGTCATTAGGCAAAAAAACATGGCCACCAATGGCCATCTTGGATTTCAAAATTAAATCCATTAGCACGGGCTACATGTCGTACTCTTCGTCTGATCATCGTGAAATTTGTCATCGATGTTAATATTGACATTTAGATCTGAACAATTCATTTTGGGGTCTTTTGGCCAAAAAACATTACCTCTAGCAGCAATCTTGGATTTCACTCTTTGTATGACTAAATCCTTTGGCACGGGCTACAGGTCCTATCTTTGGTCAGATCATTATGAGTTTTTTTGGGGTCATTCGGCAAAAAAACGTGGCTGCCAGTGGCCATCTTGGAATTTACTCTTTCATAACTAGGCCTTTTAACTTTTCACGTTCCTACTCACTCCATTGACTAACACATGAAATTATTCCCTTTCCAAGTTGAGCTACAGTGTCATTGACACTTTCATTTACACTCCTTTTTAATCTCTATTCATTGCTCATCACAAAAAAATTACCTTCTTTACAAAGTTGAGCTACAGTGTCATTGACACTTTCATTTGTACAATATTACCTCCTTTATTTGTACTCGCCGACCAATGACCCGGCTACAGCAATATCAGGCACTGCTCTAGTAGGATCCATTCCTGTGCTTCTCCCAGGTATGCCAAAGCTGCCTTGTGGGGTGCGCTTAAGTGCATGCGTACTTGCTCAGGGGTCGGACCCTGGCGTGAGATTTCAATCGTGTACCACCCGAACTAACACTTCATTAGTAGCGCCAGTAAACCCCCGGCGGAATGAGAACTCGCCTTACTGCATTGTCCGTGAGGACAATTAATACACGCTAACCACAGAGGTCTCCATGATCGGGTCATATCACCCCATTCCCATCTTTTCCCCGAAAAGACCAGGAGTCCAGTCAAGCTTTGCCTTCTCACCTGATATCGATCAGAATTGCAGGCCTTCGAATCTGTTCTCTGGGGTGAGGATCACCAAAGCACATTTATTCAGCGATGGCGCTGCTTTTCCAAGAATAACCTTACATTCGTGATTCTAATTCTCATCAGATTTTACGTCAGGGATTGCGTGATTCAGTCCACTCATCAGCCGAGGTCTCGGTCCTCTCCTCTGTTCAGGTATGGTCGTCAGTCCCGGGGTTCTGACCAGGACTTCCGCTAGTATCATCTCCAAAAAAACGGATCATGCCATCCTGACTAGTTCTCAGTGTTTGGGGTGGGCATTCTCCACCTTCTCATATCAGTAAGGTTCTGCAGATCTGGGGTCCAACTGGACCACCGATCCACTAGACACCACAGTGGTGTGTTTTCTTCAACATCTCCACAGTCGCATGTCGACCAAGTCTACACAGCAGTGTCGCAACGCCGGCAGTGTTCCGTCACACTTTTTGAGCTAACATTAGTTCAGGCCTGCAAATTTGAGGCCTGGAGGTTATCTAAACATGACACTGCCGCGAACGAAAAACAGGTCACGCCAAAGTTTTATGGTGGTCTCGCGATAACTGATTCTCACCTTGCTTTGCGACATTCAAATTATTAAGGTATTTCATTGAGTTGCCAGATGCCCATATGTGGTTTATAATGGCAGTTGTTGTGCTTCTAACAGTTTCTGTAACATTTCTGTTAACCCATGGTATGGGTTACCTAAGCACACACCAGGAGAAGGAAATATTATCGGTTCCATATAATTTTCAAACACCTGCATGGCTGTTAGTTACATCACCGGTAGCCAGAATGTTCCGACAGATCCATTAACTGTATCGGTTAATCTTCTGGGTTGACAATACATTTCCAGTTACTTGGCTTGTTGTACCAGAGGTGGACTCTGTCTTGGTCACACCTCTATGTGTATGCTTTTCCTTTAATGGCCATTATTCCCAGTATCCGGAGAGTGTAATAACCGTGTTTCTCATAGGTTTGCTGTGGTCCCCTCTCTCATGCTTAGAATTGGAGGGGGTAGGTCTCTATATCCTATTTGGGCCCATGATTGAGTTATCTCCCTTGCCTATGACCAATATTTATCCAAGACACCTTCACTCTGTGTACATTAGGGCACCTGAAGTACAGGTACATCTGTTTCCTTTTCGGAGCGCAGTTGCTTTTGGAGTTCTGAGCTACTGCGTATGGGACACAAGGGTCCTTATTTACACATGTCTACCAAGAACAACACTTTTCTTTACAGGATGAAAATCTATTCCGCTTCAGCAGTTGGGTTTCATAGGCTTAGTCTGAGTATCTGCCTCGTGGCCTCCTCCTATTCAAGAATTCTAATTATAACCATTAGTTCATTCAGTGTCCAAGATATCTTTGCCGGAGATATAATAATTTTTAGTCGAGTTTTTCAAAAACTCGACTTATGGTTTGACAAGCGATGGTTGGCGGGTGGGCGGGCGGCGGCGGGCGGACCTAAAGAATGCCTTATAACTTTGACGTTTGTGAACGGATTCAAAAACATTTTGGTATTTTGGTATGTGAGTTGCTCCCAATGACTATTTTTTACCCAAAATATGTATCTCCTAATAAGTATCTTGGACACTGAACTCATAGGGCCCTCCCAGTTGGGATCAACATCCCCGCCCCGCACACTCAGTCAAAACGCATCGAACACACAGCAGGGAGAAATTAAAAGACTGCAGACTTACCTGACATGGCTTTTATAACAAAAGTACTGTCACATGGTCATGGTCTAGCGGAAGTTGAACCTGATCGGATTTGACCGCATGCATACTTTAGGTAATTCGTACCGATTTTCGATGAGATACATATTTTGGGTAAAAAAATATTATATCTTTTTAAAGCCAGACACATGAGAAAAGCATACCGGAAGATGATATTTCACCCAGTTCTAATTATGCTAACGTCAGAATACTGATGGACATCTCCACAAATAGTTAACGTTCAGCTTGCTAATGTCATGTTGTTGACCGAAGCTATGTCGTGAATGTCATATTTTGACGGAAAACAACTATCTTGGCGAAGTGAATGAAAACATGAATGATGTTGGATATGCACAATCCATCACGGGCTATGAGAATGATATGGTAACCTACAGGGTGTACTTCAATATAAAAAAATTTATTATATGACACACACTGTCAATAAATGTGTTCATAATTGAATGCCAAAATGCAACAGATAATGAACACTGTTAAGTGTTCAGTTTATAACAGATATATGTGTTCAATTACTCTGAATGGTTCATGGTGTTCACATATGAACACATGTGTTAAATGAAATGAATGGAAGAGTTCAATGTTTGATTGAATGCATAGACACGTTCAATTTAGAACAGATGTGTTTGATTACCCTGAGCGGTTCCTGGTGTTCAAATGTGAACACATGTGTTCAATGAAATTGAATGGAAGTTTTCAATTTATGAATGCATATAAGTGTTCAGTTTTGAACACATCATGTTCAGATTATGAACATGAGTGTTCGAAATATGGGAACACTTGATGTGTTCCGAACACTGCAACATTTTTTGAACACTTATTTGAGTCCAAACAGCCAAATCCAAACACACATGTTAAAGAACTAAATTTCAACACTGGCATTCAAAATATAAGCCCAAATTTAATATCAAATGGGTGAGAATTCTAAAAAAAAAAAACGAATATGGTTCCAATGTCATATTTATTATGAACAAGTCCATCGATACTCATCAAAGGTATAATTTAACATAATCATAAAATCAACAGGTAAATTTCAAACAATGTTTCAACTGTTGATACACACTATATAAACAGTTGATAAAAGCAAATTACTTACTCAACAAGGGACTTGAATACTCAGGGTGTCACTCCCCCTCTTTTTGGTACATTGCGGTATTCAGGCCGTTTTCAGGCGGTACGCGGATAAACAGAAAGAATAATAAAATATAGACAGACTTTGTTCTAATACCAGCCATAAATATCGCGTAAATAGTATGTTGTTGTTCAAGTTTATATGCTGTCAAGTATATACGCTGTGTTTTGTAAATGATGATGATGATGATGATGATAATAGTTATGATGATGATGATGAAGATGATGGTGTTGATGATGAAGACGTTTGGGAGGTCACTGTATATTTTGTACATAAATGCTTTTCGTCATTCTGTCCATCTTTTGTATATAATTTGTTTTCTCAATATCCATTCATGTTATTTAATTGGACCAGAGAATAAAGCAGTTAAAGTCATATTCATACTATCATTATTCTATACTATAAGTAGATGCTTGACGATATGTTCATAATTTAGTAACTGTTAATTTCTAAATTATAGCCTACATGTATATTTCCAAAGATGCAGACAACTTGTCTGCGAATAGACTCTCTCAAAGGTGTACATGATTGTTATTGTCCATCACAGAAAGCGCCCAGTATCCAGTGCCGGTGATTTCGACCATATTCGGGCGCCTGGAAAAAAACGTTTCTGATGTTTCTTGTCAAAGTACAAGTCGTTTTTGGCATGCGTTTGGGTAATGACTTTTGAGAACGGGACAGGCTTTTTGGAAGATTTTGTGAGCTTTTTGCTACCATTTTGTTTATTTTCTTCACAAATTTCAAATTTTATGACATTCCGTGCAAAATTCCACACCTGAGTGTGGATCAATTTTGAGAAAACATGTTTGCCGGCGAATAGAGGAAATCATAGAATTTTTTTGGCTCATCTAATCATCTAAAATACATCCGTATTCACTTTCTAAATGAATATTTCCCCAAAAACCTCAAATGATACAAAACACCTAACACTAATAGTCTAGAGTCGTCAATTAGTTAATCTGATTAACTATAACGCTAAGCACATAAGCCGCTTACACCTTTTATTTTGGGACACACTAAAAGTTGTAGTCCGAGTCCGAGCCCGAGACCAGCAAAAGGTGTAGTTGGGATTTTCAATATTGTTTATTGTCATTAATATAATTCCAATAATGATGAGTTTTGTGGTAAGCTATGCCGATTACAAATAAAAGAAATTAAAAGATAATTTGTAAGTCTGATATGAGTCAGCCGCCGAGTCGCTAATTAGGTGCTAATTGGATTAAGTCAGTTGTGGGTTACATGAAGATCAAAGGGCAAGTAGTGGGAATAAAAACAAACAATGACTTATGTTTATTTAACAATATATGAAGATTTAGATGGCTCGTTGCTAATCATCGGAAAGCTCTCACTGAGAGCTTTCCGATGAATGGCAACGAGCCATATTTCCGACTAAATCCTGAAAAGTTACCCATAATTCTGCTGTGGTTAAGGAGTTGATTATTTAGGGAATTACTGTAGTCTGTTCACTCTCAATCTGACCTTAGATGTTTCATTCAAACCTTTTATTTCCAGGAATAAATTGGATAACCACAGAAAAAGTTCACGTTGGCGCTCTGATGTCCTTACAGATTTATAAGCAGTGGATCAATACAATGCAGATACAGCACCATTTTGGTAGAGAGGTAAGCCAACAATCACCATAGAAATCACTATTGATGAGCAGGCCTGATAATTTGTCACCAATTTCATCCTCTGGGGACCTCATTCTGCATGGCCTCATCTGCTATGGGAGAGCTACTCAGATTGAAGTTCTCAGATGGTGAATATTGTGATGTGCACCCATTGGGAACCTCGCTTATGCAAGATGAGGGCTAAGCAGAAGGAGGTCCAGAGAGGGTGAATTTAGATGATATGATCGCTATGGAAGATGACAATGATTTAAATTTCCTAATTTTCCATTAACCCTTTAACCGTCCACGTCGCATTAATGCGACAGCGGTCTATTGCGGTATTCTATTGACTCTATCACACTAGCAAGTGGTCTGTAACAGAATCTAAATGACTTGTACTGGTCTGTAACGGAATCTAAATGACGTCTGTGAAATGGAAATTATGTAAACTTCCGGTTTGTTGACATATCCGGAATAATTTTTGACATTTCATCGTCTGTTTGTACTTTCATTATGTCTTCTAATCACCGAAAGCGCTCACTATATCTACACGAGGCTGTCGATTATATACTGGCTGATCGCGGCAGCGGTAGTGAGCCTGAAGAAGCAAGTTCTAGCGACGACGGATGGCCGGATGATTTGAGTGACGGCGAAGAAGAAGATCAAGATCAAAATAAGGAAAATCACAGTGACAATGACGGAACCTATCGGCCCAATGTATCCAAAAAAAAGAAAAAGTAAAAACCACAAAAAAGGTTAGGAAAACCACAAAAAAAGATAAAGACAAAAAAGAGTTTCGTGAACAATGGAAAATCCTGGAGAGTGACGACCCTGATTATCAAGATTGGATACAGGCTTACGATGTTGCTCCTGCTGGATATTGTGGACTCCAATTAGGGAGCGTCTCAAAAGTCTTTGCGGAATCCGCAAATATTTTCCGAAACGTCGAGATTTCCGCAACGCTATCGTCTGAATTTGTCCGCAAATGTTCCGAAAAACGCCATGAGTTTTCCGCAAAATTACCGAAATGTTATATAAAGATTTCCGCAAACGCCATGAGTTTTCCGCAAAAATTACCGAAACGTTAAATAAAGATTTCCGCAAATATTTCGCTATTTTCCGCAAAGTCCGTAACGTCGACATTGCGGAAAGTAATATTCCGAAAACGTTTAAAATTCATGATGGGGGACTGGACTCATTGCCGGAAGTAAATTTCGCCGGAATGGACATTTCGCCGAAAGTCATTTTCGACGGAGTGACAGTTCGCCGGAATATTATAATCCCGTAATTAGTCATTAGTGAAGACTGATTGACATAGGTATTATAATCCTGCGAACTGCTAATTAATCATTAGTGAAGACTGTTTGACATAGGTACTATAAAATCAAACTTCGGGCTTCCTTCCTGGCACGTGTGATTATTACCATCATTTGTGTTTTACCGACAATACTGTTACCTGAGGTGTGTTCATATTACATATTACAATTCACCCGAAGCCATTCTTCCTTCCTCGCACGTGTGATTATTACCATCATTTGTGTTTTACCGACAATACTGTTACCTGAGGTGTGTTCATATTACATATTACAATTCACCGGAAGCCATTGGTGATCCGTAGTAAGTATGTTGTTTTAGCGGTGGTGATCGGTAGTAACTAGGTTGTTTTAGCGACTTTCATATGGTATATATATCACTGGCTTTACAACATTTACCATATCATCCAAAATGGATAGAACTACGAATGTTGAGTTGTGTATTGCTTGTCATAAAACTGTGTTTGTGCACAATAATGCAATAACTTGCGATAAATGTCAGAAATTTTCAATTGTCCCACAATACACCTACATATAAGTAAATTTATTTCGGCGAACAGTCGTCTATTCCGGCGAAAAGTCGTATATCTCGGCGAAATGTCTTAAATTACGGCGAATAGTCCCGACCTTCGGCGAAGTTGTTGTCAGTTTCCGGCGAACTGTCCCAAATCTCGACGAAGTGTCCGGAAAATTGTTCTGGCGAAATATACTTCCGCAAATCGTGATGATAACGTCGCCATTAAGAGACAAGACGCATTATAAACGCGCACCTGACACACAATGCATTAAAGGGATTGTTAATCAGCACTGTAAATATAATTGCTCGAATCAACAAACAAACGTGCTATATTTTAATATGATCATTCAATACAATGTATCCACAGTTTTATAAACTCTTCTATCATTACGATAGTTTTATCAGAATAGTTTTACTATTATCGTTTTATATACCCAATATACTGGGGTGCTTCTCACCTAAATGAGGGATTTCCATAACAAGCAATTAGTTACCACGCTGGACAAAACAAGTGTCCACTTAACCGCGGTGCGGTTGGTGTTTCCACCGCGGCCGAACTGCAACAACATCGCGGCCACACCGGCTAACTGCAGTTGGTCCGCGGTTTAATTGCCGTTCGGCCACGGTGTAGGCCTATACTTGCCGTCCGGCCGCGGTATACTTGCCGTTCGACCGCGGTATACTTGCCTCTCGGCCGCGGTGTACTTGCCGTTTTTAGAATGATGTTGAAAAACACAAAGAGGGCACTATAGGGCCTAAATGTGGTTTGATTGAGCCCATTGTTTAGCCAGACGATCTATTCAGTGTGTTGGAGATCTGATACGTCAGGCGACAAGGTGTGATAATCTTATAAGTATATATAGTCGATGTCCTACCGGTATACTAAATTAAATTACACTAATTTAAACTATAATTATTTGGTTTGAAATTACATTGACTACATCCGTCCATGTGGGCCTCCTTTTGGAATTTACTGCCGGCCAGAAGTTTCTTCACAATAAAAAATAAAGAGCGTTTGTGCGTGGTAAGGTGTGTTTCGCCCGCGAACATTTTATGAACCCAAGGGGCTTGTTACATGAGCTGGGACAACTCGGCGAGCCGGGACAACTCGGCTAGCCGAGTCAACTCAGTCTGCCAGGACAACTCGGTCGCGCTGTTAAATGAGTCGAGACAACTCGATCAACCGGTTGACGTGCACAAAACTAGCTGTCAATCACCGAGTCACGGTGTAATGTGGGTGGTCATTAGACGTCACTCACATGACGCGAACATTCTATTGGCTGACGTCATGAAAGTCACAACGAATCGTGTAACGTTCCATGTCTAGCCGGGATGACTCACTGTTAGCATACCAAGTTGTCCTGGCTAACAGAGTTGTCTCGGCTATTCAATTCAATTCAATTAAGTTTATTCTGGTCGTCAATTGAAGAGTTGTATACATAAATACAATATATATGATTTCGGGAGTTAAATAGAGCGGTTAATTTATAAGTGTTTGGTCTCTGATAGAAGTAGGGTTTCAGATATTTTATTCTTAGTTTGCTAAGTTCCCTACAATTCAGTACCATGTGGTATTCATCGCCGATTTCGAGATTACAGAGAGTGCAGATTCTGTCCGAATAATCCGTATTCGTCCAAGCGCCGAGTTCTTTTGGGAGTTTGTGGTTTCTAGTGCGGAAAGCTAAATTATTGTGAACTGCTCTATTATCATCAGGGGATATAGGTAATTATCTCGTTCAAATTTGACTTTATAATCCTGCAAAATGCGAATCTGCTTGTACAGCGTAAACCGGAAACCCAGCTCCCGGTGTATTATGGGAATTGGTTAAATCGAGCATTGTTGACCACCATTCTTGAATGTATGTTCAAATTTTTTCAATAGTTACTATAAAGACAAAGTCGCGGGGCATCGTGCCAGTGGACTTTTGATTAACTTGAAAGAGAATATCGCCGAGAAAGTGACATACAATCATGTTCACTCAAACAACGGTATACGATGTAGCAAACCATGTTCATTGCTACACATTCCTCGTGCCCAATTTCTGAATAATTAATGCTGACGTAATTCGCGTGCACCTGGCATTTGAGAGATACAGATGCGCGCAAAAATAACGGCGATTAACAAGTTCCCAGTCATCATGGGTTTTATTCACTTTTTTGTGGCAATGTTCGTAAGATTACTACAGTAAATGGGCATATATAATAGGTTTTACCTCCTCTTAATGATATAAATATATGATATAGGTCATCAACTGACCACATTGGTAGGCCTAATCTTTATTGGCTTGTCAAAGTTACCCAAGTGGGTCAGTTTATGACCGGCTTATACTGAGATTTGTACTCAATTTCTACCCATGCCGTTTCTGACGGAATTATTAATTGAAGGTCACATTAATTTTCGCAGTTGAATTCACACAACATGTCCAGAAAAACAGTGGTCTGATTAATTTGAATGGACATGTCTTCCAATGCAAATCGCCTGAGTAAACGTTAGTTGCAAATATAGTTGGGTGTGACTTAATTAATAATGCAGTATTGGGAACAATACGTATTTATCTGGCTGAAGATACATAATAGAATGTTGGTCTATTTTTCAATTTAAAAAAAATCAAGTGTAGCCGTATTAAAGAAAACAACATTCATTTACAGTACTTATAACTAGTAGCCCATATATGCACGTGTACACTTGTCAGTTAAATATGACTGCTTCGCGTTTTACCTTTGCACTGGAGATTTGTATCGAAATTTCCTGCGCTCTTTAGTTTTTATCATCCATCAGGATTCATGAAAACACTACGGAACGCTCTTTATTAAATTGTTAGGAGTAAAGCCGAATTAAAGCCGGGACCTAATGTATCTAAAATTTAATATGCAAAAAGTGTTTCGGAAGATAAAAAATACGTCATTCTATGGCGATAACTAGATTCGAAAATTGGCAGTATTATATGCTATTACGACTGTATTAGGTTCCCCTACTTGCGAAAAGGTGGGGGGGTCCACAATAGGCAACATATATCATATACTTTAAGTGAAATATAAAGGATGCAGTCACACCTCATCGATTATTCTGGTCTCGTTAGCTAACGAAAACGGAATCCACAAAATACATGCACTTTGCATGGGCAGAGCTCGATTTAACCAATCAGTGGTAACTCCATTCAGACTGGGATAGAGGGTGGGAACAACACCTGAAATACTATGATTGACGTCGGTGTTTGTTTGTTGTCTAACCAATCACAATTCGACTATTAATGAAAGAAGTCAGTACACGCATTGCACGGACTTCAACGGGGAGGACAGTGTTGACATTGCAAACAGTGTCAAACTGACATCATTGCTATAATTAACTAGGTCAGCCGTGAACTTTTTCAGTGTCATGGAACTTGTTATACATGTAGCGATAATTTGAGTACATGTCAGGAGGTTTATATAGGGTACTGATACTCACTCCCTGCATGCCATATACATGATTCGTGCTTGTGAATTAAAACACGTTTTGACTATATAGCTGTGGCAATGACTGCTTGATGAAGCCATACCAAGATTCGTCAAGGAAAAGTGTTTTAATTGCTGTATCGTTTTTATTAAGTTAATAAACACTGTAAACCTAATAAATAAACGAACCCAATAGCAATAGACCTAGGCCTAAATACTCTAGTATGCGGTGATGTTTACGATTTTACCGGCCCGACACCCATGAATATATTCCGCAAATTTTCCGGAACGAGGTCCGCATGCATTCAAATTCCGATAACGGTGGGGTGAATTCCGCAAATTCCGAAAGAGGAAACTAAAATGCCGATAACGTTGGGGTGAATTCCGCAATTATTTCCGCAAATTCCGAAAAAGTCGGACGTATTCCGAAAAAAATCCGCAAACGTCGTCTTCTTTTCCGCAAACCTTAGCGTTATTTTCCGAAAGAAGAAACGTAATTACCGAAAAATTTCCGCAAACAGTTTTCCGCAAAGTGTTCATAACGTCATTTGTTTTCGGAAAATACTTTCGGAATTCCGCAAAGACTTTTGAGACGCTCCCTTACCCGTCATAACTCCGATAAGTGTCTTTCAAACTATTATTGGTGATGACTTCTTCGAAATGTTAGTAACGCAAACCAGTTTATACGCCGAACAGTATTTGAACACTGCGACTTTGAAACCAAATTCAAGATTCCACAAATGGCAAGAAACAAACATTCACGAAATGAAGGCCTTCTTTTCCCTTTTTCTTTCGATGGGAATTGTTGAAAAACATGAACTGGAAGATTATTGGGAGACCAATTGGCTATACGAGACACCTGGGTTTGGCATGACGGGTCATGACGGGCAAGTGATTTCACTGTTGATGTCATTTTTCCACTTCAATGACAACAGTTTACAAGTACCGAAAGGTGATGCCACACACGACAGCTTGTTCAAGATCAGGCCGATCATCGAATATATCTTTCCGAAGTTCAAGGAACTTTTCATTCCGAAAAAAGAACTTGCACTCGATGAACAAACCATTGCGTTCAAAGGTCATAGCGCGTTAAAACAATACAATCCCAAGAAACCGGACAAGTGGGGTTATAAGGCTTTCGTCCTTGCGGATTCCAAAACGGGATATGTCCTGAAATGGCAGTTCTATACTGGAAAGTCTGAAAACAAAGATATCGAGCCATTTACATTGCAAGTTGTAAAAAGTATAACTACCGATTACTTGGACAAAGGACATATCGTGTTCATGGATAGCTTCTACTCGAGCATTGATGTTGCGGAATTCTTGGCGGAAAGAGAGACCGGTGTCTGTGGGACAATCGGCATACGCCGCAAACACCTTCCAACACAGCTGAAGCCGACGAATACCCCTCTAATCCAGGGAGATCCACCGGTGTACTTCTGACATGGTAAACTGTTGGTGTTGGCATGGCAGGACACAAAGTGTGTTCATATGCTATCGTCTGTCCACAATAACACGAACATCGATAAACAGATAAGGTGCAAAACAACCGAAACAGGATATCGTGACATTCTGAAACCTCGTGCTGTTGCGGATTATAACCAACATATGGGAGGCGTTGATTTGGGTGACCAGAGGAATAAGACGTATAGATTTCCTCATCGTTCCAGGAAATGGTACATGCGTATATTCAATTCGGTCATTAGTACAGCCATTGTGAACGCTCACATACTTTACAAATTGTTGGTTGCTGCTGATAACAAGACTGACTTGAAAAAATTCCAGGAGGAAATCTGCATTTCGTGTTAGACGGACACTCCCTTCGAGAATCCAGGCCGGGCAGACCGATGACAACGGATTTTCCATCGAGGCTGACGGAACGTCATTTCCCTGGATATGCATCACCAGGTCGAAGACCAGATTGTGTGGTTTGTTCTGATAGGTCAGTGTCAGGTGGCCGAAAACAAACGTCATTCACGTGTATGAAGTGTAATGTTGCTCTCTGCCCTGTGGTGTGTTTTGAATGTTACCACACTACGAAGGACCACAAACTATGCCATTTGAATGTATAATGTATTTAGTTGAATGGCAGTCATTGATCCATTGAAATGTTGTTTATATTATGGATTTTCAGAGAAATAGTGCAGTGGTTTACAATCACATGTATATTATATTATTTATAAAAACACAAGGAAGTGTTATTAGTCAATATTTTACATATTATATAATACTAGCAGGTGGACCCGACTTCGTCCGGGCTGTTTCCCCTCTATTTTTCGGCGAATTGAGCGATTTGACCTTGAATTGTCCATTTTGAAGGTCAAGGTGAGGTGGGGTCACGATTTGACCCGTCCAAAACACTGCCCGGACAAAAGTACCCGACAAAAGTACCCGTCGAAATCCATCCGGTTTTACCCGATTTGACCTCGAATTGATCATTTTGAAGGTCAAGGTCAGGTCGGGGTCACGATTTGACCCGTCCAAAACACTCAGTGGACAAAAGTAATCCCACGTATCAAATTTCGTCGAAATCCCATCAAAATTCGCGATTTGACCTTGAATTGATCCGATGTCAAGGTCACGTCGCATGGGCAAACGAATAGGCTTACGACACTCCCCATACAAAGTATCCCCAGACACTAATTTTCATCGAAATCCCGTGATTCTCGGGCTTTCGACCTTGAAATGACCCGATTTCAAGGTCACGTCGCACGGGCAAATTAATAGGCCCATGCCACTCCCCGGCCGAAAGTCCCCCACATACCAAGTTTCATCGAAATCGGCTCGGCCGTTCTCGAGTCCATCGCGAACAGACAGACAGACAGACACACACACACACACAGACAGATTTCCCAAAATATATAATAGATATTGACTGGTCAAATAACAGATGACACAGGTCTGCAAACATTTCATTATAAAGTGTGTCCAACTGTCCCATGATATCCTTTATAAAAACTATAAAAATAAATTATTTGAAACTGAACTACTAGTATGTGGCTTCTGAAAATACAAAATAAACAAATATCTTTATTGAGCAGTATTGACACAAAGACTTTATTACTTATTGTGGATGGTCAGAGGCTTTATAAAGCTTATGTTGTCTCTGTGTATTATTATCCTAATATAAATGAAATGTATATTATCTTATTTGACTCCAATTCCTAAAAATGTTGTCTTACTTTTGAGATTATATCTGAATTTATTATACTTGGCAAGCCTGCAAACAAGGTGTCTGTCATTTGTATAATGAGGCCCCCAGAGGGTGAATTTAGTGATGATAGCCAGGGTGAATATGGTGAGACTAGCCCACTATGTGATCCTATGTAGGGTAGCATCACTAAATTCACCATCTGGAGACATTATTCTGCAAATGACAGACACCTTATTTGCAGGCTTGATACTTGGTCCACAGAATAACACTGCTTTCTTATTTATATATGTATATTACTAAATTGACATATGGTTATATTTATATTATAACATTTATATGTACAATTGTAAAATGAAAGCTAGTACATGTACACAAAATATCCAAGGAATAAATCAGTACTGATTACTCAGAACTGTATATACAATATTACAAAGCAATTGAAACTTTGATTCCACCTATTTGTACTGCAAAATTCCCAAACAAAACATCAATTTCAGAGGAAGCTGGAAATAATTGACACACTTTTTTGACATTCAAATAAAGTATTTTGTGGTCAATCCATGCAATGTAGCAAAATAAATTGAATACCAAAGAACATATCAATTTATTTCATATTTTCTTGAACAAAATCATATTGGCATATTGTGATAGTGTGTGCAATACATTACCACACATATATATCTATACTAGAAGGTGACCCGACTTCGTCCGGTCTTTGACCTTGAATTGACCATTTTGAAGGTCAAGGTCAGGTGGGGTCACGATTTGACCCATCCAAAACACTGCCCGGACAAAAGTACCCGACAAAAGTACCCGTCGAAATCCATCCGGTTTTACCCGATTTGACCTCGAATTGATCATTTTGAAGGTCAGGTCGGGGTCACGATTTGACCCGTCCAAAACACTCAGTGGACAAAAGTAACCCTATGTTTCAAATTTCGTGGAAATCCCCTCAAAATTCGCGATTTGACCTTGAATTGACCCGATTTCAAGGTCACGTCGCACGGGCAATTGAATAGGCTTATGAGACTCCCCATACGAAAGTATCCCTAGACACTAATTTTCATCGAAACCCCGTGATATTCGGGCGTTTGACCTTGAAATGACCCGATTTCAAGGTCAAAGTCACGTCACACGGGCAAATTAATAGGCCTATGCCACTCCTCGGCCGAAAGTACCCCCACATACCAAGTTTCATCGAAATCCCGTGATATTCGGGCATTTGACCTTGAAATGACCCGATTTCAAGGTCACGTCGCACGGGCAAATTAATAGGCCTATGCCACTCCCCGGCCGAAAGTACCCCCACATACCAAGTTTCATCGAAATCCCGTGATATTCGGGCGTTTGACCTTGAAATGACCCGATTTCAAGGTCGAGGTCACGTCGCACGGACAAATTAATATGCCTATGCCAAAAATATCCCCACATACCAAGTTTCATCGAAATCGGCTTGGCCGTTTTCGAGTTCATCGCGATCACACAGACACACACACACACAGATCTTCCAAAATATATAATAGAAGATATTATGTACTTGATGACATATTCTATTATGATCTGAATAAAAATATAAAACAACAACACTCTCAATTACTGGAGGGGAACTTCTTGGTTCAAATTGTAGACTTTGTAGTACTGTACTTACATATGATACAAATGTTTCTATTATACTGGTACCAGTATGATGCATACCATGTAATATGTCTATATATACTCCTACATGCCTAATAATAGTGACATCACAAATATTAATTTCAGCCATTAATTCCACCATCTCTATTATTGGGTCATCACAATTATTAGACATGTAAGAGAATATATATGCATGCTGCTGCCTTGTAACATACTGTAAAACATGTATCCTACAATAAACCTAGATACATGCTGCCTGACAGCATGCATCTACATATGTCTAGGTTTATTGTATGATATTTTAGTATGTTACTAGTGCAATCTACAATGTATCATACATGTATGTTACAGGTACTAGGTATATGTATTGGGATTTATATCAGTAATCACAAAGCAAATCCTCCATTGAGATAACAAAATGTACTAGTTAGTACATGTATAAATGAGAAGACTGATATTATCATCTTACTGCATGGAGCTTCGACACACACCATATGCCCATATTTCCATAGCATCAGTAGTGATCAAATATATACTACATTTATGTATTTTCACAAAAAATATGAAAATTCTAGTATTTTCCAATGACATTTTGGTGCATAGCAACGGTTACTAAGTAATGATACCTACATTGCCACATGCATATACCAATAACAATACTAATAATATTAATAGTAATAATAATAATAATAATGTATGTATCCCAGATAATATCAAACGTTTCCAAGTGTTTTGGTTTTTATGCATTCATATGTAGTTTTGTACCAGTACATGCTGCTCGTTCTAATGTTTGGTCACATTGAATTATGGGAAATGATTATGACTTTCACAATAAGGGTAGCTCCATGGCAACCGTTACAACACTTCAGTGACCAGCCTTCCATCAATCCCAATACTATAGGGGGTCATCAAAATATGATTTGGTCTTCAATTGTGTTATATTAGGCACTTCCAAGTCATATTCAGTAAAAAAATAGGCCGAAATTTAGTATTTTCAATGCCAGATATGTGCCTAGCAACGGGCTCATGGTTGCTAAGGAAAGACACCCCCACATAACTGACCCACCATCTGAAAATGACTATTGACCTATATGTAACATATATTTCATAATTGTGTCACCATCCATACATTTGACAACAAACACATGCACTACAATATCAGCCATAATTTACATTAATTTATGTAATATATCTAAATTAAATGGACGGTTAAAGGGTTAATGCAGTTCTTTGGCATCTTAGCGACCTAATATATATTCGTCCGTTTTATAGTTCCATGTGAATATTCAAGATTCGATTCGATGTCGACATTGCTAATTTGATTGGTTTAATAATATTTATGTTGTTTTATGTTGGTTTGGTCCTTCACACGACAAAAAAATAGTTCTGCAAACGGCTGCCAAAAACTAAAATATGAAATGATTAATGTTTTATTTATCTTCAAAGACATTCATGATTTCAGACAGTAAACCAAGTGTATACCCTAGTTGGTATAAGTAAGATAATGCAGTGGTTTTTTTTTTTGCAAATACTTCCTGTCAAACTCTCTAGTGACCACATGACAAATTTGTTTTAAACCATTTTATTTTTACATAATTCAAACATATCTCTCATATTGTGAGGGCAGACATGTGTTGTTATAATAGCATATATTGGTTATGAACGATGTTTATTTTTCCTTCCAATTGATAGTTGGAAATTGAGATTTTTTTTTAAATTCATGAATAGGTCGCCTTCTTAATCATCTTTTAAGATGATAAGTTGTCAGAAGTGGACATTATTTTTGTTATGTGAACAAATTCAGCTGGGTGGGGTTGGGTAGCTGGGTGGGGTTGGGTAGCTGGTGGGGGTGGATGATATCAGTTTATTTTCAGCACTTAACCCTTTCTTTACTAAATACTCATTGACGAGTAGTTATCCCTTAGGAAATGTTCAGATAATAAGGTCAACAAACAACCATAGGCCATTTGTTGAACTTATTATCTGAATATTTCCCATCAGTGAAAATGCATCTCATTGTCTACAAGATTTAGTATGGGGAACAATACAGGGAAAAGAATGATTGGATAATAGTAACCACACTTTTTCTTTACTAAATACTCATAGTTCCTTTTTAGCAACATGAATTCCATTACTTATACCATATCCCTTATTCCTTATTTGAAAAATTTGGGAAATTCTGGTGATTGACCCAAAATTCCTAAGTGGCCAGCTGGGCGGAACATATTTTGGGACGGAAATTTTTTGTGTCCGAAAATGACTCGCCCCCTGTTGTCGGTCAGAAATTATTTGGAAAATGTGGCAATGACCCAAAATGTCAAGCTGGGTAGAACATTTTGAGTCGAAAATGTTTTGGGTCGAGTTTCAAAAAGTGGTCCGAAAATTACTCGACTCTGTGCTCGGTCCGAAATTTTTTAGAAAATGTGCCAAATCTTTTTTACTTTTTACTAAGGACATTCCCAATTTCCCATGGTCATTTTCTAAATCTTTTCAAATATTTAATGGAATTCACATTGCTAGTTCCCTTAGGAAATTTTCAGATAATGTTGAACTCAATAGGAGTCATTCTGCTCTTGTATTATCTTTTCTTACTACCCAAACGACCCTCCTGATGAATAATAGACCATTCCAATGTATACTTTTATAACTGATATGAGAATCCATTTGGTAAAGAAAGGGTTAAAATTGTTGTCATTCATGGAACATTGATTTGTTTGAGCTGTTTTCTGGCATTTTTAGCTCAACTTTACTTTGTAAAGTTTGAGCTATTTCCATGGGTTGTGTCTGTCGTCCGTGCATCCATCCATCAACAATTTTCTTTGGCTCACCCTACAGGCCGCATCCCTCATCTGATCATCACCAGACTTCATACGGATCTTCGGTGTGGCCTGTAGATGGGAGCCATCAATTTTTTCCGAAATTTGTTGAAAAACATGGCTGCTGACAGCCATTTTGAATTTTAAATTTGAATCCATCGGCCTGCATTTATTAGAGAAATGTTTTGAGAATTTACAGGCATGTTTGGGAGTACCTCTAGATGGGAGCTATCAAATTTTTGCGATTTTCGATGAAAAACATGGCCGCCAGCAGCCAACTTGGATTTTATTCTTTGCATGACTAAATCCTTTGGCACACCCTGCAAACCACATCCCTCATCCAATCATCACCAAACTTTATATGGATCTTCATGATGATGTGCAGATGGGAGCCATCGATTTATTTTCTCGAAAAATATGGCTGCCAGCAGCCAATTTGGATTTACTCTTTACATGACTAAATCCTTTGGGCGCGCCTACAGGCCACATCCCTCATCCGATCCTCATCATATGGATCTGTAGCATTCAGGGGGGGGTCGATATGCCACCCGGAACTTTATTTTCCCACCCGGAACTTTACTAGCTATTACGCACTGTTTCAGAACACCGGCACGTCACGTTACTATGGCGAAAAACAGAAATAAGTCAACGTAAAATCTGCCCACTGTTATCGTTCCAAATCACACTTTATGATAATTATTTCTAAGAATTATGATATAAACTGGCAATATAAGTGTGTTCTTGGTTCAGAAGACATGGCTTTGAAGCATCATCACTTAATATATTGTCAGTATTCACAATAATCAATTTACGCATTTCCGACGTCGGAAAGATGACAAAATGAATGATCGGGTGTGTCAAATGATTATTTATCCTGGAAAAACAGTTGAATCATTTGACTTGGGACATTTGCGTAAATAATCTGCAAATGTTGGGGTACCAGCAATTTGGAGATATTTAAGATGATCTGACGTCGATCGATTTTTCGGTCAAACAAAAACAGCGGTGACTTATTACAAGAATACGAGTCCACATTCTGACTCGTTTTACCTGTCCAAATACAAATTATATAGTTGACTATATTAAGGTGATAATGAAAATACAAAAGACTCTTTATTATCACAGATTTTCATCAAATTGACGGAGTACAAGAAATATAAAATGTCCGGTAACCGCGCTGTTACCGCACTCACTGTGAATGCTTCAAAGCCATTTTCTATGTAATCCAGAACACTTAATTGAATATTTAACACCTGTGAATGATTACCTGAATACACAAAGTCACGCCCACCAGCAGTGGAATTTCCAAAACCTTCATGACGATTTCTGATCTGTCAGAAATCGCCCCTGATTGGTCGTTTTCCCATTGGTCAGTTCACACATCTTCACACAATTCTGATTGGTTGCATTCTCGATCCTCCAATCCCGGCCAGCAGGGTATAAATACCGCTGCGGAATCAGAATTAGTCAGTTGAAGTTCGTGTTCAGTTGAAGTTTCAAATCAGTTCAAGTCAGTTCAAGTTTGAATTAGTTTCAGTGGTAAGTTGGCGAAGATTGAGTAACCTAAGAGTTGCTCGAAGAAGAGACCAGTTGGAGAAGACTGAGTAACTCTACGAGTAGCTCAAAGAAGACGACCAGTTGGCGAAGATTGAGTAACCTAAGAGTTG
Organism: Siphonodentalium dalli; assembly: GCA_032622095.1. Classification (NCBI taxonomy): domain Eukaryota; kingdom Metazoa; phylum Mollusca; class Scaphopoda; order Gadilida; family Siphonodentaliidae; genus Siphonodentalium; species Siphonodentalium dalli. The sequence continues at coordinate 77,159,244 of CP136065.1, read as the reverse complement.
CTCGATGAAGAGACCAGTTGGCGAAGACTGAGTAACTCAACGAGTTGCTCAAAAGACGACCAGTTGGCGAATATTGAGTAACCTAAGAGTTGCTCAAAGAAGACGGCCAGTTGGCGAAGACGGAGTAACTCAAGGAGTTGCTCGAAGAAGAGACCAGTTGGCGAAGACTGAGTAACTCAACAAGTTGCTCAAAGAAGACGACCAGTTGGCGAAGATTGAGTAACCTAGGAGTTGCTCGAAGTAGACGACCAGTTGGCGAAGACTGAGTAACTCAAGGAGTTGCTCGAAGGAGAGACCAGTTGGTGAAGACTGAGTAAGTCAAGGAGTTGCTCGAAGAAGACGACCAGTTGGCGAAGACTGAGTAACTCAAGGAGTTGCTCGAAGAAGACGACCAGTTGGCGAAGTCGGGGTAACTCAAGGAGTTGCTCGAAGAAGAGACCAGTTGCCAAAGACTGAGTAATTCAATCAGTTGCTCGAAGAAGACGGCCAGTTGGCGAAGACTGAGTAATTCAAGGAGTTGTTCGAAGAGACCAGTTGGCGAAGAATGAGTAACTCAACAAGTTGCTTAAAGAAGACGACCAGTTGGCGAAGATTGAGTAACCTAAGAGTTACTTGAAGAAGATGGCCAGTTGGCGAAGACAGAGTAACTCAACGAGTTGCTCAAAGAAGACGACCAGTTGGCGAAGATTGAGTAACCTAGGAGTTGCTCGAAGAAGACGACCAGTTGGCGAAAACTGAGTAACTCAAGGAGTTGCTCGAAGAAGATGACCAGTTGGCGAAGACTGAGTAATTCAAAGAGTTGCTCGAAGAAAAGACCAGTTGGCGAAGATTGAGTAACCAGGGTGTTACTCAAAGAGCCACTTGAAGAAGAGAGAGAGAGAACCACAATTGACTTTGAATTAATTAAAGTTAACAATCGAACTCAGTGTTTTATTTTATATAGCGCCCTTGGAAGTTGGGAAATATTTAAGGCAAGTCCTGCAGGAAGGAATCTCAGGCGAACTCTTCCCTTACCCAATTGGGTAACAAATGTAACACCCCCCAACTGACCGCTAGGTTTTCCTGACATACAGCCCAATGGGTGGCACGTTACAGATCTTTGAGGTGAACTTTATATGGGAGCCATCGATTATTCCTGAAATTTGTTAAATTACATGGCTACCAGCAGCCATCTTTGATTTTACTCTCCTTCGGCACACCATACAGGCCACATCTATCATCAAATCATCACTTAACTTCATACAGATTTTTGGGGTGTCCTCTAGATTTGAGCAATCAATTATTTCCGAAATACAATATAAAACATGGCTGCCAGAAGTTATCTTGGATTTCAAATTTGAATCCATCCGCACACCCTGCAGCCCACATTTATTGGTGAAATGGTTCAAATGTAATTTCATCTACACAATACAAGACCTTTACTGTAACTGTTTGACTTTCCTTCTTCTTTATCATTCTATTCATTGCTCAGCAAAAAATAAACTCCTTCCTAATTTGAGCTCATATTATCATTGACATTTTCATTATATTGGATCATGCACTTTCATCTCTTTTTCAGACACTTTTGAAGTTGTTCCATGAATGTGATACTGAGAATTGTGAGGATTTGAACAAGGAACAAGTGGCAGAACTTAACACCAAGTTTTTCTTCCTTTGTCCAAGAATTGGACTGACGAAAAGTATGTATGGTCAGATTAAACTCAGTATATACCAGAATTGGACTGACGAAAAGTATGTATGGCCAGATTAAACTCAGTATATACCAGAATTGGACTGACGAAAAGTATGTATGGCCAGATTAAACTCAGTATATACCAGAATTGGACTGATGAAAAGTATGTATAGCTACAGTAATGCCCTAAACAATCGACTCCTTAACCACAGCAGAATTATGGGTAACTTTTTAGTATTTAGTCGGATATATGGCTTGTTACCATTCAAAGCTCTCAGTGAGCTTTCCGATGAATGGCAACAAGCCATATTTCCGACTAAATCCTGAAAAATTACCCATAATACTTCTGTGGTTAAGGAGTCAATTATCTAGGGAATTACTGTATCATTTGGTACCACTCTTTAAAAGACTCCTCTCTTCCTTTGGTGCCAAGTCACCCAGGAGAGGTCAACCTGTCATTAGACAAGAATTTTGACATTTGAACATGACCATATGTGAACATTTTCCCTCTTAGTGAACATAGCGAGTTTGTGATTTTTGGAACATAGACTCTTCCCATTCAATTGGTGTTGATTCAAGCATGTAGCCGCTCACATTTTATTAATTATTAGTTGGTCACTTATAAGAGATTTTATATCCAAAGTTTCATCACATTCTGATTACCACATCTTAAAGATGTATAATCTGAATTAATTCTGCCAATTTTTTTAAATTTTTTTTTCACGAGATATGTACTTATTTGTGGCCTAGAAAAAATTTGTCAAGGCGATGGTCTCGGACAAAATTGCAGATGAAGATGGATAACTCTATAAACTGAAGTGGCTATGGATATCAGAAATTTGAAAATCTCGCCATATTTCGTTGAATAAAATGTTGATAAATAACAAATTATTTTTGGGTTTATCGATTCTGATAACTGAAGCAGCATTTCAAAAAATATTGTTGTTGTTGGAATCTGATTATATGGGAACCATCGAATCGATTTGAGTACCTTTAAGATATTCTCGAAAAAATATCAGGTGGAACTTACTTTTTTTTCTTCATGATTTTGATGATAAATAAGCATGTAAACACTTTTTGTATTGTTATGTTGGCCATTAATGCACAACAATATTCACCAAAAATAATGTGATATTAGCCCACTTAATAACCCTTTCTATACTTAATACTCCTTGATGAGTAGTTACCCTCAGGAAATGTTCAGATAATAACTTCAACAAAAGACTATAGGTCGTTTGTTGAAGTTATTATCTGAACATTTCCCTGCAATAAATAGGACTCCTGCTATACTTTTATTATCAGTCGCCTGCTCAATTTTCCTAACCTTCCTTCCAGATGAATGACAGACCATTCCAATGTATACGTCTATAGCCAAGTGGGAGAATTGATTTAGTAAAGGGTTAACCCTTCAATGATTGGAGCTTCCTGAAATTTTGCGAAAGAGAATGCACTGGCACAGGATATTTAATGCTGCATCATGGCAGCTCCTGTCACAAAACTGCGGCTGATGCATGCAGCCAATGCATGCAGCCAAGCCTTGAAATAGTGTGTCTGTCATTTGCAGAATGAGGTCCCCAGCGGGTGAATTTAGTGATGCTACTCCGCATAGCGGGCTATCATCACCAAATTCACCCTCTGGGAACCTCATTCTGCTGAGATGTAAGCAGAATGAGGTCCCCAGAGGGTGAATTTGGTGATGCTAGCCCGCTATGCGGGGTAGCATCACTAAATTCACCCTCTGGGGACCTCATTCTGCAAATGACAGACACACTATTTCATGGCTTGCATGCAGCTATCAGGTTAGGCACAACGTTTCAAACCATACATATATCATTGGGGTTGCAGCTGACGCAGTTAAACTCATCTGATTTCAAAAATATGCATTTAACTGCGCCGGCCGCAACCCCAGTGATATATGTATGGTTTGAAACGTTGCACATATAACCCGATAGCCGCATGCGTCAACCGCAGGTCTGTGAAAGCAGCTTTAATTGACTAATTCTGCTTTTCCAGGTCTTCAAGATAAGTATGGAGGATTTCCCAAACAGCTGTTTAAGCTGACTGCGCTAACTGAGCTAACGATGCGCTTCACAGCCATAACATCTGTTCCTGAAAATATCGCCAAACTTACATTGCTGAAAACTTTAGACATAAAGTATTCTCCACTGTTAGAGAGTCTGCCAGCTGCTCTCGGCAATCTGGAAAGTCTGAAATGTAAGTATTTTAGGTAGGATATACATCCCGCACAGTGGGCTAGCATCACCAAATTCACCCTCTGGGAACCTCATTCTGCTTATGTATGGTGGATATGGGAACTAATTACATTAAAACTGATCTTTACAATACGTGAGATTATTAATTAATATCTATGTATTTACTTGATTTGTAAAGTGCAAGATTGTGATGAATATGAAGAAATATGACTAAATTGTTGAATTTCATAGTAAACAGGATCCATTTTAATATGCAGTTTGAATCCGGCATACTATACAGACAGACAGAATCCAGTGTATGGCTCCACAACACCCAGAATCTGCCATACGAAAGGGGGGGGGGGGGGGGGGTGGTAGCTTCAATATCGCTAAACTGAAGCTTACCAAGATGAAAAATTTAATCAAAGAATTATTCGTAAAATATGGGGCTGACATTTGTAGAATTAGGTCACAGGAAGGGTGAATTTAGTGACACTACCTCGCACAGCAGGCTAGCATCTCCAAATTCATACTCTGGGGATCTCCTTATGCATGGCCTTCAGTTGTGTTAATACTTCCTGCATATTATGTTTTACAAAAATGGCATTTTTTGCGTTCATTTTCCAAGTTCATTGTCCATGATAAGCTTGCCAATCAAACTAGCAACCATACTCCTGGCAAAAATACCAATTTTACCAATCTTTGTCACAGCTATAGAGGTGAGACACTGTCCATCAATGAAAACTCCACCCATTGAGGTCGTCTCTAGGGGAACACCATCTGTCAAAGCATTTCTGAAGCAATTGAGTCAGGGGTATACAGAATGTCGGAGGACCAAGCTGATGCTGGTGGGAATTGGCGGTGTTGGTAAAACAAGGTATGTGGTAATCCTTACTCTTTACTAAATGGGTTCTCTATTCAGTTATAAAAATATTCATGGGAATGGTCTATTATTCATCTGGAGTGGTGTCCCGGTAATAAAAGCATTTCCTAAGGGAACTACTCGTCAATGAGTATTTCGTATAGAAATGGTTAATATGTACCATCCTACATGTAGTGGAGAGTTTAGATTCAAGCATTGGCAGACTATAACTCTATAATTTAATCATAAGCTGTCAATCCATGGAATACTGCAAAACAATTGGTTGACACACACTTGGCCATTTAGTTTATTTCTCGATAACCTAAATTTATTTATTACTTCCCCCCCCAAGAAATGACAGCAGCGTTGAGTGACCATGCCTATACTGCATGCCTAAAACGTACATGGAAACTGTTCCTACGATTTAACTTGAAATTTCGGTGCTGCATCATAATTCATAATTGACTGTATTGACAATAACCGTACTAAATGCTAATATTCAGTGCACAAGTAACCAGACAAATCAACAAGATTGAACATTGTAAAGAAGTGAAACACTGAAATTAAAACCAACACGGGTTTGTGTCACCGCAGTCGAGTATATCAATCCCACGTGCAACTGCAGCTGCCCGATCCACGCAATGCATGATCTGTGACTAGCCAGTCAAAAACGCTGAATTACCAATGCGATTTCATCACTCGATGAGCACCAGTTTTGAGTGACATGTGTCTCTTTCAACTGCATGTGTCTTTTTCGTCAGAAATAGTCTCAATGTTGTACCCTCATAATTTTCTACTTTTGGTGGTTATCTTGTGAAATGATGAATTTAATTATAAGAAATAACTCTTGTTTCGATTAAGGTTATGAGTTATAAGTTATAACCAAAAAATTTGAAGATCAATTTTCTATAACTGCACTACACGCATTATAGAATTTATCTTCAAACTTTTCGGTTATAACTGCATTACCTTAATTGAAACAAGAGTTATTTCTTAAAAGATAATCCGTCATTTCACAAGATAACCACCAAAAGTAGAAGTTGGAAGTATAACGAGCGTACATAATTGAGACTATTTCTGACTTTTCTATCCATAACTTACTGCTTCTTTCTTGCCATATTTAGACATAAACATGCACTATTCTGGAATTTGTGGCCCCTTGTACTCTTCTGGGAAGAGAATGGGGGTATACTGGATTGACCTCGTTCATTCTCCGGACATTTATCAATCCATTTTTCCATCCTCCCTTTCCATCAGGCGTCCATCTGTCCAGGCAGATATCTCAAACACTGGTTTGTCGGATCTGAATGAACATGAACATCACACTTAAAGCATTGGCAGACTATTACTCTATAAACCCATAACTTACTGCTTGTTTCTGTGAGTTGTGCCCTTCCCCATGCCCTTCATTGGTTTCGGCACCCCTGCATGTAGCTGTTTCGGTCTATTATTTAACCCTTTATGTACTAAATGGATTCTCCCATTCAGTTATAGAAATATACATTGGAATTGTCTATTATTAATTTGGAGGGGTGTTCAGGTTAAAAAAATCAGACAACAATGGTTGTTTGTTGAACTTATTATCTGAGCATTTCCTAAGGGAACTACTCATCAATGAGTATTTAGTGTAGAAATGGTTAATATGTACCAACAACATACATGTAATGGAGAGGGTAGATTGATAGAACATGAGCATCACACTTCAAGCATGGGCAGACTATAACTCTATTCACCCATAACTTACTGCTTGTTTCTTGTTATATTTAGACATAAACATGCCCTATTCTGGGAGTTGTGCCCTTCCCCCAACTCTAATTTAGCCCCACACTGGAAGAGAATTGGAGGTATACAGGATTGACCTCGTCTGTCTGTCCAAACATTTATCCACCCATTGTAGTGTCAGTTGGGGCATCTGTCTGTCCAGGTAGATATCTCAAACACTGGTTGTCGGATCTGAATGAAATTTGGTAAGAAATTTCACTACTATGAGGGCATAGTTTTTCCGTTCAGTAGTAGAGTTATTAATTTGTATGTATCTGGAAATGTTGGGTTGACGAATCTCAATGTAATTTGGTATGGATGTTCAAACTATGAGGGCAATCAATTGAGTGTTCAATCGTGTTATTCATTTATTCTGTTCTAGAGTTATTTATCTTTGTTTAGATCAGATATCTGACCCATACTATGTCCGCTCGAATTTGTCACCATGGGGGTATGCCAGCACCGCCGGTGCAACGTACCTCTTGTTAAAATAAGATTCTCAAACAAACTACATGTTACAGAGTTTAAAGAAAATAGTGGGGATATCCATTACCACCAAGAAGCATTACTCAATGTCAGACAATCACAACATTAAAGCGATGAAGCCAATCAAGTGATTGTCGCAAATCCACGGGTCCCCAGTTTCTCACCACATGGCTAAAAATAGCATAATAAATTTGCTAAAGTCAGAGTGTTAACAAATTGGAAGATTACAACACTAAAACACGCCCAGAATTGACCAATAATACCTAGCAAGGAGAATAGACTTAAATATTCCCAAGAATTTCAACAGTTAATGCCTGGTTTTGTTATGAAATTTGCCAAAACAACAAACCGAAATGAGATACGTGAGTGTGAATCTTAAACTATTTGTGTGCTATGGATCATACTGCAGGGAATGCATGTAGAAGCTATTTATAGCGGCAGTAATATTAATCATAGTGAAAATCTTAGATTATGTACCCCATAGCCTGTTAATGAGTCTAATTGTCCCCGGAAAAAATATGAGCTTAAAATGCAGGTCAAGTTAGAATATGTGTTCGGTCTGCCCCTTTTTTATTTAGAATTTTGTCGTTTTGAGGTTTCTGGATGATAACTTTAGTCTGTTTGATCGGATCTGAACCAAATTTTGTATGTGAGGTTATGAGCTCCAAATACGTTCAGGTCAAGTTCGAATATGAGTTCGGTCTGCCCATTGCCGGAGTTATGGTCCTTGTTGACTTAGAATTTGCCGACTATTTTGGTTTCCAGATCATACTTTACTTTTTAAATTAAATTGAATCTATTGATATTTAGTATGTGGTTCAAATATCAGAAGACAAAGGCCAAGTTTGAATTTGGTCACGGTCCAATGAATTTTGACGCAGTTAAAAAAAATTCTATCCTTACTAAAAAGACATCTTTTCGGGGGACACGTGGTTGGCGACCTTTTTAATTAGAATTGCTCTTCCCCATACCCTTGGTTGGTTTCGGCACCCCTGCATGTAGCTGTTTCAGTCTATTATTTAATCAGCTTTATATGAAACTTGGGTTTTTAATTGTAGCTTGATAAAAGCTTTGACGAACAGGAATAAGAAACTGGATTCTCGTGATGTAGCCGTGGTGACGGACGGAATTGATATTCTTCCATGGAAAATCAAACTTGCAGACAATACAGATGTTCAATTCAGCACATGGGATTTTGCAGGACAATCCTTATACCACAACACACATCAGGTAGTCACAAAGTATTGTAGTTTAGTTTTATTAATTTTTTCTATGTCTATATGAGAACTTGAGTATTTTTTCTTGACAAATCGAGTCCATTTCTGTCAAATACATATCAGTCACATTTTAATACTTTTTCGTTTTTCATCTTGCAACTTGTTAAATTTAAACTTGTCTCTAAGGAATTGAATTTGGCAATCTATATACCAGAGACCAGCCTAGAAGGTACTTCTCCTTGTTTGGTTATTAGGGAGAAGTAACAATGACTGATGTTCAGTTTACCACCCAACATCAGGGACCAGCCAAGAGGGCGACTTAAATTGTACCACTTCTTCCTATTTTTGTCCCAGGGAGAAGTGACTTCTCTACCATATTATAGGGTATGTCCATACAGCATATTTAAACTTTATATTCTGATTATAATCGTGTTCATTATATACTCACTATAATGGTTTTATAAATGTGCTCTTGTGTTGCATAATACTTAATGAATCATAGAGGGTGCTATATACCTGTATAGAAGTGTCCTTCCCGCATCACAATGCTCAGTTATACCTAAAGTAATGAGTAATGAAGGATCCCACACATATTAATTAGTAAGTAAGTAATGCATTCTTCTCAGCCAGTAGTAATGGTACATGAGAAAACATATACACATTATGTACAAATGAGAATTCTCCAGTCTAAATATTTGAAAACACACATGCTAACAGTAAATACAGAAAACAATCATCACACACGCACACCCAATACATACAACAACGTTCTGTAAAAGGCCATATATATATAGGATCTATAACATGGCACCGATTGCGATAAAATGCCAAGTAAGATACATGTACATCTGTAAATAATTACAAACTGCAAATATTAAAAAATTTACATACCGGGTAAATTCAATTTGTTTCTGTTCTATCCAATTTTGTTGTACATATCATATATCTGCATGAGTTACAGTGGGAAAATTATTTGTTAGTATAGGCATGTCACACATGTAGTGGGAGGAGCTTATGGTAGATTGGAGACATGGCGTCTGCAGAAATAGTTTAATTAATTTTACATAGCCTGTCTACATGTTATACACCAGAGAACACTCATTCTTTTCGTCTTTAATTGTGAAAAGTATGACTTGTGTTATGCAAAATGAAAAATAATGCTATAATCATGATGCACATGATGCACAAATCAAAATTTCAAAAAACAAAATTTTTGTTTTAAAATAGACAATTTAATATGTGAAAGTATAAATAGGTGTGAACAAAGAATTTTCATTGCAGTAAGCAAATGGCTCAATCACTGATTGGTAAAAAATATCTGCTAATTATTATTTGATTGACAGCTATGAAAAGCTCCATTGGGCAAGTATAACCGTTGCCCCACATTAACCAAGCCTGCAAGGAACCCCAGAGGGTGAATTTAGTGATGTTATCCAGCACAGCTGGCCTACCATTACCAAATTCACCCTCTGTGACCTCATTCTGCTTAGGCCTCATCTTCTGGGAAGACTCGCATATATAAGAGAATGCACTGGCACAGGATCTTTAATGCTGCACCAGCGCTGCTCCCGCCATGAAAGGGTTAAGTACCTTGTCCATCAAAAATAGAAGTCGCAGTATATTTTCTTTTCTTTCCCTTTCGTCAATTTCGAACAATGAAATTTCGGCCCTTTTTTAATTTCCAATTTGGCAATTGAAATTAGACCCGGAGGTAGTCGATACCAAGGAGGAATGCTTCAATAACTGATCGAAAAAATATTTTTCAGTGGTTTGTGTTAGCGGGATTCACACTAATTAACTGAAAACAAAGTTTTGTTGGTGTATTTATAAGCAATCAGCATTGTTTTTGATGCATCTCTGAGAAAATAAAACTTCCATATGCCAAACAACATACTCAGTATAATTTTGCGAAATATGTTGTTCAACATTTGTCAATTTTGTACGTTCACAGATGTATCGAAAACGGCATTGATTGCATACCAAAATTTGATGTTCTTGGTTTCTGGATGTTAACTCCAGTTATTCAGAAAGGTATTTTGCGTTATTTTAACATGAAGCTATTTAAAAACTTCACCCACTGCTTTCTCTTCATTTTAGTCATCAAATTTATGTAGTACAATACACGCTTCAGAGCAAAGACAGCTCTAAATTTTCTTCCCAGGTGCAGTTTTTACGCGACTGTTGATTTGAACTGGCACAAAAGAAACAATCTCAAATTTAACGAAAGATATAAGAAACAAAACACGTATTTTCAGCCGTATATCAACAAATTTGTTTGGAACTCTTCTGAATCGGTTCATTTTTATATACCTCTTACTAAATTGTGTGTACATAATTTTGGTGTCCGTTTAATTGTTGATAAATACTAATTATTTGTTTCAGTTTTTCCTGTCACAGAGAGCCATATACTTCCTACTCTGGTCCTGTCGTCAAGGATATGAGCATGCCGGGTTGGAGTTCTGGTTAAGCTCCATTTCTTGCCATGCTCCCGACACACCTATATTTATTATTGGGACTCATTACGATGAGGTAAGGGTTATTATTAGATTCAATGATGCTTTTCGTAATCTCTCCATAAACAACTCTTACATTTGCACTTGAACATGTTCATTTCCCGACAGTTGCATGTATATTTGTCAGTAGGTGGCTGGTTTTATGCAGGGATGTGGAGACAGTGTGGGTTGGGGGTCTGGATTTTTTATGCCTGACACATCTGGAAATTTCAGGCCATTATGTTGAAATTATTCAAACAAGAATTTAGTCTGGAATTTGTTATTTTTAGGCCAAAAATCGAATATTTTCTTAGTTTCGGTCAAATGTTTCAATTGAAATGGCTACTATTTGGAAAGTAGGTCATACGTACTAGAAGTTTTGCAACTGGCAATTATTGTTACAATGGTTGTAATCATGGCAATTATTTTACAGTGCAAAGCAGATCTACCAAGAGGCGATTTACAGAGTCGATATCCAGCTATACAAGGGTTCTTCTTTATCAGCTCCATCTCTGGATATGTACGTTATTAATAATAATAATAACAGTTTTTATATAGCGCTTAACCAAGTATACTTAATTGTTCTAAGATGCTAATGACAATTATCACACTGTCAAATCGGCTTGCGGAATACCAGTGTGAATGTCAGAATACCAGTGTGAACGTCAAAATACCAGTGCTCCACAGGAGAATATCAGTGTTTTTAATCGATATAATGGTATCATAATTAGAACTGAACAGCTAAATAATGACACAAAAGACAATGGAAAGGTATATACGAGCAATTTTGCATTTACCAGTGGAGGGGTCACCTGGTGATGTTCAGTTCGACTCTGGGCGATCTGGCCTTTGTTTAAAGCAGAAAAATAGGGTGTACAAACTTGTAGGGCGGAGGTCAAATTTTGCCCTAATCGGTATTCTAGTGCGTTTTGTTTAATTCCTGAGCATAGCTTGCGGAATCTATCTAACTGTCATCCATATCAAAGGAAGAAAAAGATAAATTGAATACAGCTTAAGAATCTTAGACTGATGAACATCACAGGAACTAACCCGAACAATGCATAAAAATAAGGTTGGGTAGCATGAGGAAAATGTGAAAAAATCATATTTTGCCCCCTATATTGACCCCGCAACAACCGGATCCCGAAATTAGAATAGTTGGGTTACATAGATGTGGTGGTCGCTGAAATTTCCATTTCTGGTGACACCTCAGGTAATGAGAGCCCATATATATCTCTGCTCTCTCGTTAGTCCTATATATTTCTGCTCTCTTTTTAGCCATGTATATTTCTGCTCTCTCTTTAGTCCTATATATCTCTGCTCTCTCTTTAGGCATATATATTTATGCTTTATCTTTAGCCATATATATCTCTGCTCTCTCGTTAGTCCTATATAATTCTGCTCTCTTTTTAGCCATGTATATTTCTGCTCTCTCTTTAGTCCTATATATTTCTGCTTTATCTTTAGCCGTATATATTTCTGCTCTCTCTCTCTCTAGCCATAAATATTTCTTCTCTCTCTTTAACCATATATCTTTCTGTCTTAATTCTCTTTAGCCATATCTATTTCTGCTCTGTCTCACTCTTTAGCCATAACTCATGATTTCTGCTACTGCTAGCATGCAAGTCGAGTAGCGGCCTCATTTCCCTCCCCAACTATGACCTCTAATTTGCCACAAAAATATGGAACTTGTAGTAATAGTGTTGAATTTGTGCCAGTTTAGTGTCAGATACATATATAAAGATCCACTGTGGTTGTAACTTTACCTTCTTTTGGGCCACAATACCGCTTGGTCAACTTTCCCGCTAAAAGTTTCTAGCTGGTATTTTCATGACTATTTGCTCTCAAGATTTATCATGCATGTATAAAAACAAAAATCATTCAATAATCAAAAACTTGTCAATCAAAAGCTTTATTGCTGTTTTCAACAACCTGCCAGTTGAGCAGTAACCAGTCGCTTACATTGTACATGCCTTCTCTGTAGCCATAACTATTTCTGCCCTCTCTTTAGCCATAACTATTGATGATTTCTCTTTTTCTACTCCCACGCCTTCATTCGTATGTGTTTCTGCTCTCTCTATCCATATCTTTGTTGGTAGCTATCTATGTTTCCCATTGCAGGGTGTACAAGAGCTACAGGATGAGTTGATCAAGCTGACACTGCAGCAAAAATACATGAATGAAAAGATACCACAAGTCTGGCTCAACCTCGAACATGAGATAATGAAGTAATGTATCCCTGTTATCCACCTGGGTTCTTCTTTCCACCTACAAATGTGGCCTTGGCCTTCCGGTTCATAGCCTTCTTTGGCTCTAGGCCAGAAACTACACAGGCTTAGAATGTCAATACTGAGGCGCCAGAATTGAACTGGAGGGAAGTACCATATTAGGAAGACAAAAGATCACCTCCTCCAATTAGAAGACAGTAATTAAAGTTCTGTGGCAGCCTCCCATTCGGGACCTGCCTCCGGTGTTTCCGGGATTGTTCCGTCGCTGCACATGCTGGTTTCTTGCTATGGCTATTCCATCGTTACTTGTAGCAGACGAGCTATGGTATTCTCGACACATTATAATAATGACTGTTTGTATATACTGCTTGACCAATTACTTGCTCTACGATGCTTTTCAAACATTACCCCGGTCATTTGTACTAGCCAATGAATGAACCGACTGCAGCCATTGCATGCGCTGCTCTAGTTTGATCAGATCAGACTCTGTTACTCACCAGTATGTCAAGTTGACTGGTACTTGGTTCACACATGAGTGGTCGAAGCAGGGCTCGCACTGGCCACAAAAACCCTTTAGCCAAAAGTTTAAACAAATGAGTACATTTTAGTGTTATCAACTTTATTAATAAACAAGGAGATATATATATAGTATACAAACATTACAGACAACAATGCATACATGGTAAAATAATATGTGAGCAGTTGACAAAAACAGTATGAAAGTCAAAAATATCAATTGAAGGCCCTTTGATCTGATTCAAGTATTTCACAGATAAGCTGTTTCTAAGTTTCGTTTTTATCACATTCTGACAAGAAAATCACATTCGCAGTCAACAGTGGAGACAGGCACACATACCAACCATTCTGCCATGGAACTGAAAATAGAATAAAGTTCACTGTGCTTCAGTGCACACTGACAGGCATCATCGTCAATGTTGTTGACTGTTTTCTTTGATTTGCAGAAAGTACGGAAAGAGTCGTGTGTGATCTCTGCGTCTGTCATCTCACTGGATATGTCAAACATTGTTGAACATCTGAGTACTTGTCCTCACAGAAACGGCTTTTGATGTTGGAACTAGATCGATGCAAACTGTTTGGCCACCGATACACTGTCTTTCCACAGCTTAACACTGTCTTTGATGTTATGTCCAGAGAACGGGAAACTATTTGATCGAACTCCTGACCACCATCGTGTATTGGAACATCTGGAATGTCATCTAGGAAGGCCTTTAACGAAGGTCCTGGTGTTTTAGAAAGTTTCTCGGTTTTTGAAATCTTTGCCGTTATCAGGTAGTTCTTATCGGTGAAGTCAATGTGAGAGCACTGGAAAATCTTGCATAAAACAGCACATTCCTTTAAAACATCCTTCAAGAAATGAGACATGTATATAAACTTATATGATGATATCGTTTTATAAAGTCCACGCACCTTGGCACTCGAGTCCTTATGGAAAATGGTCAACGGGCTGGGTAAATTGTCCAAATCAAACTGACACTACCTTTAATGAGTAACCAGGGAGTGGTGCACACTTGTTTGATTTTCGTCGCGTTGATGTTGAAAAAATTCTGAACAGACTCCAACTCCCTCTGGTGTTTTGGCGATTGGCTGAAGAATGAGAATATGGTATGAGTATGTCCTTTATGTATATAACGAAATACGGAATTGTGTCAGCAGATGCACAACTGGTCAGTGATAAGCGATTTGCAATACATTGTACCGATAACACTTGTGGGTGGTCGATCTTAATTCGCTGCTCCACTTTTCTTTCCTGTCATCACGGAAGCTCCATCGGTACCCACACCACAAAGTTTATCACTGTGAAGTCCACAGCTGTCCAGCACAGACCAAACTGCGCTAGTGATGTTTTCGGCATTGACGCTGTCATTCAATTCCTCTATACACAACAAAACAATTTTGGGATGTAACATCCTTCTGATCGAACTAGGTAACGTCCGAAAATAACAACTTTCTGTGAGGTTGACACATGTATTGATTCATCTAACATAACACTGAACGCTGATGAATCTCGCATTGCAGTGAGTCATTCATCGTCAATCACGGAAACAATTGCATCATGGAATTCTGACACACTATGGTGATGATCGTAGCTGGTATGTTTATCAACCTATAGACCTTCTAACGAGACTTGAGTTGCGGACAACAACCTTTTCCGTTTGAGACCTCCAGTTTCAGCTTTAGCAGGTGGTTTTCGCAGGCTAGTCTGTTTATCTGCCTCGTGGCCTCATCCTTTTCAAGAATTCTAATTATAACCAGTAGTTCAGTGTCCAAGATATCTTTGACTGATGTATAATATTTTCTTAACCAAAATATGTATCTTCTAATAAGTATCCTGGACACTGGACTCATATGCTCATATGCCCCCCCCACCCAATTGGAACCAACATCCAGCCCCGCACATCGGCCAACTGCATCAAATACACAGAGGACGAGAAAAAGAAAGCTGGACTTCCCCGATAGAGATTTTATGGACATGGACCACGTGGTCTCTCCCATTGACAGGTGCTCGAGAATAAATGCATTTCATTACCAATGAATATGTTTATCAAGAAATTGCGACCCGAAGCATGAAGGATAACCAATAATTCAGTGTCCAAGATACCATTTGGTTTAGAAAATATTATTGTTGATTCTTAAAAATGTCTTTTCCATAGTCATGAATAACTATTGTTCTTAAATTGCAGAGGGTTTCAATCCAGAGGAGCACAATTAGGCCAGTATAACCGAATTGCAAGATTTACATCCCCTCCCGACGCTGATTTTAGTCCCTTCTTCAATTTTTGTTTTAGTTTCTCATGCCTTAACCGTCAAATTACATTCCATTGACCCATTAATAAGTATATTTTGATCAAATTGAACAATCGAGATCACCTTGTATTATATATGATAGGATACTGCTTTAATATCTAGAACCTACCATGACCATTTTATGTTAGGAAGAATAAAATATATCAAAATTTAATTCTTTATTATGGATTTGGGTGTGGATCTGGTAAGATTTGGAATGGGTGTTCCCTTCCCCTACAACCCACGTTGGGAATTTTATATGGGTTTTGTTATGGTATAACATAAACAAACATGAACATATACATAGTCAGAAATTATTTTTTCTTCTTTTGGTGATGATATTGTTGCTAGTATTGTCCTCTGGGAATATAAATTTAATTCGCCCTCCAAGCCCCATTTTTAGCTCAACTTTACTTTGTAAAGTTTGAGCTATTGCCGTGGGTTGGAAACCGTTGTCCTTGCATGCGTCCATCAACAATTTTCTTTGGCTCAACCTACAGGATTTTACTCTTAGCATGACTAAATCCTTCGGCACAACCTACAGGCCACATCCCTCGTCCGATTGTCACCAAACTTCATAAGGATCTTTGGATAGATAGAAGCCAATTATGTTTTCCAAAATTCGTTAAAAAACATGGCTGCCAGCGGCCATCTTGGATTTTACTCTTTGCATGACTAAATCCTTCAGCACAACCTACAGGCCACATCCCTCATCTGATTGTCAACAAACTTGATAAGGATCTTCAAGGTGACCTCTAGATGGGAGCCAACGATAATTTATGAATCTTGTTAAAAACATGGTCACCAATGTCCATCATGGATTTTACTATTTAAATCCTTTGGTGCACCCTACGTGCCACATATCTCAAACTTCATATGGTTCTTTGGTGTTACCTGTAAATGGAAGCTGTCTTAATTCTTCCGAAATAAAAAAAAACATGGGCTCCTGGAGCCATCTTGGATTTCACATTTGAATCCATCGCCCATCGGCACACCTGCAGCCCACATTTACTGGAAAAATGTTTGAAATGAACTTGATATTTCATTTACACAATACAATCCATTTACTGAAACTTTTTGACTTTCCTCGGTGCTCAGCATAAAATTATTAATACCTCCCCAAGTTGATTCTTTCATTATGAAAAAGATGGATGTAAATTTAGCAATTTATTTATATTGGCCTTAGAAAGAGGCAAGTCTTGAAATAGTGTGTCTGTCATTTGCAGAATGAGGTCCCCAGAGGGTGAATTTAGTGATGCTACCCCGCATAGTGGGCTAGCATCACCAAATTCACCCTCTGGGGACCTCATTCTGCTTACACTTCAGCAGGATGAGGTTCCCAGAGGGTGAATTTGGTGATGCTATCTCGCATAGCAGGCTAGCATCACCAAATTCACCCTCTGGGGACCTCATTCTGCAAATGACAGACACCCTATTTCAAGGCTTGGAAAGAGGAACTTATTGTTTGTTTCAGCAATTTTCTACGTTTAATATTGTGCTAAACATTCACTCGCTCGACTAGAAATTGCATCATTCATTCGTTGTTTTTAATTTTGAATAGGCAGAGGCTTGAGAAGAAGAACTACATTTCATCAGACGAGATTGAGAAGCTCGGGATCAAGGTTGGCATTTATGAGCAGGCTGAAGTAAGTTTACCGACAACAAGCCTTGAAATAGTGTGTCTGTCATATGCAGAATGAGGTCCCCAGAGGGTAAATTTAGAGATGCTATCCCACACAGTGGGCTAGCTTCGTCCAATTCACCCTCTGGGAACCTCATTCTGCTGAGGCCTCAACTGCTATGGGAGAGCTAAGATCAGAATGAAGTTCGCCAGTTGAAATTGGTGATGTTCACCCATTAGTCACCTCCATTATGCATTTTATCTTCTGCGAATTAGGGGATATAGAAACTGAACGGAAAGTAAAAAGTAACTAAAAATAATGTTAATTTGAGATGATAGATACTTCCCAGAAGATGAGGTCATAACAGAATGAGGTCCCCAGAGGGTGAATTTAGTGATTCTAACCCCCTGTATGGGAAAGCATCTCTAAATTCACCCTCCAGGGACCTCATTCGGGAAATGGCAGACACACTATTTCCAGACTTGTCCAACAGTGTTTCCACTACTGTTGCCCTTGCTTCCAATGGACATCACTATATTTGCTTATAATGGTCATTATTATACCTCATATTAAGACATTGTGTTGATTCCCCATTAGATTCTATTACTTATTTCGCAATATTTCCCTCCCATGAAACATTTCCAGTCAACAATTTTTGCTATGTTCACCGCTCAGACCAGGACATCCTGAAATAACTCATGGAAATATCTGAAGATATCCAAAATGAATCCGAGATGAAATTTTTAATCTGACGGCCAAAGGACTTCCCCATTCTCGTAGAACATGGATGTCTGTGTTGTCAACAACAAACATTTTGCCGATGTTTCATCTTCTGACATTGCGAAGTTAATCAAAATGTATATTCAGTCACAACTCATGGTACATGTCAATTAGGTACAGTAATTTCCCCTCTCTCAGAGCTTTCCGATGAATGGCAACAAGCCATATTTTACGACTAAATCCTGACAGGTTACCCATAATTCTGCTGTGGTTAAGGAGTCAATTATTTAGGGCATTACTGTATCTACTTTACAGTTGAAAGAAGCTATTCAGCTGCTCCACAACCTCGGGACATTGCAATACTTCGACAATGATTTTCTGCGGGACAGAATTGTAATCAACCCACAGTGGATTGTGGACGTCATGTCGTGTGTTATATCAGTCAAGGATTCACCAATCAAGGTCAGCTTTAACCCTTTCTTTATGGAATGGATTCTCCCATTCAGTTATAATAGGATATAATGGATTGTAAGAATAAATCATAAGAAATGATCAAATTGTTAAAGAATTTAGAAAAAATGAAAATAATTGTTATAGAATGTGAGAAAAAATATAAGAAATGAGAAAAATAGTTACAGAATGTAAGAAAAAATTATAAAAACTTGTTAAAGAATGTAAGAAAAAATTATAAAAATTGTTAAATAATGTAAGATAAATTTATAAAAATTTGTTAGGCCAATCCATTCTCTTATATATGTGAGGCGACCTATGAGCAGCTCCCGTCATGAAAGAGTTAAGGAAAGTCTGAACTGAGATCAGCAGTGCACATGTATTCATTTCATTTCAACTAGTTCATGGAAGCTAGAATATCTGCATAAAATTATACCACCATTATTTCATACCGATTAAATTGCTTCATTTAATAGGAACTCAATGGTAGGTTTCGTCATGAAGATAAAAAGGTTATATGGAAGGACTATACCGAACCTGAGGACCTTCCTGATTGGTTGATGAAACTGACGGAGGAGTTTGATTTAACATTCCCATTGCCAACAGAAGCTGAAGCTGTCAATATAGTGCCGTGTTTACTGGGAGAAGAACCACCAGATGAGGTTTGTATGCATGCGTTTGTTTTGGCCACAGCTGTATGCGCATTTCAGTGCTTTTGATAGACCAGGTTCATAGTACATTAACCCTTCCGTGACTGGAGCATCCTGAAATTTTCACGAAAATCCTGTGCCAATGCATTCTCTTATATATGCGAGTCTCCCATATATAAGAGAATGCTTTCACGTAACAATATTTACCTTGTAAGCCAGTGTATTTTCTTATATATGCGAAGCTCCCATCAGGAGACTCGAATATTTAAGAGAATGCATGGCACTGGATCTTTAATGCTGCACCAGCGCATCTCCTGTTTTGAAAGGGTTAAAAACATAGGCAGTGAAAGCAAAGTTTGATTCAATTATTGTTCTCAGAAATGAACCTCTTCGCTGCTAAATGACGTGACGTCGTGCGCTGGGCCGTTGACATTGTTGCTATTTCCCAGTGGAAAAATATAATGGGAACATCACCAGAACCATACAACTGACTCAGTTAAAAGTCTATTATCGTTCACAACATGGAACATCATACACTGTTTGAAACTTCGAGATACAGTTATTCCGATGTACCAATGTCTGAGTTCCAGTTATGAATAATGGCCTACTGCTAGTGTGCAGAAGCAGGTCCGTAGTACCTACGGACCATATAGCATACGACGTGTACTTTTACGTCCGTAATAGTTACGGACGTCATAGCAGCAAAGAAGTTAATATATAATTTTTAATAAAGCCACTGAAAAAAAAAAATCACTTTAATTTGAGGCTTGTTGCCATGGAGCGTCCTTTCATTTTATACTGCATGTATAAGCATTTTAATATAATTTATTCCAGTTTTGCTGGCCTCCTACCTTACCTGGGCAGACAAATGTCCATCAGGCGACATTAATTTACAGATTCTCCTATCTACCAGCCGGGTTGTTCAACAGAGCCCAAGTAAGAAATATGTCACTATTAGTTTTTTTTTCTTGAAGCTGCATGTTAGATGTGTGATAGAAGAGAGATTAGTATGCTTCTACTCATAAATATCTTTGATTAAACGGACATGGCTCATTCGAACTGCCAAATTTTTTCTAAGTAATTCAGAGAAACAAATATAATTTAGGTCGATAAATACACAAACTATTGATATACTGGCTTCATATGCTTTGAGAAACACTTGCCAAAGTCATGGATATTTCCAGCTGTTTTCAGATAAATGCTCCTACCATAGCAGGAATAGACTACCACAGAATGCTCTTTTCTGCCCCATGTCGTGCAAGTGGTTGTTTTTTTGTTTGGGACCCAAACACCGTATTCACAGTTGTATTTTTCAATACTTTGATGTGTCTTTTTGGCTTACATATTGCTCGTTGAAAGGTAGTTCAGATATTTATCAACCTATTTTGATACTGGGGAAAATTCAAAAGCGAATAATATTATGTGTAATTTGGAGCACAAACCGCCATGTGGCTTTAACTCAAACTCCAGTTCTGCCAGAATTTTATGCCAGGAGTACATTTGATGAGATAAGCATGCTAGCTCCTATAAACGTTATTAGATTTTGACCAATATAGATTTGTGGATCCTCAGGCCTCAAAATATGGTGCTGGACATTTGCAGAATGAGGTCCCCTGAGGGTGAATTTACTGATGCTACCCTGTACAGCGGGCTAAGCATCACCATTATTTTATTTCATCCTCTTGGCACCTCACTCTGCATGTCCCTCATCTGCTATGGGAGATCAAGACTCAGATTTAAGTTCCCAGATGGTGAAGATTGTGATGTGCACCCATTGGGCACCTCAATTATTCATTGTGTCAGTGTCATCGTGAGAGAGTGTCGCCACAAATATAAACAATTAAACATATTTAAATCTGTAACCAGCATGCTGTTATAAAACATGTCTATTTAAATGACTAAAACATGATTACTGATTCATAAATAAGTACATGTATGTATCCATTAACAATCACAAGGTACCTTATTTGTTGTTGCTAGTGTTACATTTCGTTGTCTTATATTTCCAAATTTATTAATGATCGCACTGATAGCAATGCAAGTGTGATTTAGGCATGGTTCAAATAGTTTATTCTTGAACATCGCTGCATTCACATCAAAAGTTTTCTTCAGCGATACTTCTTCATTGCAGGTTAGGCTGTGTCAGATGTCTGATGGTAAACTTCTCTGGAAGCGAGGGTCCCTGTTGACAAAGAATAACCATGTAGCTCTGATAAAACAGAACAGGTGAGCGAGACAGTGTCTCAAATAATAGAGTGTTCCTCACATGTTAACTAATGGGAGGAGCGTACGGTTGTTAGGAGACAAGGCATCTACAGAAAGGGTTTTAATTAGTTTTACTATGCTGCAGACATGAAATGATATAGTCAAGATCATACCTTCTTTATGTCTTCAATTGTGAGATATATGATGACTGATAATGAAACTCTATGTACAGTAATGCCCTAAATAATCGACTCCTTAACCACAGCACTATTATGGGTAATTTTTCAGGATTTAGTTGGAAATATGGCTTGTTGCCATTCATCGGAAAGCTCTCGCTCAAAAACAACGATATCACATCACGTAATACAAAACTCCTGCTAATTACGGCATGTCCATATTTATAAGATCATGATGTCATGGCTTCACTTCGTGTTGCTTGTTCAGTACAGATATTTATAAAGGCTAATTCACACTATAATCATTTGGGCGTGCTTGTTTGTTATTCTGAGCGAAATCCAAGCAATCACAATCTATTGAAGACTACATACATGTATTATAAGCTAAGATTATTTACATTATAATTTTGAACAATTAATTTATGGCCAGTTAATTGTCGCATAACATTTGAATGTGACAATCTCGGCCAAACTCACATGACTTCTAAATGTGCAAATATGGCAACCAAACAATCTTTCGCGAATTAAACTATAATTTATTCACAACAGATAATCATTTATTGTGCACAACAAACATTCAATCTGCTGTTCTATTTATTTTCATATCTAAAAACAGACTATCATACGCGATACAGTTTAGCGTTAAACAACCAAGTGAGGCTGTGATTTCACATACTATAAAGGGAGAGGATATTTCTTCCAAAATGGCGGCAAAAAGTTACTGGCGTAATTGCTTGCGCAGGTTAGTTTGAGATGCCATATCTCTGATGTTGTTTTGAGATTTGCGCTGAAACTCTACACACGAACAGAGAAGAGCTTCCTTAATTGACGTGCCTGTTCGTTATGCGATAGTTTCTTTCCTCTTTAAAAAAAACACAAAATTGTTACCCGATCAAAACGTTTGTACACAAAGGGGATTGCCATTGAATAAAGGCTCCCATATAAAGGATCCTATATAAGATCGAGATATGTGCGAAGCACACAAAGGGATCACATTCCACTTTGTGCAGGGATCTCAGGCTCCTCTGATGCTGATAAAGGCTCCCAAATGGAGCCTGTTTCAGCTAGAATATAATATATATTTATAAAATTGTAGCAATGGTGAAATGGTTGTAACAGTATACGGACAAAGACCTTATAATATCCTGTTCATCATTCACGAGATTTTTGAAGGTTTGGTCGAGGAGGCGTTCCAGGGAATCCAAGAAGATTTCAGCAAGTTCTTAGTTCCATGTCCACAGTGCTTGCAGAGGGTGAGGCATATATTGAACAAGCCTGCAAATAGTGTGTCTGCATTTGCAGAATGAGGTCCCAAGAGGGTGAATTTAGTGATGCAATCCCATACAGCGGCACTAGAAAACCCAACAATGTATAAGAAACTCAATGTATGAAACTTTTTGTGAGTAAAAATGTAAATGTTCAAATGCTTAAGATACCCATGTGATTTGGTGCTATATACAATAATCCATTAATGAATATTTTTGTATTATTTAAAGGTACTCAATCCAACAACAACATTTTTTTAAATGCCGCTTCAGTTATCAGAATCGATTAATTGCCCAAAAATAATGCTAACCACTGTCAACTGTAGTATAAAATTGCCCGAAACATGTTATTTATCAACATGTTGTTCAATGAAATTTTGCCTTATTGACAACAGAGAGCCTCTTGATTTTAGAGTTATCCTCTTCATCCGCTATTTGGTTCCAAACCATCGGCTCGTTGACTGTTTTCTGGGACACTAATAATTCTCGATGGTGAAAAATAATAGATTTAAAAAATTTATATCTAATAACTCTGAGCTTTGATAGGTGGGTTCCTCGACTCAAATCAAATATTGTTTACCCCGAATCCAAATAAATAGTAATTGAGGGATGCTTAATCGGATTATGCATCTTTAACATCTAACATTCTAGATAGTTATGTCCATACCTTCAAATACCGTGTCCAGATTTCTTTAATCCAAACATTGTTACTTGACAATATACCACTACCCACCATCTACCATTCAGCCTTATGACAGACAAAGGATTCATTTGTGTTAATCCTCGATCATTCTTGTTTTGTTACATTATTTGATAGTCCACTGCCATTAGTGCCTTTTGTTACCCATTAAGCAGTATCACCTAATCAATTAGCAGATGAACATACACTCCCATTACAACATCAATTTGGGTTTTTGAATTAGATTTCCGATTTTGGGGTAAAAATTTTGTTTGGCCATTTTCGTAAAACATTGGCCTACTGTATGACAGCATGCACCCTGGGCATAATATTTCAGGCCTGATGACAGTGTATTTTTCCTCCTTCAGACTTCTATTCCTGAGCCATATATGTTCTCTGCCGATCTGGTGAGATGTGCTTTGAAGTGCAAGGTTCCATTTCTACAATGTCTGAAGCTGTGGAATTTTCACTCCAATCCTATCTCTCAACTCATGGGTAAGTTAGAGTCATATTATATGTTGTGCCAAATATGGATAATGCCAGACCATAAGTACAGTAATGCTCTAAGTAATCGACCCCTTAACCACAGCAGAATTATGGATAACTTTTCAGGATTTAGTCGGAAATATGGCTTGTTGCCATTCATCGGAAAGCTCTCAGTGAGAGCAACAAGCCATATTTCCGACTAAATCCTGAAAAGTTACCCATAATTCTGCTGTGGTTAAGGGGTCGATTACTTAAGGCATTACTGTATGTTAATTTAAAGATGGTCTATCGCTTCTTAAACACATTTTATATAGTTTCCTGAGTCTAAAATAATAAATATGGTACCAAGACCCCTGACCAGAAATGCTTCTATCAATAAATATTGATTTTAATTTTTCTGGTGTAATACATACGATCAATTTGGGACATTTTACGGCTCAGGGAAACATTCGGAACACTCCATCTCTATCTGACATCGCCTGAATGTTTCAAGACGGTCTGTTATAAAAATAAAATAAAAAATATACCAATTGACATTATAAGAAAATGTCGATATAAAATAAATATTAATTGATAGAAGCTTTTCCGACAGGTGTCTTTGACTCATATTTATTATTTTATACCATGGAAACTATATAAAACATATTTAGAAAGAGATAATCCATCTTTTCTGACATCCTCCATTTCAGACTGACCGACCCACTCATATTGAAAATGACCTGCAACATTGAAAATATTATAATCAAACTTGTTGATGCCTTACAGTAATGACCTAAATAATCGACTCCTTAACCACAGCAGAATTATGGGTAATTTTTCAGGATATAGTCGGAAATATGGCTTGTTGCCATTCATCGGAAAGATCTCACTGAGAACTTTTCGATGTATGGCACCAAGCCATATTTCCGACTAAAACCTGAAAAATTACCCATAATTCTGCTGTGGTTAAGGTGTCGATTATTTAGGGCATTACTGTACCTCGTTCGAACCGTATTTTTCAGAGGTGATGCCGGAAAACTCAGCAGATAATTTTGATGCCAATCTGCAGAGGAGTATAGCAGCGTTACAGGAGTTAAATTCGTCACTCGAAAAAGATATTGTTATCCTGTACTGTGCAGAAGATGTCCCAAATCCGAAGAATGACGATTACAGCACAAAGATTCATCCCATCCAAATCAAAGAATACATAGAGAGTAACGGATACTCATGGTTTGTATATACTATGAATGGCTTTAATTTGGTCAGCAAGCCTTGAAATAGTGTGTTTGTCATTTGCAGAATTTAGTGATGCTATCCCTCATGGTGGGCTAGCATTACCAAATTCACCCTCTGAGGACCTCATTCTGCTTAGACCTCATCTTCTTGGAAGTATCTATAGACTCAAATTAACATTACTATAAAACTTGTTAATTTGACAATAAAGATACTTTCCAGAGAAGATGAGGCCTAAGCAGAATGAAGTCCCCAGAGGGTGATTTAGTAATGCTCTTTGGGGTAGCTTCACTACATTCACCATCTGGGGACCTCCTTCTGCAAATGACCAGCACCATATTGTGAGGCCAGCCTACTGATATTACGTCGACCAGTATAAAATATTTTATTGGGTCTTGACCGATTCCATCGTATAGTTTTGCTTCGTTTTAGCCCTAGTAATTACAAGGAATAATCTACATTCTTGACATTGGTGATTTATATGTTTGTGATTCTGTCCAAATGTATTTATTGTAATTACATCATGAAACGAAAATTACTTCTTAACTGGTTCAGTGCTGAAAGCCCATATATATAAGTGTGCTGGAAGCCCAGATCTGGGCTTTGGTGACGACACTGTATTGCTTGTTTAGTTTAATCATTTAAATAGAGTTTTTCAAGTAAAATTTTTGAAATATTGTTACATGTATAATTAAATTGGGACACTGTGAAGTTTGTATGGATGCCGAACGATAAAATTGTCAGAAATGGTACTTCTATTGTGAAAAGTTTGAGACAAATGACAAATTGTTTTGCCCAATGGCATCCGACAACCAAGCCTAATGAGACATCCAGGCTCATAACCACAGCCTAATGATACATCCAGGCCCATAACATAGCCTAATAAGACATCCAGGCTCATAACCTAATCACAAATGTATATATGTGGGGGTCAAATTTGAGAAAAGAGTGCAAATGTAGTAATTTACCTACTCCGAGCATAAAATTAAATGATTTTCTGTTTATTGAAATATATATACACATTTCATTATGTATATGTAGGATATTTAGCAGTGAACCAGTTAATACATGTAATTACACCCACTTTTTTCTATAGTATAATTTCATTGGTTTCCATAATGCTAATGTATTTAAATAGGATAATTACATTAGGGCGGAAGTGAATGTTAGGAATTTTGTAATGACAATGTCACTATAAAGGTCCTAATATTTAACGATATTTCCAGCTAACATGCATTTTCAGGTTGATATTTTCACTGTGATGTAATTATATCACATGAAACCCCTATTATATCATTAAAAAAGCCATTGATTCAGGCGAATTAATACATGATACCAACACCAGACAATATAAAATTATTGCTTTGTTCATTAAAGTGAAATTCTTGTCCAACGAAAATAGACACACAAAAAAGAGGGGACTATATTTTCCGTCGTCAGCCCCAGAGTGTGCAATACTGTTGTGTACAGTTGTGAAACTTCTCAGCCAAAGCTGAGAGCTTTCCGATGAATGGCAACAAGCCATATTTCCAACTAAATCCTGAAAAATTACCCATAATTCTGCTGCGGTTAAGGAGTAGATTATTTAGAGCATTACTATAACTCGATCACTCTCTTATTGCAGTTGGTATAATGATGATATGAGATCTGTACCAATTCAGGATTTAAACTTGGCTATCAAGAATTGCAAGGTGAGAGATTATACTCTTAGTATCGACATTGTTAACAAATTGTATGGTCATAAACAAGTTGCATGGTTTCTGATATATTACACATTGAATCTTCCAGAACCCATGTTATGTAAGATTTCTATGGGTGCTCGGTTGATGATTCAAAAACGGTAGTTGAAATATACTATCAAGTTACGGGAGGTGAACTTGTCACAACATTTTTCACCATCAAGCAAGCTATTAATGGCCTTTAGAGTCTTATCTCACTTTCATTATTTATCCCTTTCTATACTAAATACTCGTTGATGAGTAGTTCCCATAGGAAATATCCAGATGATAAGTTCAACAAATGATCAGAATTGCAACCTCTTGTATTGTCAATGTTCCAGGTTGTCTTTGCTCTTCTGAGCGACAGATTTAAGAATTTATTGACATGGTTGGAATATTCCAGGTTGTTGTTGCCCTTCTGAGTGACAGGTTTGAGCACGACGCTGTGAGTAGGAACATGCTATTCCAAGTAATGGACAATTTCAAGAAGGACTATGTGATAGTTGTTCTTGATAAAACTAAAAACTGGATGGACTCCGGTCTTGGCATGAGGATTGGCAAACAAGAGGTATTTTACTATTACTTCCATTTATCTATCTAATTTTATTGTAGATCCAGAGTTTTAGCTCAACTTGACGAAGTTTGGTGTCCGTCGTCCATCTGTGTGGCCATGCATCCATCATCAATTTCTGTTAGCACACCCTACACAGGTCACATCTCTCATCCGATCGTCACCAAACTTAACATGGCTATTCGGGGTGACCTCTAGATGGGAGCCTCTTATTTTTACCGAAATTCGTTTAAAACATTGCCGCCAAGAGCCATCTTGGATTTCAAATTTGAATCCATCCACACACCCTGCAGCCCGCATTTATTGGATAATTGTTTTTGAAAATTTACAAGCATGTTTAGGATCACCTCTAGATCGGAGCTATCAAATTTGAATAATTTTCAATGAAAAACATGGCCGCCAGTAGCCATCTTCGATTTTACTCTTTGCGTGACTAAATCATTTGACACACACTACAGACCACATACCTCATCCAATGGTCACCAAACTTCACATGGATCTTTTGAGTGGCCACTAGATGGGAGCCAACAAACTTTATCGAATTTAATAGATCTTGGATTTTACTCTTTGTATGACTAAATCCTTTGGCATGCCCTGTAGACATCCCTTCTCCGATCGTCACTAAACTTCATATGGATCTTTAGAATGACCATTGGATGGGAGTCATCAAACTGTTCTGAATTTCGTTAAAATAATGACCACCGGCAGCCCTCTTGGATTTTATTTTATATATATCTCTTAATGTTTAGATCAAGTATTACTTAGACATTTAAACTTTCCGCATTCCTAATCGCTCCATTGACTGTAACACATGAATTTATCCCCCATCCAAGTTGAGCTATACTTTCATTTATGTTCCCAGGAATTTTTCCAAACCTGTGACTTTTTCGCCATGGTAGTGATCTTTAACTTGGGCACATTGTTACACACAAGACAGTAATTAGCATCGCCTCCCGATCTGCGCTGTGCCCAGTAAAGTGCATAGGGTCTACATAAAATTTTCTTTGCTAAATTATCGTTGTTGTTGCCAACTTAGATATCGGATCAAATATCAAAAAGTATCCTTACCATACACTGCTTGTCAGGTTTTCCTTATATAATAATTTTAATTAGCTGAATATAAATAACCAAATATACCACACAATTGGGACCACACAATTCTGACGTGTGTATGCTAAGGACGCTTTTCTATATTTGATTGTTTTGTATATGTAGGTGTTTATGCCAAAAGTGGACTAGTCCCGATTAGATGGCATCTGCAAATTCGGATGGTGGGTGATCTCATCGAACTTGATGTTTCCAAACTTATAATTTTATTACTTATACTTCTGATTATATTTATTTATAATGGCCGATGACTGTGAACCTGCCCCCTGACTCAAGTGTGGCTATTTTTAGGTAATGATAATGCTCAGGGAACAGGCAAGGTTTAACACGTCCAGTGCCGACTATGAGTTATCTCATACGTTTTGCATGTAAATCAATGGCAGTGAACGTGTTAATAAGATTCCTGATTTATTTTTAGGTGATGATAATGTTTAATAAGATTTCTAGATCTATTTTTAGGTGATGATAATGCTCAGGTAACAGGCGAGGTTTAATAAGATTACAAATCTATTCTTAGGTGATGATAATGCTGGCAAGGTTTTGATATATTTAAGATTCCTGATCTATTTTAAAGTATTTTGTTTTTAGTCCATTCGTCCATCTGTCTGTCTTTCTTGTCTTTCGCTTCTTTTTTTTCCGGATGATAACTTTAGTAAGTCTGAACTGAATGGAATGAAATTTGGTATGTGAGCTTACTAACCCAAAATACAGGTCAAGTTCAAATTTAGGTTCCGCCAGCCAATTTTTGCTGGAATTATGGTTCTTGTCGTCTTAGAATTTGCTAATTATTTTGGTTTCCGGTTGATAACTTTAGTTAGTTATCTGATTTTTCAAATTTTGTATGTGGATTAGCCACAAGAAAATACAGGTCAAATTCAAATTTGGATTCTGTCCACCCATTTTTGCAGAGTTATGGTCCTTGTCATCTAAGAATTTGTTATATGGATTATTCATATGAAAATACAGGTCAAGTTCGAATTTTGGTTCCATCTGACTATATTAAACAGAGTTATGGTCCTTGTTGACTTATAATTTGACAATTATTTTGGTTTCCGGGTGATAGCTTTAGTTATAGTTAACTGTTTGTTTACAAATTTGGCATATGGCCCTTTGTTGAAATTACCACGGGAGTATTTTGCCATGCCCTAGCGATGCTCTTGTTCGGTGAGGATAGTGTTCAGGGAACAAGCAAGGTTAAATAAGATTCCAGATCTATTTTTAGGTGATGATAATGTATAATAAGATTACAAATTTATTGTTAGGTGATGATAATGTATAATAAGATTCTGGATTTATTTTCAGGTGATGATAATGTATAATAAGATTCTGGATCTATTTTTAGGTGATGATAATGTATAATAAGATTCTGGATCTATTTTTAGGTGATGATAATGTATAATAAGATTCTGGATCTATTTTTAGGTGATGATAATGTATAAATAAGATTCTGGATCTATTTTTAGGTGATGATAATGTATAATAAGATTCTGGATCTATTTTTAGGTGATGATAATGCTCAAGGAACAGAAGAGATTTAATAAGAAGATTCCAGATCTTGAAAACAAGCTTCAGAAGATCAAAGAGAAACATCAGAAGGTAAAAAACAGGCACCAATAGAGTTGTCATATTTCATCTCAAATTTGTAAGTTCCTAAATTTATATAACACTCCTGTATGGAGCCTCAACCTGACACAAGTAGATGACATTTATCAGTGCATTGTTCTCTCTGTTTGGGGCTCCATAAAGGGTTAAATATGATTAAAATTTTGTTCCAGGTACTGAAGAGGCCACCTATCTGTTTTGTAAGTTACTGCTGGTCGAACTCACAAGAGGCTGTCTCCAAGGGAACAGTGAGTGCTAACTCTCTCGGATGGGATGGTGGAGATCCACGAAGGATCAAGGAATTCTTACAAGAGAATGGAATAGACTGCTGGCTCGACATCGAGCAGTTAGGAAGGGTAAGATAAGGATATTATTATAAAATATCTGTGTTCTCAGGAAATTACAGTAATGCCCTAAGTAATCGACTCCTTAAACACAGCAGAATTATGGGTAACTTTTCAGGATTTAGTCGGAAATATGGCTTGTTGCCATTCATTGGAAAGCTCTCCCTGAGAGCTTTCCGATGAATGGCAACAAGCCATATTTCCGACTAAATCCTGAAAAGTTACCCATAATTCTGCTGTGTTTAAGGAGTCGATTACTTAGGGCATTACTGTATATCTCAATTTTGTAATGAGGGAGGGTGCGTGGCTCTTTATTTTTATTTTTTTCTTAAAATCATACTTCAGAAACAAACAAAAATTTCAATTTCGTTATTAAAATACAATATTTCTAACAGGAAATATTGAATAAAATGTTTGACGAGGCTTTTTAAAAGAAAATTTCAGTCACGAGGGAGATGCCTGAGATCACATAATTTTTATATATTTGGCCCAAGATGAGATTTATTTTGTCTAAATACAGGATGAGGCTAGATAAACAAAATAGTTTTTTCTCTGGGGAGGTCTTGTCCCCAAAAAACCTGCTCCTTAAAGCATATTTATCAACTGCCATAAATATGTAATTATCTAAATACTACCCATCCCTATTCATCTGACATAAATCTTCATGGCAAAAGTTGACAATACACAAGATGTACCTTGGTTTTTTTTCCATAAAAATAAATCACCATGCCTTGAAAAAGTGTGTCTGTCATTTGCAGAATGCGGTCCCCAGAGGTGAATTTAGTGACACAGTGGGCTAGCATCACTAAATTCACCCTCAGGGACCTCATTCTGCTTATGCCTCATCTTCTGGGAAGTATCTATAATCTCAAACTAACATTGTTTTTAGTTACTTTTCCCTTCTGTTCAGTTTGATTATTCCCTAATTTGCAGAAGATAAATGCATAATCGAGGTGACTAATGAGTGAACATCACTAACACTTCAACTGGGGAAATTCAACATGATCCTAGGTCTTCCATAGCATTTGAGGCCTCAGAAGAATGAGGTTCCCAGAAGGTGAATTTAGTGACTAGCCCACTGTGTGGGATAGTGTCACTAAATTCACCTTCTGGGGACCTCATTCTACAAATGACAGACACACTATCTCCAGGCTTGGACTTGTG
Organism: Siphonodentalium dalli; assembly: GCA_032622095.1. Classification (NCBI taxonomy): domain Eukaryota; kingdom Metazoa; phylum Mollusca; class Scaphopoda; order Gadilida; family Siphonodentaliidae; genus Siphonodentalium; species Siphonodentalium dalli. Next base: position 77,127,558 of record CP136065.1, on the reverse strand, counting down.
AAGTCAGTTAAGAAGACCAAGCCTTGAAATAGTGTGTCTGTCATTTGCAGAATGAAGTCCCCAGAGGGTGAATTTAGTGATGCTACCCTGCATAGCGGGCTAGCATCACCAAATTCACCCTCTGGGGACCTCATTCTGCTTACACCTCAGCAGAATGAGGTTCCCAGAGGGTGAATTTGGTGATGCTAGCCCTCTATGCAGTGTAGCATCACTAAATTCACCCTCTGGAAACCTCATTCTGCAAATGACAGGCACTCTATTTCAAGGCTTGAAGAAGACTTAAGTGGTGTTTAGATGACTGCGTTATATTTGAGCCATTGCACTGGTCCCATCAGTTATCAATTTATACATAGGAATGGTCTATTATTCATTTGGAGGGGTGTTTAGGATAAATTAGCAGATCACAGTATGACGAAAAGATAATACAAGTGTTGAAGGATCCATATTTATTTGTGGGAAATGTTCAGATAATAAGTTCAACTAACAGCCTTTGGTCGTTTGTTAAACTTATTATCTCAACATTTGCTAAAGGAACTACTCGTCAATGACTATTTAGTATAAAAAGGGTTAAATTAATTGTCTTCACCCCACAGACAGTGATACGCGAGTGCATTTTTGTGTATAGATTTCAATTATTTCTGCTCTTTCAGGTTGGGATGTATGAGGAAATTTTATCAGCACTACGAAGCACAAAGGTTATGGTGGCGTGCGTATCAGAACAGGTAAGACGTAAGAAATTTAACCCTTCCATGACTGGAGCTCCAAAAACCCTGTGCCAATGCATTCTCTTATATATGAGAGTATTCCATATTGAGCCTCGGATATTAAAGAGAATACATTTGCATAAAACTATTTACCTCAACCTTTAAACCAGTGCATTCTCTTATATATGTGAGGCTCCTTATGGGAGACTGATTTTAATGCTGCACCAGCGCAGCTCCCATCATGAAAGAGTTAACCCATTCTTGGTTTGTAGACGATAACTCCAGTTAGGGTTCCTTACCTTGTTTGCTGATTTGGCTCAAAATACAAACTGTTTAACACGTTGAGTGCCAGTCTGGGTGAACGTCGACTCTATATTTGAAATATAGAGTCTGGAGCTTATGTAGCCAAAACCATTTCTATTCAGCGAAGAGCTTCCCCAAAATGACGTCACGGATTTTTTAAAATACATTGATGATTGACAGGTGTCCCCACGTGTTATTTGTTGTGCTTCGCAATAGTAATAGCCTGTGTCGCGACATAAAATTACAGCAGATAATATTTGTCGTGTGTGCGACTATTCTTTTTCGGAAGATGAACTCGCTGCATCACCCGGAAAGCTGCATCCGAGATCAAAAAATAAGGTCGTCATCAAAAATGATGCTTTAGAACTATTTAAAAGCATAAAATTAAGTCATTTCCTCGGTGTTAACTTTCAGATGACTTTTTTACGACAAATAATTTGATTTGCAAACCATGGTACAATAAAGTAAATAAAATACACGGACGTGAGTGAGTTCTATTTATATTTATGGGAGGCCAAGTTGGTACCATGCGCAGGCCTATCTATCAGGTCTAGCACATCCTTCAAATTAATCCGAATCGTACCGAATATATAATTTCGAAGCCATTGTTTCTGTCTGTTGTATTTGCAAGCATCGCTTTCGATCGGAGAAACTCCGCTCTGTTACTATATTTAGAGGTTACATTATGGGAGTCTCGCCCACTGACACTTGTTTATTAACCCATACGGTTTCATTGGACGGAAAATAATTTACGCAATCAATCAGATTACGGAATCCCGAGGACTTGGAAATGAGATATCGATGTTATCCGTCAGACCTTATATTCAATGTTGTAATGAATATTTAGGTATGAGTTTACTCAGACTGGTTGAGTGCCAACTATGAGTTAGCTATCTCGTACTTTTTGCATGTAATTGAATAGGAGCCGGCACTCAACATGTTAAATTAGATTGTTCTATGATTTTCGTCTATGTTATAATTCTTTTTAGTTCAACTTGACAAAGTCAAGCTTGAGCTATTGTCATGGGTTGGCATCCATCGTCTGTCAACAATTTCCTTTGGCTCACTCTACAGCCCACATTTATTGGAGAAATGTCTTTAGAATTTCCAAGCATATTTGGATCACCTCTAGATTGGATCTTTCAAATTCTAGCGATTTTCTACAAAAAAACATGGCCACCGGCAGCCATTTTGAATTTAACTCTTTGCATGACTAAATCCTTTGGCACACCCTACAGACCACATCCCTCATCTAATTGCCAACAAACTTTATTATACCCCCACTTTTGAAGAAAATGGGGGGTATACTGGATTGACTGCGTCTGTCCGTCACGCTTTCTCCCTCTGTGTGTGTGTCGTACCGTCCGTCCGTCCGACCTCATAACTCGAACAACTATGAACCGATAATATTTTGTATGCAATCTCCTTAGGAATGCCTCTCCGCATGATGCTAATTGTGGTTACACCTCATTTTCGACTTTTTTGTTTTACTTAGAAAATTTCTCACTTTTTCGGTTTCCGGATGATATCTCAAGTTTGGATCCTTTAATTGCAAATACCGTTTTTTTGTAGATCAGTCATATCAAGTTCGAATTTTAGTTTGATCCGATGATTTTTTCTAGAGTTATTCACTTTTTTCGACTTAGAAAATTAAATTTTACTTCTTTTTTTTTTGGTTTCCGGATGATAACTAGAAGTTTGGACTGTTCAATTGAAAATTCCGTTGTTGTGTGAGTCAATGATATCAAAATACAGGTCAAGTTCGAATTTGAGTTTGATCCGATGATTTTTCTCAGAGTTTTCGACTTAGAAAATTCAATTTTTCGTGTTTTTCTTTGGTTTCCGGATGATAACTCCAGTTTGGATTGTTTAATTGGAAATTCTGTTTTTTGGTGGGTCATTCATATCAAAATACAGGTCAAGTTCGAATTTGAGTTTGATCCAATGATTTTTCCCAAAGTTATGGGCCTTTCGACTTTGAATTTTTTTTTTATAATTTTCTGTTTTTCTGTATGAGGGTACCTTCATGGTGTAATCAACTCCTCCTACAGTTTTGATCGTAGATATTTGAAACTTCATTTTTTTTTTATGCTATCACACTCGACAAAAGCCATCTTAGATGTTAAGGTTGCATTTCATTTTCTACCCTTTTTTGGGTTTCTGCAATCATTCAAACAAATATGAACCAATATCGAAATTATTAATCCAAATTTTTCTTTAAAGTTAAAAAAAAAATTTGTTGGGTTTATGGATAATGCGGGTTGAATTTGCCACGGTGGGGGTATGCTATCACTCGAGTGCACACCTCTTGTTTTCATTACTGGAGCTTCCTGAAATTTTGTGAAAACCTTGTGCCAATTCATTCTCTTATATATGCGAGTTTCCCATATGGAACCTCGCATATATAAAAGAATGCATTGGCCTAACAGTATTTACATTGACCTTGTAAGCCAGTGAATTTTCATATATATGCGAGGCTCCCTTAATGCTGCACCAGCGCAGCTCCCATCATCAAAGGGTTAATGCTCCTCTAGTACTCAGTGAGAGCTTTCCGATGAATGGCAACAAGCCATATTTCCGACTAAATCCTGAAAAGTTACCCATAATTCTGCTGTGGTTAAGGAGTCGATTACTTAGGGCATTACTGTAATCAATCATTAAGTTTAAATCTTGGTTCAGAGAAATGGTTGTTGTATTTATTTCAGTATGTGCAGAGTGATAACTGTATGATGGAGTTTCGATATGGGTTCATGGATCGCTCTCTGCCGACAGTCATTTGTGTCGTAGGAAATGGCAACAAATGGGAAGAAACAGAGGTAAGTTTATTAACACGGATTGAAATCGGAAAATTCACTTATTGAGTCTGGAATCCTGGAAAGTTTTGGAATGTAAACCCTTTAATGACGTGAGCTGCGCTGGTGCAGCATTAATGATCCTGCTTTCTCTTATATATGTGAGTCTCCCATAGGGAGCCTCGCTTATATCAGAGAATGCACTGGGTTACAAGGTCAAGGTAAATAATGTTGGTCAATGTATGCTCTTATATATGCGAGGCTACATATGGGAGACTCGCCTATATAAGAGAATGCATTGGAACAGGGTTTTCACATAATTTGTGGAAGCTCCAGTCATGGAGGGTTAATAAGGTGGAATAACAATTTCATTACTGGAGCTTCCTGAAATTTTTTGAAAACCCTGTGCCAATTCATTCTCTTATATATGCGAGTCTCCCATAGGGAGCCTCGCATATATAAAAGAATGCATTGGCCTAACAATATTTACATTGACCTTGTAAGCCAGTGCATTTTCATATATATGCGAGGCTCCCTATGGGAGACTCGCATATATAAGAGAAGGCACAGGATCTTTAATGCTGCACCAGCGCAGCTCCCGTCATCAAAGGGATACGGCTCCTCTAGTACTAGTGCCAACAATAACAATATTTTAACGGAAGTGGTTTTTGTGAGCACTGGTTATAACTTCCAGTCACTAGAAGACAATAAATTAAAAAAAATAATAAGAAAATACTTCAAAATTGGTTTCCAACCGAGCGAAATGTTGTCTGTGCCAGACAAATTTTGACGTTGACAACATGGGAAAGGCAGTACTAGTCTAGTGATAGGTGATATAAGGCTAATTTAATTAATATTGAGACCCATTTATGAGGAGAAGTTAGCTATTCAAGATTCATTTCGCATTAATTTTAAAGTCCCACCTTGCTAATTCTGGAATTGTCATAGAATTGCCTCGGTCATAGAAATTCCAGAAAATCCTGGTAAAGTTTTTTGGAAAAGTCATGAAATTTTATTTCTGGATAGGTGTAAGAGGTCTGCGCTAGCTTGAAATATATTTTTCCCAAATGAAAATAATTTTTGCCAAATTATTTCAGAAGTTGCCAAATGTTTTCGGACTTGTTCCATTTGGTGAATCTTTCCTTCTGTTCTGTCCAATATTTATGAGATAAACGTACTCTTTTGAGGTGGATATTCGGGGATTTGAGCATGAACACAGTTTGTGAATGAGCCGGCTTGCTGGCGAGTTCACAAAATCTTGTCATGCTCGAATCCCCACAAATCCACTGTAATTAAATCCATCAAAACTATTTAAAAAAAAACAGCACAAAAACCATTTCTTATAAATTTTCTGGTGATCATATCTCTGGGTATGTTCCATGGGGTTACTTGGAGCAGAGTCCAAACAATTTCCTGTTAAACGAATCTATAGTAAACAGTCTCGTTGAACTGATTACGCGACTCCTGGCTGTGTGGTGACATATTTGACACTTATTGTTAATTGCAGCGTGTTCTATTGAAAATTTGTGCACGCTTCAGCAAACGATGCTGGTGAATCAAAAACAGCACCAATAAGTCTGCATGTCTTGGCGATAAATATTCAACTAGAATTACAATTTCAGATAAAACTGTTACTCAAAAAGCGGAAGGAAGAAGAACAGGTACAAGAAATTAACTTTCAGAAGGAGAATCTAACAGCAAAGGAAGCCCTGCTCAGGATCATCCAGGGTGTACTGCCGGATAACCTAGAGGCAATGTTACTTGACGAGGAAAAGAAACGGCATTCAACTTTGATGGCTGAAGTCGCGGCTTCCACAGATACATCAACCATGTTTCAGGTAATAATTAACACCTCAATGGATTCTCCCATTCAGTTATATAAATAAACATTGGAGTGGTCTATTATTCATCTGGAGGGATGTTTAGAAAATATAAGCAGACGAAAGACAGGCGAAATAATACAAGTGCAGAAGAATTAGGCCCAAAAAAAAACCTCTTTGTTTCAGATACCCTGCCTGGCTGAGATTTTCTTGCCTGCCTCAATTTTTTTTTCAATTTTCTCCAGAAGGCTAGTCTATAGTTACCTGTTAGAGTGTCAATGTGAATATTTATTGTTTTTCCCAATCCCAAAAGCAAACGTAAGTCAGTTATTAAGCTCAAAGTTGATAGAGATCTTACTGCAGAGTGAATGAATTCAAGGGACAGCATTTTTTTTTTTTTATTGTAAGTTTTTTGTTTTCGCCTTACCATATATTGGTGGGACATTTTGAGATAATAAGTTCAACAAACGACATATGTTGAACTTATTATCTGAACATTTCCTAAAGAAAGGGTTATCAACTTTTTTTTTTCATTCCTAAATGGATTTTCCAATTCAGTTATAAAAGTGTACATTGGAATGTTCAATTATTCATATGGAGGGGTGTTTTGATATTACAAGTGCAGAAGGTATAGGATTCCTATTCATTCATTTGGAGGGAATGTTCAGATAATAAGACCAACAAATGACCAGTGTTGTTGACCTTATTAACCCTTTCATGACTAGAGCTTCCTGAAATTTTGCGAAAATCCTGTGCCGATGCATTCTCTTATATATACGAGTCTCCCATAGGGAGCCTTGCATATATAAGAGAATGCATTGCCCTAACAATATTTACCGTGACCTTGTAAGCCAGTGCATTCTCTTATATATGCGAGGCTCCCCTTTGGGAGAATCGCATATATAAGAGAATGCACTAGCACAGGATCCTTAATGCTGCACCAGCGCAGCTCCCATCATGAAAGGGTTAAATGAACACACCTGTATGGAACCTCACATGGACCACAAAGCAAGCAGTGTGTACTGTTAATGCCATTATCAATAAGATGGTACGCCATTAGAGGCTAAATATTAATTTTGATCCGATTCGACTGACTCCTGCCTTTTTTGGATGTTAAAACTATCCAAAAAAGACGGACTCGAACCCATAAAACATATGAGGGACATTAATACCATCAAAAAAAGGCCGTATTTTGTTGAAATAAATGAAAATTAATAATTGGCCTCTTAAATGGTGCCATCTCGTTGATATTCTGGATACTGTGATCTATTCATTTCTTATATACATAAGTATAAGGTTTGTGATAGCAATTTAACGCAACCCCTGGTCACTGGATAGAGTATATTTTCACAACATCGCAGATAGTAGTTTCGTACTCTATAACGTGATCATATTTTGCGCAGAATGGAATGGGACATGGAACAAAGTGACAAACCATTAACAGGATATGGAAAAGTACATTAACAATAGTGTTAGAGAAAGAAATTTTTTACTCTTGGTTGTTGGAAGGATTTCAAGGTCATCGAAAGTTGAACATTTAGTTAGCCAATGAAACTGCAGCCAGGTCCATCTCGAGCCAGATGCAATACAGAACCGCCATGCTCAAATTCACGATAACGAATTTCTGCTATCCGAGCACAAGATCTGGACTCACAACGGTGTCATTGTCTCTTATGTTAAAGTTATTCCAATGCAAATGATATACTTATACTTAAAGTTGTTGTCCTTATTTCATTAATATGTTGTGTCCAAGGGTATATATTAACCTAATTTTAATTACATTCTTCGGCAATAATGCTCGGTATAATCAGGCCTGAACATAAGGTACCTCTCATTTTCAGAATGAGGTCCCCAGAGGGTGAATTTAGTGATGCTATCCCGCACAGCAGTCTAGCATCGCCAAATTCATCCTGTGGGGACCTAATTCTGCATGGTCTCATCTGCTATGGGAGACATAGACTCAGATTGAAGTTCCCAAATGGTGAATATTGTGATGTACACCCATTGGGAACCTTGATTAAGCAATGTGTCATCTTCCAATTTGGGGATATAGAGAAACTAAACTAAAAAAGAAATAAAATCTATGTGAAGAACTTTCTATAGACATTTGATAATAAAGAAACTTTCCAGAGAAGATGAGGCCTAAGCAGAATGAGGTCCCCGGGAGGGTGAAATTAGTGATGCTAGCCCGCTAGGCAGGATAGCATCACTAAATTCACCCTCTCGGGACCTCATTCTGCAAACCTTCATTTGCAGAATGAGGTCCTGAGAGGGTGAATTTAGAGAGCTTTCCGATGAATGGCAACAAGCCATATTCCCTACTAAAGCCTGAAAAATTACCCATAATTCTGCTGTGGGTAAGGAGTCGATTATTTAGGACATTACTTTATGTTCTTGAACAGTAGTATTCTTGTTTAACATTGTAGGAGGAATACGAACTCATCCAGAGGAAATTCATGCGTCACGTGATCTCCTTTATCAGTAAGCATGATGACTCCAACAGACCTCGTCTCATGGTCGTAGATTTCGCAGGTATGTCTTAATACACACACACCTTCCTATTAGTGGTCCTGCTGTTTAGCTATGATGTTGGTGGGTGCTGCTAATTTACTATGATGTTGGTGTGTGTTGGTAATTTACTATGATGTTGGTGGTCCTGTTGTTATGCGAAAACCCTGTGAACCCTGTGCCAATGCACTGGCTTACAAGGTCAAGGGAAATATTGTTAGGCCATTGTATTCTCTTATATATATGCGAGGCTCCTTATGGGAGACTCGCATATATAAGAGAATGCATTGGCATAGGGTTTTCGCAAAATTTCAAGATACTCCAGTCATTTTATGGTATTGTTTTGACAGTGCAGTCACTCATGCACAGTCTCTTAATAGTTATACTTGATCGGTTGCCTCGCTAGTATGAATTGGATGGCATTACCTGGGATGATTCTTCAAAAAAACAAGGGTGGGGGATGTCAAAGTTTGAGCAATGTAGGAATCTGATGTTGTGAGTTCTTCCAGGTAACAAATCCTAGCTGATTCATGAAGAATAATTCACATTTACATGAAATCTGTTTGGGAAGAGTACATTTATTGCTCGTTTTTCCTCCTGGGCTTGTATTCTAATCCAAATAGTTCAGTGTGAAAGGTTTTTTTACAGGAAAAATATTATTTTGAGAGTATAATTAATTTTCCTTAAAGGCCCACTTAATTTTCGAGTCAACGATTATTTGTTTATAGTGTCTTGATATATGGTTTAATAACATTCTATGACATTAAATATGATTAAAATACTATAATTCATCACCATTTGCAGCATCTGCATCTCAGAATGTGCCCATAGAGTAATAGAAAATAGCTGAAATCATAGAAACATTTCCCAGTCTCGCTCCCAGAATGCAACAGAATTCAAACTAAGATATAGAGTTATTCCCCTTCCATTACAAATGATCGACTTAGCAGTACAAACCAGATGAAACTTAAGCACAAAAACACATCGGTACCTCAACACAAACAACATGTTCACAGTTTATTACACCAGATAAGTTGATAATACAATCTTTTGGAGCTTCCTCTTTCAAATGGTATATATAATATAGCATATATTTTATAATATGTGATATGGGGGTTCTAAAATTACATGGGCCTTTAAAAGATAGCCTGAACCCTGAACTATTATAGATTCCTCCCATGGTGGTGCCATTCTCAACCCATGACTCACCATTTCCATGATTGAGTCGGAAACAAAACTGACGAATATGGTCAGAACAGGCTTATATACTGGGGGCATTCTGGCGTGACTAATCCGAGCAGGTATACCAGGCCAGATATCGACAAAATATTTAACCCATTCCTCCTGTCAGTACAGAAGCGGAGATATAATCCATAGAGTTCAGTGTTCAGGCTCTCTTTTAATGACAAATTAATTATACTTTAAAAAAAATTGTTGCTATGATACTATCCTGATATGAACTGATCATGTAAACCTTTCAGTTTGTCAAAAATAAAAATATAGTTAATTGTGAATCCTTGAATTAATCTACCTATATTACACTACCTGATGTGCCCGACTTTGTCCGGGATATTTAGGGATTTCTCTGTGATATTAGGAGAAAAAAAAAACTGTTGTTCGATCGGTCCAGAAACATACCTATATGAGCGTATATGAGCGATGTCAAGGATACAGTCGCACATGAAATTGGATCCACCCATATTGTTCCCGGGATCAAAGTAGGCCTACATACCAAATTCGAGTCGGATCAGTCAAGGTTCAGAAACATGCCTATATGAGCGTATATGAGTGACATCAAGGACATGGCTACACATGAAATTGGACCCACCCATATTGTTCCCTGGATTAAAGTAGGCCTACATACCAAATTTGAGTTGGATCAGTCGAGCAGTTTCGAGTCTATAACAAACATACATACAGATAGAGACAGACAGAAGTTCCAAAACAGGGCTGGGGGTCTAGAAAATCCAGGAGGGCTATTAATAGCCTCCGAGATTTTCCTTAACTTTTACAGTTATGATTTATTTTACCCGAGTTACTATACTGCCCTTAGTTTGTCTATTTTAGATGTTGTTTAACTTCATCTTAATTAATTTTGTTAGGAGGAAAAAAAATGTCCAGAGTTGTGAATGTCAAATCCCCCCAAATCCCCCACAGTATGGTATGGTGAATATTTAATTTATGTTTTATATGTTATGATAATTAATATGAACCACAAACAAAATGTAAGAGTGTTTGTACTCCACAATTTGTCAGTCGGTGTCCAACCCAACAACGAAATTGGGTGAGTTTGTCAATGTTTAAAGCAATTTCTATGCTGTGTAATGTTACATAAAATACACAATTAAGTAGCATATTAAATCCAGTATATTTACAGTTGAATTGTTACAAATGACTGCTATATTTGTGGAAAGTAATCCATATTCCATCACCGATTACAAGTTGGCATGACATTGCTGGTTCCAGTGGTCAAGTCGCTTTGTGTAGATTTTTATTGGGTGTTTGCGATTGGGGACATAGAGAATAGTTTCTCAACTTTAATTTTTGAATAACATTGTACACAAGAATATTCACTTGGAGATATTAGCTCATTATATTAAAAGATTGTCAATCGAAGTGAGAAAATGAAATGACACCACCAATTTTAGTGCTATACAATTTTCTCTGATAGGAACTGGAAACGGAACGAAAGGTTGAACTCAGTGACATTTGTTTCTCACTATTTGGTTCTCATATGTTGATTTTATCCAGTGAAATATATTGTAAGCTCAATCTTATGAAGAGAAATAATTTTTTTTTTCTTAAAATGTGTGAGAATCGATCAAAAGATCCAATTTACTGAACAGTTCGTTCCGGAATTTAATGATTCTGCCATTTGACATTACCATCAGTTGCCAACTTCAGTCATGCGCACACTGAACAATATAATTCTTTATTTTGATTCTCATAAAACACAATAAAATAACTATATAAATTTCCTATTGCAGACGAGGCGAGCTATAAAAAGCCGGTCTTGGAAAATTCTAGGCAGGCTGTAGGCGGGCAGCCCCCGCCTTGAGATTTCCAGGCCTGCCAAAATATATAGGAGATTACCATATATATGTTCAAAATTATGGGCTGATTTTAATACCCATCTATATTTATCAAAGAGTAAGATGTGTCTATCTGTCTGTTCGTGATTTTTCTCCCAGACCCCTGGACCGATTTCATCCAAATTTGGTACCCCAGTGAAAATTATAACGGCATTAGTTTTTTTTTTTTTTATTTATATATTTTTTTTAATTATTGAATTTTTGGTTAAATTGTGCAAGGAATTCAATCTATAAACAAAAATTCTAAAATTAATTTATTTGTTTTAAATATTTAAAAAAAATAAAACTCAATAAACAATCAAAATGTGAGGGAGACTGTTTCAGCTAGTATTATGTATTGGCATTTGGTTGAATGGACTGATATCTTCCCCCAGCAGGTTTAGGGGTCACATTCCCCCAACACCTAGCGAAAACCCTGATTAACGTCAGTTTTCTTTTATTTCAGAATCAAATGTAGAGAGTAATGACTTGAAATCTGACTTTAAGTCAGACTCTCTCGTAATGAGAATTCTGTGTGAAAACGAAGAGGTGAGTTTCAGGACGGCCATTTTCAACATTACAGATGGGCCATATTAATTTAATTTAAACGGGTACTGTACAACAGAATATATGCAAAAAATTTATGAATTTGAGCCATGGATGAGTGCAAAATACATTTATTTACTTTATGAACGAAGCAAACAACATGGTAACTAATTATAATGAAAATGAATTTATGACTGGAATTATTAACACATTTTCGTTAATAATTACCATGTTTGCATCATTCATAGAGCACATGAGTGTATTTTGCACTCATCCATGACTCAAATTCATTCCTTTGTTGCATATATTCTGTGAGTATAAAAGGAGATGGTCCCATAGATGGTCGGATTTAGTGTACAGTCCCCCTTTAATGGTCATCTCAATCAAATGAGGATAATTATTTAAATGCAGTAATATGTTTCAGAAGGCCTGTTGTGGTCAATTTACAGACTATTTTCAAGATTGGTCATTTTTTATTATCTCGTAAATGGGAAGATAATTTCTGTTGTTACGTCCGTGACATCATCTTTAAATTGGAGGGTGGGCAATTATTGAGCGAAAAAAATTGGCCGGCCACTGCAGGGCATATCAGATTTCATCATGACAGTAAATCTCTGTTAATATTTTAGGGAATGCCCTGTGAAATGGTATTAATATTGAATAATATTTTATTTTATCAGGGTTGGCACTTGTGCGGTGATGCATTGGAGCTCGGAGTTGCTAAAGACCTGGACATTCTCATCCGGCAGGCAGCACCTTATCTAGCCAGACTCTATGCCATACTCAGGCAAAGTTCTGTCCCTTTGAAATGTCTCAATGGGGAAAGGGGAGATAAGTTCCAGAAGTGGATTAAGGATTATTTGACAAAGGTAATACTAAACATATTCCTTCATTTCTGATAATAACCATGTTGAGACACAATATATTTAAATCTAACTTGTATAGTAATGCTCTAAGTAATCGACTCGGGGAGAGCTTTCCGATGAATGGCAACAAGCCATATTTCCGACTAAATCGTGAAAAGTTACCTATAAAAAAAAAATTCTGCTGTGGTTAAGGAGTCGATTACTTAGAGCTTTACTGTAGTGTGTCTTACTATGGTATTGTTATGGCAGGAACATGATTTTACAATTGTACAGAGCCATTATGCTGTGGTTAAGGAGTCGATTATTTAGGGCATTATTGTACATGTTTATAGAACAAGTTCAAGAAAGAATGGCACTCTATATCTCTCATATCTTTCAAACGGGGAAGGTGAACTAGACTCATATTTCAGACAAAAACTCCTTTAAAAAAGAACAATATTTAAAACTAGATGACTATGAGTCAAGAAAAGCTATTTGCCACAACTCAGAATTAAATAGAAATGGACAGACATATACCAAAAAACAAAAACCACCTCGGTCCTTAGAATTGTGTAAATTATGCGATGAGAGAAAAATTGAAAATGAATTTAATTTTTTGACAGAATGCCCTAGATATGAAAATACAAGAAAACAACTATTTAATAAAAAATGCAACAGTATACTAGGGCTGCACTGCACGGTAATGAAAATAATATATCGAATACATTATATTTTAAGATATCGTGGTATGATTAAATACCGAATAAAACATCCAAGACAGAATATCTGAGTTTTTTCTCAACGTAGAGTTATCCTTCGTAGCTACGAACGAAAACTGTACGTTGCTATCGAATCACCAAATAGGACATAGTTTTGTATTTTGAAAGAATTTTACAACACATATTAATATTTACTGTATACTTTTATTTAACATGGACATCAACTACATAATTATATAACAACGTTAGTTATGTTTTCACAAAGTATTATAGCGAACCCATTAGCTTGACTCAATTTTGTTTCATTGTCGCTCCCACATAGTGCTATCATACTCAAAGTCGCCATTGTATTGTGTTGATTTAAGCCGAACTCCGGTGTGTGGAGCTTATATGGACATGAGGTGCGACGTATGTAATTTCAAACCAGTCACATTCAGTTAACACCAGCATTTGAATGCAGACCAAAGGCGCCCTTTGCAATAGCGACGCCGTGAATGAAACCCCATGGCATACTCCCTTAGTTAGGTACACAAATACGAAACTAAATGTCCCATTATATAGCTCTACACAGATTCTATCCCATAACTTTTTTTCAGCTCAACTTACATTGTAAGTTTGAGCTATTGCCATGGGTTGGCGTCCGTCGTCCGTGTGTGCGTGTGTCCGTCAACAATTTCCTTTGGGGCGGGCTACAGGTCGTATCTTTGGACTGATCTTTATGGAATTTGTCATGAATGTTGACATTGACATGTAGATGGGAACGAGTCATTTTGGGGTCATTCCAGCTGGTCATTCGGCCAAAAAACATGGCCTGGATTTCAAAATTAAATCCATTGGCGCGGGCTACAGGCCGTTCTGTTGTGTGATCATCATAAAATTTGTCATGAATGTTGACATTTACATGTAGATGGAAACGAGTCATTTTAGGATCATTCGGCCAAAAATCATGGCCGCTGGTGGCCATCTTGGATTTTACTCTTTGCATCACTAAATCCTTTGACACATCCTACAGACCGCATCTCTGATTCGATCATCACCAAACTTTATATGGATCATCGGGGCGACCTCTAGATGGGAACGAGTCGTTTTGGGGTCATTCGGCCAAAAAACATGTCAGCTGTCGGCCATCTTGGATTTTACTCTTTGCATGACCAAATCCTTTGGAGCGGGCTACAGGTCGTACCTTTGGTCAGATCATTATGAAATTTGTCACAGCTGTTGACATTGACATGTAGATATGAACGAATCATTATGGGGTCATTTGGTCAAAAAATATGGCTGCCAGCATCCATCTTGGATTTTTTACTCTTTGCATGACTAAATCATTTGGCATGGGCTACAGGTCGTACCTTTAGTCGGATCATCATGAAATTTGTCACAGATGTTGACAATGAGATGTAGATGGGAACGATGTCATTTTTGGGGTCAATCGGCAAAAAAACATGGCTGCCAGCGGCCATCTTGGATTTCAAAATTCAATCCATTAGCATGGGCTACAGCCCATACTGTTCGCCTGATCATCATGGATTTGGATTTTAGTCTTTGCATGACTAAATTTTTTGGCACAGGCTACAGGTCGTACCTTTGGTCGTATCTCTATCAAATTTGTCATGTCTGTTAACATTGACATGTAGATGGGAACGAGTCATTTTGGGGTCATTTGGAAAAAAACATGGCCACCAGTAGCCATCTTGGATTTCAAAATTCATTTCATTAGCACAGACTAAATGACGGAGTGTTGGTCTGATCATCATGAAATTTGTCGTGGATGTTAATATTGACATATAGATGGGAACGAGTCATTTTGGGGTCATTTGGAAAAAAACATGGCCACCAGCAGCCATCTTGGATTTCAAAATTCATTTGATTAGCACAGACTACATGACAGAGTGTTGGTCTGATCATCATGAAATTTGTCGTGGAAGTTAACATTGACATGTAAATGGGAACGAGTCATTTTGGGGTCATTCGGCAATAAAACATGGCTGCCAGTGGCCATCTTGGATTTTACTCTTAGCATAACTAGACATTTCAGCTTTTCATATTTCTAATCACTCCATTAACTGTAACACGTGAAATTATTCCCTTTCCAAGTTGATCTACAGTGTCATTGACACTTTCATTTCCTTTTGCGAGTTTCTTTACAAGCCACATTAATTTCCAATGATAGATACGACAATTTTACTTTTTCATAAACTTTATTCTTTACCTTTAAATAGAAACCGACATTCTCGATATATCAAATAATCCAAAAATCCGTTCAGTTTCTATCGGTATTCAAAGCGATATCGAATCAACGGTAAAATATCGAAATACCGTGCAGCCCTACAGTGTACACATTTCTTTACTTTTAATAACTAACACAAATTCCATTGGCTCATATCAACTGAAGACCTACATTCACTTAAGCTTATTGGCAACTTCATTAAGGAAAACTTAATACTTAGACAATCTGCTTTATACCAAATTATTTACGGGTGTACGCCAAATATGTAGTCATAATTAAGTAATTATCATATTTTCACTTATTATTACACTACTACGTTGTATATATCACTTTTATTCTCATTATTAGTATCTTGTACACTTCTTGATTATAAAAGATAATTTCATGAGTGAATTATGTCACTTTAATTAGTGCATGCGTGAAGATGATGCATCATGGGTAAAATGGCAGTATTATTCGGATTTCTGGTAAATCAGATGGTTATAATGGCATATAATAAACAGAATAATCACTTGTTGAACTGGTGGTGTGAAATAATTAATTCGAGGCAGGGATCTCATGTTTTTTCAATGTCCCTGCCTCTCAGGTCACTAGTTAAATCAAGTGATTTATTCTCTATGTTCTATCATACCAATATATGTTAATTTGTTGTTAAAGGTACTCAATCCGATTTGATGGTCCCCATATCATCATGAAATGCCGATTCAGTTATCAGAATCGATTAACTGCCCAAAAATATCCCAACCACAGTCAACTATAGTATAAAATTGCCCGAAACATGTTATTTATGAACATTTTGTTCAACGAAATATGGCTGGACTGTCAAATATATACACACAAAGCCACTCGATTATCCCTCTTCATCTGCAATTTGGCCTGAGACCGTTGCCTCGACGAATTTTTGCCAGGCGGAAAAAATTACATATCTCGAGAAATAACAAATTAAAAAAAATAAAATATCTGATCGCTCTGAGCTTTGATGGGTGGGTTCCTCGACTCGAAATCAAATATTTCTTACCCCCGAAGCCAAAGAAATTGTAATTCGGGAGCATTATGTGATCACTCAGATCCAAGAGACACTACCCCCACCAGTGACAGCCCTGCCACTACTGCATGGAATATTTAAACGACAACACATGAGTGGGGTATGATCTCAGCTTTAATGTAACATTATAAGCTTGTCCTGCAGATAGCCCATACGCATGGAAAACCAATTAAGCAGAGCCTTCGCTCTGACGAGAAGCCGAAGCAGAGAACGCTGAAGAAATACTGCTGTACAGTGCAGGCATGAGCATGGCCCGACGAGCTAAGGTACGATTCGGAGCCGGCGCCCAAGAATTTCTATGAGGCGCCCTAAGCAATAAGCACACACGGCCACCAGGGAGAAGCCCAACGAGTGTGACGCAGGAATGGCAGTAGAGACCACTGGACAGCCCAACTCCCTATGGCTAAGCACCGGCCTGGAATATTACACTCAGGCTACAGATCGAGAGCACTCTCAAATAAGCATAAGATGACTGCGCAGTCATAAACATACTAAGCTACTATTGATAAGCCACCCATCAAAGTTACCAGACAGGTTATAACACTATGGCGACACTACCACTATCTGCAGGACCGCCATAGAGTGCGCAGCACTCCCCCAAACCAGGAGCTCCATGCCCAATTACATCAATGAAACAGTTAAACCACCGGGAAAACCATAGTGTCAGATGCCAGGAAGGTCTCCAGGGCGCCCTGGAGACTATTCAGATAGATATCGTTGCCGACGGGGGAGAGATGGATCCCATCTGAGCGAAACATGCCCTTATCAGAAGCGCAAATGTCTGGGTGCTTGATGCCACGACCCCCGTGATGCAAGACGAAGCCCAACATGCGTTGGTTAAAGTCCCGGCGTTGGCGAGCACCAATACTCGGGCGATGGGCGTTGTGCCAATAGCGGCGCGGGAACACTTGTGACCAAATAAGGGTGCAGGCAGGCAAAGTTTCTTGCACATATGAAAGTTCCCGCTTAACACTGGCACGCAAGTCACGGTACCCACCGGCTGTGATGTCGTTAGAGCCAAGCTGGATGATGATGTGGGTAGGATGCCGAGACTGCGGACAAGCGGCGAGCTCCCGGTCGAACGTGGCGTGGAAATCGCCCCAGAGCATCCCACGAGTGCCGATCCATCGAACAGAAGCGCCGCAGCTGGAGATGTTGGCCAACAGGACGCCGCACAGCACGCTGGTGAGCCCAGTAGACGTGGGACGAACCCAAGACCCAGATAATGGCTACTGAAACGAGACTAAGCAAATGTTGAGTGGATGTATCGACGACAAACATCAGACCGCCAACGACCCAGGTGTTGGATGGCATGGTAAGGGGTGCCCAGATCCGCCAGATAGGTAGCACCACCCGAACGAAATGAATGCGGTGTGATATATTGTCGAGAGCCGGACGTACGCAAAGCCTGACGGAGCACGGCCCGAAACTGCGCGACTGTGAGCGGGGTCTGAGCCTGGTGAGAAAGGAACAGTCCCGACCGGGAGCCGCGAATGGCAAGAAATGTGGTGGCCGCGTGCAGCGGGCAGATATGTGGATCAGTCGGCAGGCACGGAATGCGAGTATGAGCGGGAGGACCACATTGGTTCGTTTTAGAATGCCGGAGCCAAACGTCAATGGCGGAGCCGCTCAACGAGACATCGCGAAGAAATATAGCATGTCCAAAGTCGGCCTTGGACACAGCGGCCAGTTCCCTCACGCGGAACAGTCCAAAAAAGGCCATCGTAAAGGCAGACGTAAACAAAGCGACCTCATGGGGCGACGAGCAGATGCGAGGAAGCACGCGGAGCAAGGTGCGCAGCAAAGGTATTGTCACTGGAGCAGGACGAGAGGATGAAGGCGTCAAGTGACGGACCCCGGTCAATAGTTGGCAAATGAGGTCGAAGTGGGATCTCGCATACCCCGGAGTCGATGCTGCCGACCGATGGCAGCCAGGTAGGTGGAAATGGTTGAAGCAGAATGCTGGGAGCGATGAAGCCCCGCGATAAACCCGACGATAGCGTGTTCCGGGAGCGGCCAGGAAACGGCCAAGCGATGCTGGTGTGCGAAATCGAGATAAGCCCGTATGGCGGTGCGATACGTGCGGTGATTTTTTGGCGCCCGGGAAGAAGTCAAAAGCAGCGTTACATGTCGACGCAGGTCCACAGGCACCTGGGAAATGGTGTTGGCGTTCGGGCGGCGGACAGCGCCAGTCGACGGAAACGTTTCATCTGGAAACGAGAGAGGCTGTCAGCGAGAGCATTATCACGAGACGCGATCCATGAAGCACGCAAGGAGATGTTGTGAGACAGGAGCAGCAGGACCAGCTGGCGCAGCAGGGCCATGAGCGGCTTGCATTTGGAAGTTTGGTCGTTGATGGCTCAGACCACGGTAATGTTATCACAGTGTAAATGGAGGCGATGATTCCGGAGGCGACGCCCCCAGACGACGCTGATGGCCACTAAGACGGGGAACATCTCGAGGACACCCATATTGCGGGTCAGGCCCAAAGCATGCCAAGGAAGGGGCCACTTGCCAAAAGCCCAAAGGCCGTTGAAATAAGCGCCAAAGCCGCCGGACTGACCACCACAAGCGTCCGTGTGGAAATTGATGTCGGTATCATGGAGCCAGGTCGCAGAAGGGAAAAGGTAGATCCCATTGAATGACGTGAAGAACTGTAACCACGTGGCCGAATCGGCACGCATGCCAGAATTAATTCGGATTTTGTGATGCGGCTTAGAAAATCCCTGCAGGGCATCAATCAGGCGACGACAAAATGGGCGGCCCGGACGAACCGCCTTGCACGCAAATTGTAATGAGCCAATGAGCGACTGTAGTTCACGGACCGAGATTTTACGGCAGCGCAAAGCCATAGAGATTTTGGACTGAATAGCTGTGAGCTTCTCAGCAGGGAGACGCACCGCGTTAGCCAACGTATCGAGTTCGAGACCAAGGTAGCAGAGCTTCGAGGTGGGCGAGACCGTTTTGTCATGAGCAATAGGTACGCCAAGATCAGAGCAAACGCGATGAAACATGTCAAGACTGTCTGAGGCCTGGGACGTGGCTGGCGGACCATAGAACAGGAAGTCATCGCAGTAGTGCAAGATGTGTGGGTTGCCGGACCGCTGCTTAACAACCCATTCCAAAAATGTCGAGAATTTTTCAAAAGTTGCGCACGACACGCTGCAGCCGAAAGGTAAGCATTTGTCGAAATAATACATGTCGTCCAGTTTAAAACCAAGTTGATCGAAATCGCCCGGGTAGATGCGAAGATTACGATATGCAGCTTCTAAATCCCCGCGCGCGAGCAATGTCCCGGCCCCAAGGGACTGGATGGTGGCAACAGCAGCGTCAAAACTGGTATATGTGACAGTAGTGAATTCGCGCGGAATATGATCATTGAGCGACTGGCCTGCCGGATAGGAGAGGTGATGGATGAGACGGAATGAGTCAGGTTCATGTTTAGGCACCAGTCCAAGCGGCGACACGCGGAGCGTTGGAATTGGACGAGTGCAGAAAGGACCAGCAATGCGACCAAGGCGAACTTCCTTAAGGATCTTTTCCCGGACGACCTCGGGACGGTCACGAGCAGACTTGAGGTTCGGAGCGTCAGTTGGCATACGCGGGCCAGTATAATGGAGTGGAAAACCATGAGTAAAACCGAACCAGAGTTCCCACGCGACCTGGTGGCGAGGGTACTTCCCAAGCCACCAACACAAATAGTCAAGATTAACGGCGGAAGGGGCGAGCTGGTAGACGCTGCTGGCGACCGCCGCGGGCTGAGCGGCGAAAGTCTTGTCCATGGGCAGCGGTGGCGGCATGAGGCTCTGAGCAGATGTTGCAGATGTGTCGAAAACGACAGTTTGGCCAGGAGCAGCGGCCGGAGTTGAATTCAAAACAGACGGGACTGGGACGGCCCGGACGCGTGGGAAAATTGTCTGCACGCCCGGAGGCGGAGTCGGCTGCGGAGGTTGCCGAACCTGGGGCGTTATGACCAGCAGCCAAATGTTAGGGTCGATGGTCTCCCAAGGAGTAGCTGTATTACCATCCCACTTCAACCGAAATTGGGTATCGTACACCCGCCAGGCAGATCCCCCACATTTAGCAGCCGCCCAACGAATGGTGTGCAGGTAACGCAAAAGGGGCTGGGCCGACGATTCAGGGTGAACGTCGAGGTACACCGAAATGAAAGTGAGAAAAGCATCGGTCCACGAGTCAACAGACGTTATTGGAGCAGCATGCCCGCTTGGCGCAACGCGGATTCGCCCGGAAGCAGAGACAACCAACTGATGGGGGTCAACTGTATGAATAGAGGCGGCGGGTTCCTGCAGCTGATCCAAATTGATAAAATCGCCCCGGAAAATTTTGTCGCGAATAGATCGGGAAATGTGAGAGCCATAGCCGTCTGCCGCTGTAGGAATCGGCAAGGGGGCGTCCCAAGGGGAGACCAGCGAGGATGGAAAACTAAATAAGGCATTACCCGGATCAGTTCTGTCTCTTGCCGGAGCGTTCGGTCGGTGTATCACTGAAGTCACACGGGAATCCTCGCGGCGGCGGAGAGAAGTGGAGCTGTCATCAGAACTGCTGCGTCGACGGGACGACAAAGGAGACGCTGATGGTGACCTGGATCCATAGCGCGGAAACTTGGGGCGCGGAGAACCATCCTGTCGGCGACTAGCCTGGCGACGAGGCTGACGAACAGGATCGCGGCCACGAGAATGGGAAACCCGGCCACGGGAGGCGCGGCGTCCCCGTCCAGAGCCACGAGCAGGCCTGCCACGCGAATGCTGTCCACGGCCGCGCACCCGTGAATCAGCCACAGATGACACACTGGCCGAAACCCGAGAAGAAGGCCTAACACGGTCACTGGAAGCAGGACCAGCACGAGACGAGCTGGCAGACGCATCCTGGCGACTGCTACGAGACGAACGGTCGCGGGCCCGACCGCGAGATCCCGTACGAACCATATGAGAAATATGTGATTGCCACCGAACGACAAACACAAACAGGGAAACACGTGCGCGACCCACGAAAATAGGTAATGCCGACGGAACAGGATGCAGACAGAACGCACAAGGAACAAGATGATAGACGAATAAATGAAAGCTGGCGAAGAAACACGGTGACGGATGGAAACAGATAGCAA
This sequence comes from Siphonodentalium dalli, assembly GCA_032622095.1. Taxonomy (NCBI): domain Eukaryota; kingdom Metazoa; phylum Mollusca; class Scaphopoda; order Gadilida; family Siphonodentaliidae; genus Siphonodentalium; species Siphonodentalium dalli. The sequence goes on along the minus strand of CP136065.1, from coordinate 77,105,853 downwards.
TTGACGACACACAACCGAGCGCGATGCGTATAATTCAAGAGTGAATTGCTTTTTCAGTTACCGTAAGGAGGCAGCATTCCGGGCGGATGTAAAATGTGGACTTTAAGTTCGGCCGATACGGATCGTACCGAAAAACCGGAACGTCTGCCGGATGACAGGATCAAAGAACCACATAAATCACCCCGAACCTTATCGGCCCTGGGTGCATTAATTTGGATTATGCATCTTTAATATAAATCTAACTAACTGGATTTTCTCTCAAGATGTTAATTATTATCTGATTCAAAAGCCATAATAAATGTCAAGTGATTATTCTCTATGTACTATCATACCAATATATGTTAATTCGTTGTTAATATAAATCTAACTAACTGCGGATTTTCTCTCAAGAAGTTAATTATTACCTCATTCAAAAGCCTTCATTATGAATTTTCAAAAATCTAAATTTTTATCATGTGAAGGAACAAAACAACACAAAATAATGTAAATATTATTCAACCAAGTTTTTCAATAATCTGGCAGACATAAACACTCAACACTGATACATCTTTTCAGACATTATATTGTTTTATGGTGATTTTTCCTCCAACAAAAAGTCTGGGAGCAATAGGGGTGAAATAAAAATTCTCTGTTAAAGTATTTTTTCTCTATGGATTGTGATTCTGGGTGGTGTGTACATAAATTTCTAGGTGGTATGGAGTTCTCACTCTTGAGCATTTCCTATAAACCAAGATGGTGTCCAACATGGCTGCCGTAGTATAGAATATGAACTAAGTCAGTTTAATCTGTTTTGTTGCAAACTATATTTCATCAAATGTACACAAATTTATATATTATTTCGATGCTATTACATTATACTACTGCTGTTTGTAGGAAAAATTGGCACTCCATTAGAAAGATGGCTGCCATAATGGCGAACGGATTGTGAAATATATGATTTTTTGTTCACTCATATCTCCTAAATCCGTTCCTATTGTTTTGAACTGGTTGCAAATTGTGCCTTGTTTTCTTATTATTATTCTTATAATAGTAGCAAAATCATTCAGAAACTGTCCCACTTCCTTTTAAAAGTACTAGCTATCTCGTTTGATCACTTACAGGATGTCGATGTTGGTGAATCAGACCAGATTGATTTCATGAATTCGTATCTCCATCTGAAGGGGCACCTGGCAACATACTATGACATGAACGAATGCATGGCTCAAATTGATAAGTATGTCTTATTATATGACTACCATTTTCTCCTCCAAAAAAGTCTGGGCACCCCAAGCACCAATGCATATTTTAGAGTATAAAGTGGATTATCAGTGGATTCCGATGGTCTAGGGTATCAAGCCTGCAAATAGTGTGTCTGTCATGTGCAGAATGAGGTCCCCAGAGGGTGAATTTAGTAATGCTATGATAGCTTCTCACACCAAATTCACCCTCTGGGAACCTCAATCTGTTTAGGTCTCAACTGCTATGGAGACCTAGGATCAGATTGAAGTTCCCCAGTTGAAGTTGGTGATATTCACTCCTTAGTCACCTCGATTATGCATTTTATCTTCTGCAAATTAGGGAATGTAGAAACTTCCCAGAAGGAAAGAGTAACTAAAAACAATGGTAATTTGAGATAATAGATACTTCCCAGAAGGTAAGACCTAAGCAGATTGAGGTCCACAGAGGGTGAATTTGGTTATTCTAGCCCACTGTGCAGTATATAGCATCACTAAATTCACCCTCTGGGGACCTCATTCTGGAAATGACAGACACACTATTTGCAGACTTGTCTATCGCCAGCAGTTTTGAGGAATTTGACAAATTTTGTTAATTAAAGATGGTGGTCAAAATGGCCGAGCTTGTCATAAGGAAAGTACCTTTGCCCTCATGGAGTCTACACAGATATCTCAGCCATTGCTTATCAGATCTGAATGAAATTTGGTATGCAGGTAAGCCATCAGGAGGCCATTCAGGCCGTATTGCATTTTCTGCTCCAGTGTTATCCTTCTTTGTATATCTTGGTATCATGCAATTCTATTCGTCTGCCGATAGCTCAGTCATTGGTTATATGATCTCAATTAAATTGGTATGGATGTTCACCTTCAGAATACCTTTCAATGAACTGCCAAATGGTAATGTTCGCATTTTCCCTTTTATTTGCTTTTACCCTTTCGTGACGAAAAAGGACGATGATGACGATTTCGAAGACACTTGATAAATGTTAAACACTACTGAATAATCTGCGGTGTTGTTGTTGGAAAGAAGTCTCGGTTTACTGACATGGTTACAATGACAATGGTCTCGCCGATGAAAACAACAAGGACAATTACCATGATGACGATGAAGATGATGGGTAGTTTGTATATATAATGTATATATACTGCAACATTCTCAATATTTTGTATATATCTTCTACTTGTGTCTCTCAATATCTTTTTGATCAGAGATTAAAACGCATTTATTTAGTCTGATGGTAGCTGCGCTGGTGCAGCATTAAAGTTCCTGTGCCAGTGCATTCTCTTATGTATGTGAGTCTCCCATAGGAAGCCTCACATTATATAAGAGAAGGCACTGGCTTACAAGATCAAGGTAAATATTGTTAGGAAAAATTAACATTAAGAAGGATAACTCTAGAGCAGAACGGTCTTGCTGATAGAGATGGATAACTCTAAAATCAAGTGGTTATTATTACCACTTGATTTTAGTGTTATCCATCTTTATCTGCAAGACTGTTTGACCTCATGTTTCTGGCCCACAAACAATTGAAATGACAAACTTCAAAAATCAATATCTGATCACTCTGAGCTTTGATAGGTAGGTTCATCGACTCGAATCAAATATTTTTTACCCCCGAAGCCAAAGAAATAGTAATTTAGGAGCGTCTGATCGGATTGAGTACCTTTAAGTATTACTTGTTGCAGATGTCATTTACCTTCTGGGAAGGTTTTCTGGTTGTGTAAGAAACACCAGGAAGAATCACCAAGGATAACCCAGATAAATCTGGAGACGGGGACAAATTACAACAAGATGGAGGTCTTAGAGCCATCAGATATCCTGCTTAAAGACGCTATTGTCAAATCTAAAGAATATGCAAAGATGAAGACTGATAGCCCCAAGCACCACCACATTAAGAAGCATAAGAAGACATCCAAAGGTAATAGAGTACAATACGAGGTTGGAACTGGGTTCACGCTGTCACAGAAAGCGGTGTCTTCATATGTTTTTAAGAGTTATATATCCTGGAAACGCGCTAACCTACGAGATAACTGTCTGCGCCAGACCTGTTTAATGCCTAAAAATCTGTCAGGGAGATTCTGCTCCTTCAGTCAGGGAGATTTGGGTCTTGTCAGGGAGATTATAAATTGCAGCCAAAAAGTTACATTTTCACTATTTCTTCATTTGAAAAATGGTGGGTAGTGATTTTAAAGTAGTTAAATGTAATTAATCTTCACTTTGCACATTTCTGATCACATTTGAATGTATTTATTCAAATAAAAAAAATTGAATATTTTTCTTTGATTATTTATTTCATAATATCAATGTATAGCGTTATAACATTTAAAACCAAGAAAATTCTTCGGACCACGAATCCCTATACTTGGAGTCATATCGGCGTCGTTTTGATGGTCTATCAACAACTTCGTCACTGTCATTTCGCCGAATTAAAACACCGGACATTTCTAAATTTAACACCAGAACTAGTAAACTAGAAATTCTAGAATGATTTATTGCGGAAATAAACCCAACCCCAGTATATATAGCCTGTGCATTTATTTACTAACACGCCGTGTTTGGGTGCTTATAGTAATTATTGATCCCCAAAGAAAACAAACTGCCATATATTCAATTAATTTCTTTTGAAAGAGTGTGAGTCATTAGTCGCGACAAAGAAGCAGTGTAATAAACGCCAGAGGCAGGCCACAGTGTCTACTCCAGTTATCAATGGAGCACACCTGATCTCGGCAAATTCACACGTTGTTTCAATTGAAAACACTTCCACGTTCTGAGAATTTTGACATTAAATTTTTTGTTGTTGTTGATTTGATTGAAACCGTGAGATTACAAGCTTAATCTGGGAGCGCGGGAGATGAGGCCCACCTCACGATTCGATATGTATCACGATTTTTTGCAACGATACGATACACGATACATTCCAGACTGAAAATTGGACCGGTTAAATTTACAACTTTTGATTGTTCTGTTGAATTCTTCTACTATTCTTCAGCCATGTACTGGAATTATGACCCCACTTGATGTTATACATGTACCATCTCGGCACCCTGTACAGTTATTTGGCAATCAAAGATTCCTATCTTAAGGCTGAAGATATCACTCTAAAAAAAAATGTGCCGAATGGTGCACATGTTTTGAAATCTCCTTCTGTCGAGTAACCTTTAGTTTTCGTGTCTGCCATGATTTCTGTTTGAGAATAATTGTTTATGTTCCAATGAAAATTAAAATTAACTGAAAACAAACTGCTGAAGGGCATCTGACTTTCAAGAACTCATTTGAAATTTTGAAGCAACAGCATGAAACCGAAAGTGCTTCCACACCGGCGATTTAAACTTCGCCGGCGCCCCGACAATTTTTTGAGTTATCCCGCCAGGCCCGTCTCCGACCGGCTGAGAACTTTTATCATGCGATACTTCCGACATGTTAATTTGTTATTGAATATTGATTTTAAATGTCAAATATATTCAACTGACCCTCGCGATAGCGGAAGAACAATTTTGATTGGTTAACAGAAAAGAAAAATACGGAATCATTGCGATTACAGCCAATGAAAAGTGTCCTCTCAGAGAGCTTGGGCGACAAAAATGCGGATCGAAAATGTACCGGAATAATTACGAAACAAACCGCGTATCGCACCGCCGGTAAACATCGCGATTCACCGAAACCGCGGTGAATCGTTGCAGCCCTACTTTATGCATGGTGCAATAACTCAAATATTTTCTATCTGATCGGAACCAAATTTTGTATATGAATTTCTCAGCACAAAAGACAGATCGAGTTCGAATATGGGTTTGATCCGATTGTTTTTCACTGAGTTATGGCCCTTTTTCAAAAAAAATATTCACTCTTAAAAAAAAAAAATTTAATAATTTAAAAAAAAAAATGTTTAAAGTTAACAAAATTTAAAAAACTAACACCATTATATCTCTGCCAAGGGTACCCCGAGTCACCACACCAAATTTGTTTAAATCGGTCCAAAATCTTGTGTTATGTACCTGTAAATTTGTTTGGAGCGACATTAAATCAATTCATCAATTCCATCCCATGCCTTTGGACTACTTAGCTATTGATAAGGCTATATTATTTTCTGAAGTCTCTTATGCCAATGTGCAGATAATCTGATAAAGAAAGCTATGGTATCTAATTTAAAATAAATATTCATCAATACACATCACATGATATTAACAGTAGACTTGGACATCTGTCCTGCCTTGCACAGCTGAAGATATCACTCTACAGATGGTCTGAGGTCATTATAAATGTTTCAACATAAACAATTCCTGTGATTTGTTGACAGCTCTGCTATATAATTGATATTAATGGGTCAGCAGTGAGGTGGCTTATCTTGATATATATTGTTGGTAGAATTTGATACATTATCATTGTAAACTTAAATTGGACTCTCTTAACCCAAGTATTCCATGTCCAGGTCACCTTTCACATTTAACCCAAGGCTGTGGTGGTGCAGCATTACAGATCCTGTACCAGTGCATTCTCTTATATAAATGCGAGCGACCCATAAATTCCAATAATTTGTGTTATGTACATTTGTCTATAATAGAACATAACAGTATACTATAATTCAACACAAAAACTTTCAACACAAAAACTTTCATTTATGATTCCGATCATAGTAATTTACTATCGCCAAGGGATGGGTTAACATCTGCCGATCGTGATCGGCCTCTCGTTTCCGGATTCCGTTCTAGAGTTATTCATCTTTGTTTATCTGGAAATGTTTTTTGTTTTTGTCCGTCCGAGCAGATATCTCCACCACCAGTTGACGATTCTCAATGAAATTTGATATCGATGTTCACTACTATGACAGCAATCAATTGAATGTTCAATAGTTTTATTGAGTGTTCAATCGTTTATTTCCGGTTTTCCGTTCTAGAGTTATTCATCTTTGTATATTTGGATGTGTTGGTTTTTTTGTCCATATCTCCACCACCGGTTGACGGATATCAAGGAAATTTGGTATTGATGTTCACTTTTATGATGTCAATCAATTGAGTGCTCAATCGTTTTGTTCATGTTTCCATTCTACAGTTATTTATCTTTGTTTGTATGAACATTTTAGAGGCATCAGATATCCTGCTTAAAGACGCTATGGTCAACTCTAAAGAATATGCACAGATGAAGACTGATAGCCCCAAGCACCACCACATTAAGAAGCATAAGAAGACATCCAAAGGTAATAGAGTATGTTACGAGGTCGGAACAGGGTTCACGCTGTCACAGAAAGGGTTGCCTTTGTATGTTTCTCAAGAGTTATCTATCCTCGAAATGCGCTAACCTACGAGATAACCATCTGCACATTTCCGGCACATTTTGTTTAACTGTAAATATGTTTATTCCTTGAAGTCTTATCTCATTGTTAATATATGTATTGCTTAAGTATGCAAAAATAAAGGAATATATATACAGATCTTCCGTAACTCTATATCAATGAAATTTGGTACGGATGTTCACTGTTATGATGGCAATCAATTGAGTGTTCATGTTACCATTCTACAGTTATTATAACCCCACTTTCGAATAAAATGGGGGGTATACTGGATTGACTGCGTCTGTCTGTCACACTTTCTCCCTCTGTGTGTCCGTCCGTCCGTCCGTCCTCATAACTCGAACAACTACATGTATGGACCGATTTCAATAATTTTTTGTATGCAATCTCCTTAGGACCGCCTCTCCGCATGATGCTAATTGCGGTGCGGTCCGACTTTCTTTTTTTAAGTTACGCCTTACTTTTCAACTTATTTTGACTTAGAAAATTCTGTCTGACTTATTAACTTTAACAAATACGAACCGATTTCAATAATTTTAGGTATACATGCTTCTCACAACACCCTCTCTACATGATGCGGCACAGGGTTGGCTCGGACTGTTTTTCCTAACATTACACTTCATTTTCGACTTATTTTGACTTTTTTGTGGATGCTTTTTTCCCTGGAGTTGTGTGCCTTCTTAGCAGAAGTTTGGTTTGACTGACGAAACACTCGACAAAATCCATCTTAGATGTTAAGGTTGCGTTTCATTTTCTACCCTTTTTTGGGTTTCTGCAATCATTCTAACAAATATGAACCAATTTGAATATTTTTTTCTGTACAAGCTTCTTGTGAGACCATATCGATATTATTAATCCAAATTTTTCTTTAAAGTTAAAAATCTTTTTTGTTGGGTTTATGGATAATGCGGGTTGAATTTTCCACGATGGGGGTATGCTAGCACGCGAGTGCACACGTCTTGTTTATCTTTGTTTATATGAAAATGTTGGGGGTTTTTTCCCCATCCAAGCAGATACCCATACTTTGTCGGTTTGATTGGGGGTATGCCAGCACCGCCGGCACAATCGCTTGTTAAAACAATAATATCTTAATTAATTGACAATACTTTGCTGCTTTGTGATTTAACTATGACACAATATGCAAATCAGTGCACATCTATAAGGCTGTACCATACCATCGAGACCTATTTTACAGTTTTTATACCTCAATGGTACTCAATGCATTGTCAACTTTCTCATCTCTAAACATGTCAGTTATATTTTTTTTAATTTATTACCGTAAATTTCGGTGTATAATTCGCATCTTTTTTACATGAATATATAGCCCAGAATATTGGTGCGCCTTATACAACGGTAACTCAAAATTGGGGTGAAGTCTTGACTCATTTTCGGAGAGTTTGAGCCACGACCGGTAAGTACACAAGTGTCGGGAGACAAGGAGATATTCACAGCAAATATCGGCGGAGATTCAGCCACAAAACTCTCCATAAAGAAGGATAATATTCATTGAATTTAAAATATTGAACACAGTTATCTTACTCTTCACTAATATTAACTTTTATTCCCAAAATCCCGGAAAGAAAGTGTGATATAACCGGATATTTGTGAAACCGAAAGTACAAATTCTGCCTAAACAACAAAATGGACTCGTCTTACGGTTTCACCTCTAAAAGAAATGGACTCATTATTACACCATTTATTATACAAATAAACACCCCCATCTTCACTGTTATTTAGCATATTATATGCATTAGTATCTGAGAATTCAACGCAAACAGCAGCAAATTCACAAACAGTTGGCGTCCTTGACCTGACTGTGTAACAATTCTGGACACGTGCATAATTGACCCACATTCAATGACGGCGGTGTCATCGCTTTGATGTCTGCAGTGTTGCGACATAGTAGCTTCTTTTTTTTAAAGGGGTACTGTACACCAAATCCGGCCATTTATGGGACCATCTCCTGTTATCCTCAACAGAATATATGCAACAAATGAATGAATTTGAGCAATGGGTTAGTGCAAAATACACTCATGTTCTCTACGAGCAATGCCCACAACATGGTAATTATAATGAAAATGAATTTATGACTCCAGCCATTTATTCATTTCCATTATAATTACCATATTGTTTGTATCGTTCATAGAGCATGCAAGTGTATTTTGCACTAATCCATTGCTCAAATTCATTCATTTGTTGCATATATTCTGTTGAGTATAAAAGGAGATGTTCATATAAATGGTCGGATTTAGTGTACAGTCCCCCTTTAAGTTTCTGTACATTTGCTCAATGGTCCTATATTTTTTTATTTATTTTTTTCAATTTGGCCGAAATTTCGGAAAAATAGCCAAAGTAATTTAGAAATGGTGGGCTAGCATCACTAAATTCACCCTCTGGTGACCTTGTTCTGCTTAGGCCCCATCTTATCTGGAATGTATCTTTATTATCAAATAACAAGTGTTTTAGTTTCTATAGAAACTTCTTCACACAGCTTTTTTTTCTTTTTTAGTTTAGATTAGTTTCTCTATATCCCCAAATTGGCACATGACCAGGGTCCGCGCTGGACCGAAATTAAATTTTGCCAAATGAAAATATTTTTTGCCAAATGCTATCATTTTCGCCAACCTTAATTCTTATGTTTCGACACTCGCGGTTTGAACGACTTTTGATATGGACAGAAAAGCAGTTAATTAACAATTAATTAAACTCGCATCTCTATTGTGGTTTATAATACAACAATAAGCCAATCACCTAACAATTCAATGGTAGAAGGGTTGCTTCATCAGAAGGGCACATCACAGGAGGATTAGCTATGTAAACACCACCCCACCACCACACCACATACTAGTAATCCATCCAACTATCGGAACTAAGGCTATGAGATTAACTGCATCTTAATAGAGGTGTTAACTTTTCCTTGAGGAAGTAAAAAGTGCCAAATGTGAATAATTTTTGCCATTGGCAAATTTGGCAAGTGGCAGCGCGAACCCTGCACATGACATATTGCATAATCAATGTTCCCAATGGGTGTACATCACAATTTTCACCATTTGGGAACTTCAATCTGAGTCTTTATCTCCCATAGCAGATGAGGCCATGCAGAATGAGCTCCCCAGAGGGTGAATTTGGTGATTATAGCCCACTGTGCGGGATAGCATCACTAAATTCACCCATTCTGCAAATGTCTGGTACCTTATTATCACCTCGATTATGCATTTTATCTTCTGCAAATTAGGGATATAGAAACAGTAGGGAAAGAGTAACTAAACAGAATGTTAATTTGAGACAATATGTACTTCCCAGAAGATGAGGCATAAGCAGAATGGGGTCCTTAGAGGGTGAATTTAGTGATAATGACCCTCTGTGCAGGGTAGCGTCACTGAATTCACCCTCTAGAGACCTCATTCTGCAAATGGCAGACACACCGTTTCAAGGCCTAGCTGATACCACCTTTAAAACGTGTTATAAAATGTTTTTATTTTTATTGTGTTTCCAGCTGCTAAAGACAAATCTGTTGAAGAAACAAAAGCCAAGGAACCCGATGAGGCTGTCCAAAATGAGGAAGAATTGAGTGGAAGTGACAGTGATGATGCCGAGGTCAAGGATAACTCTGATGTCGAGGGTCAATATGGGGTCAAGAATGAATCAGTTGTGAAGGATGGCTCTGAGGTCAAGGATGAACCTAGGGTCAAGGACGGCTCTGAGATTAAAGTAAACAAATTCAAAACAGCCGGGACTGTTGTCGGGACAGTTATAGCTGCTAGAAAAGCAGTGGATCGTAAAAACCAAGGAAGCAAGATGTGTACGCTACAGTGATTTTATATTGTAAAACAACTATTATCAGTAATTATGCATTTCAACTTCTGCACAGATTTCAATATACATTCATAATTTAATCATAAGCTATCAATTCACCGAATACAGTAAAACAATTGGTTAAATTGTCACTTAATTAGCCATTAAGGTTATTTCTCGGTAACCTTAATCAGTGTCGGCCACTCTTTCAGATAGCACAGATAGTTTCGGGATGGCAGCTGCACACGTTTTTGACAAGTTGCCAGAGTTGTTAACTTTTCCATGGCTGAAGCTTTCTGAAATTTTATGAAACCCCTGTGCCAATGCATTCTCCTATATATAAGTCTCGCATATATAAGAGAATGCATTGGCCTAACAATATTTACCTTGGCCTTGAAAGCCAGTGCATTCTCTTATAGATGTGAGGCTCCCTGTGGGAGACTTACATTTATAAGAGAATACACTGGCAAAAACATTTCAGGCACGTATGCTCTGATTTTTACCTTTCGACCCTTGTTGGGACCCACCCACCCCCGCGTCCAAATTTTGTTCTGTTTTCGACAGTTTTTTCCAACCATTATTGGACACCCACCCCCCCCCTTTTAACACTAAAACAGAGATTTGCGGGGGGAATTTCACTGTAAACAGCTGTAAATGAAGTTCTGTGCATACTATTTGTCATGGATGCTTACAGAACACTGACATGTAAATAGGAACGAGTCATTTTGGGGTCATTCGGCCAAAAAAACATGGCTGCCAGCGGCCATCTTGGATTTCAAAATTTGCAACAAAATACAACACGATAACTGCCTGCAGTCACTTTAGCAGTTAGAATTACACAATTTCTCATATTCTAAGGTGTTTTAAGCCAAACTCATTGCAAAAACAGTAAAAACAAAAAACTTGTAGGAAATTTTGTTTTGAGTTGCAGACAAAATTGTCCCATCGACCCACCCCGGCATACGTGCCCGGAAAAAAAATCCCCCCCCCCCCCTGAATACATTAAATATTTTATGCTTGTTTTATGTGCACTCACTATTTAAAAACATATTTAGAACGTTTTGAATTTATTTTATATTTTGAAGCTCAATTCTGTGATTTCAATGAGGCCTTATTACTGAAGTTTATCATGTGATAAATTTACTTATTTCCATATCGTTTCATTCCGTCACAATTTATAAGCAGTGTATGTTTGTTAATAATTATTATATCTTATTAAAAAGAATTTATTATTTATTTCCCTCCTATGACTTTAATGCAAAGTCAATTTCTAATTTCTCAGGACAAAAAAATTTGATGCATACATGCTCTTTTAAATTAATTTTTATTTCTGAGGTGTAAACGGCAATCTACAGTAATGCCCTAAATAATCGACTCCTTAACCACAGCAGAATTATGGGTAATTTTTAAGGATTTAGTCCGAAATATGGTTTGTTGCCATTCATTGGAAGCTCTCAGTGGTTAAGGAGTCGATTATTTAGGGCATTAATCTACCTCTGCATCAGCTAGATCTGGGTCTAATTTCAGTTGCCCATGTCCATTATGTCCCCAACAGATATCCGTAATAGTTAGTTGATAAATTCCATATGATTTATTTTTAAAAAAAAATCCCAATCACGTATGGCCGACACATTTTTAACAGATTTGCAGACGAAATGCATCACATGTCTAACAAATGTTAGTACCCAGTTACAGTATTGAATCGGAAATCTAATTATCTAAACTGGTAAATGCATCTGTTCAAATCTCAATTCTGTGAGTGTTTGTATAAAAATGTACTGCAATTATTTTGTATTAATTAGAACTTTCCCCAACAGATTATAGCAAATAAAAAGTTGACACAGGGTTCCAGGTTTCTGGAACCATTCGCAGAAAAACAAGAAATTGACTGTGTGGCCTAACACTGAAACGTATCACATATATATGTTATTTATTTCCATGTATTTTGATTCCGTCCTCACAACTTAAGTAGTGATATATTTTATATATTTTTCAATATACTTTTTTCAGAATTTCTAAATATTTATGAAATTATAAATGTTTTATGTTTTGAATATGTTATTTATAATTATTTTAATATTGATCATTTAATTGAGGTTTAGCATCAGGAGGGCTTTCAAAAGAGAGTTCAGTTATGTTGTTTGCATTTTCCGTTCAATAGTTATCCCCTCTTTATTTATCTTTAAATGTTTAATTTGTTTTCGTTCGTTCATATGTATATCTTTTTAACTTTGGTTTCTGTCCTGCCCATGTTTCAATTGGCACCATGGGGGTATCCCAGCACCCAAGGTGCAACTTCTTGTTTGGATTGGGTGGGACTCAATCCCCTGCCTATGACACCGAGTGCGCCTTGTGACTCAAAGTCCAATGTCAATACCGCATGTACATGCAGCATCTAAAATTTGGCAGATTGTATATAGTCTCAGGCATGTACACAGGGCAATGCTCAGCATGTCTCGGAGACAAGGACATATAACATGCAGCTGCTCTAAAAATTGCCATATATTAATGTTAGTGCTACCCAATATATAATACTATATATGTCAGGCCCGATAAATAAAATAGTTTGTTTCTTACAGAATGAACCTGCACCACCTACATATTTATGACATGTCATTAGACAACGATAATAGCCAGGTTCAGCCACACATATTCTAACTTGTAATGTGTGTTACTATGGTATGGCTATAACATGGGAACAGTCACTTGATTTTTCATGTGGAACTAACACATTTATAGATATCGGCCAATGTAGCAAAACATGTAACTAATAGTATGGTGGTGAGGACAAGCTGTCACAATGCAACCAACCAATAATCTCTGTACAGGCAAACCCCATTTTCCTGCACAACATTGCATGGTCGCTCGTTCTGTTATCAGAAGATTGGATTATTAAGTTTTGTATGCTACACATTGGACACAAAACTTCTAAACAGTTTGACATTTACGGTACGTGTAGGCTAAATGGTCACGCGAGTCAGGTGATGGCAACACATGTTACAAGTTACACATATGTGTGGCTGAACCTGGCTATTCTGAACAAACTGCTGTGTGCTATAATAATATGAAATTTTATATGATTATTTATTGTCTATTTTAATGATGGTAACATGCTATATTTAGCTATATTGTATATTATCTTTAACCATATTTCTATCAGAATGATGAAAATTTGAATTCAAATAAATATTTATATATATGTCATGATTTTGATCTGTATTTCCCCCCGTAAGTCAGATTTAGCCCATAATTGGATCACGTCCCACAGTGTGTCTTAGATGATTCACCAAATTTCACTACGATTGGTCGAAGATAACCTGAGATCGAAGTTGGTCCACAAAGGCCGTATTTACACTCATAAACGAATCCGCAGAATGGTGGTTGGTCAAAATGATGTCACGTCTGAATTTGACCGTCTGTTAACTTTTTTGGTTTCCGACCGATAACTCCAGTTTGGATTATTTGATCTGAACCAAAGTTGGTATGTTTATTTCCCAAATAAAGATACAGGCCAAGTTTTGGGTTCTGTCCAATTATTTTCGCATGAGGTACGGCCCTTTTTCGACTTAGAATTTGATGCATTTTGGTACTGAAATTAGAGGTATATTAGATATTCTTTTGTAAGCTCAAATTATTATTTTATTTTGCGGTGGTACAATTTGAAATGGCTAAAGGGCATATTTTGCCATGCCCTAGCGATGTTCTTGTTAACATTTGTATAGCACCTATTCCACAACAGAATTGTGTTCGTGTGCGCTGTTAATAAAAGAGCCGATAAAAGTATATATACAGTAAAAAACAGATTGAATAAGAAATATGTGAGGGTTAAAGTAAGTTGAGCTGAATCAAAAGAGATACACGAATCCTAAAAAAGATGCTTAAAATACATCTGCAATTAAAGGTCAGTCTGAGAAACAAAAATCATAAAACAGCCATTGACAGTGAGATTAAGCCAGTTGATTCTAAATGCGATTTTAAAAAGGTGTGTTTGCGGGATTCCATAACATCAGTTTGAGATCGTCAGGAAGATTGTTCCACAAGGTAGGTGCGGCAACACGGAAAGCTCTATCCCATAACATGCAATGACTGGACTTAGGGAATTACTTAGAGAATCACTTCTGCATCAGAAGTTTGGATGCAAGTTGGTCTCAATGTTCTATGCATGGAACACAGGTCCCCAGAACAAATATTTACCCCACCCCCAATAATATTTAATCCTATAGAAAGTTAGAAAACTTTAGAAAAATGAAAAAAATCACTTTTTTAAATTCTACAAACTTGTTCAAAATACACAAAAATAATATTTGTTACATAAACGCCTCATAAATAGGTAGAAAGATATATTAATATTACTCTTCAATTTGATGTATCCTGTGTAAAAATTGGTTCAGATGAACTCTGGTTATGAGCACAGGTCTGACAGGTTTTACTTGTTCGACATGATGTCCGCTCCAGCATGGTCAAAGACTCAGTTTTTATACATACTCGCGCCAAGTTTGTGGACTTTGAAAAAATTCATTTTTTTCAAGTTTTATACCTTTCTGTAGGATTAAGTATTATTGGGGGGTTGTTCAATTTTTCTTCTGTGGCATGGAACACTTGAAAGTGTTCCCAGACCTCAAGTCACAACAATTGACATTTCAATAGATGTAAAGGTCACTGACCAAAATATTCCCCAATGAAGGTGGTAGGTTCATAACTCTAAAATAAAAAACATAAAACATTTCTATGTCGAAAAATGGTAATAACTCCGTGAAAATGACTCCGACTGAACTCAAAATGCTTGTTAACATCTGTGCCAAGTTTTTAAATAATTTACTGGAAAAGGATGGAATACAGGCTCGGACAAAAGACACGTCCCAGGATGTACGATTCTATGTCGAAAAAGCAAAATACTCAGCCAAAATGACTCCGACCGTAGGTGCGCAGTTTCCCATGCTGGTTGACATCTCTGCCAAGTTTTTTTTTTAAATTGACTGGAAAATGACGGAATACACGAAAAATGTGTCACAGGATGTACGATACTATGTCAAAAAGGGCATTAACTCCACTAAAATAAGTCGGACCGAACTCAAAATCACAGGTGCGCAGGTTCCCATGCTGGTTGATATATGTGCCAAGTTTTAAAAAAATTTACCAGAAAATGACGGAATACAGGCTCAGATAAAGTTCCGGACGGACTCAAGCACGGACACACAGATGAGGGTCATTACTATAGTCCTTACGACTTAATTTGTTCATACCAGCGCACACCAGAAAGCAATAAACAGCATTTATAAACATAATTTTGTACGGTCAATCCCTTAATCACTTATTGACGGCAACAAAAATTCAGATGTGGCAAAATTATTTTTGTCTGGCAATAATACTGGCGTAGTATGCTGGTCATGATAAAGGGGTCACTTGCCGACAAGCCTGCAAATAGTGTGTCTGTCATTTGCAGAATGAGGTCCCCAGAGGGTGAATTAAGTGACGCTATCCTGCACAGTAGGCTAGCATCACCACCTTGTCCCTCTGGGGACCTCAATCTGCTTAGGCCTCATCTTCAGGGAAGTATCCATGGTCTCAAATTAACATTGGTTTAGTTACTTTATATAGTTTCTATATCCCCTAATTTGCAGAAGATAAAATGCATAATCGATGTGAATATCACCAATTCAACTGGGGAACTACAATCAGATCCCAGGTCTCCCATAGCAGAATGAGGTCCCCAGGGGGTAATTTGGTGATGCTAGCTTGCTGTGTGGGATATTGTCACTAAACTAACCCTCTGGGGACCTCATTCTGCAAATTACAGACACACTATTTGCACTGATAAATGTGGATTTGATACACAGCTTTCGGAGTGTGGTGAAAGGTACACAGATATCAGTTAAAGATGGGAACATGTTTCCAGGCTAAATTTTCAAAAGCTATTTTACTTCATATGTAGATTCTAGGGTATAAAATCACATGTTTGGAATGAGAATTTCTACATGAAAGATGCTATTGTTTGATATTTAATGTATACGATATGCATTTATTTCACACCATTTCAATGTTTTAGATGGACACAAATTTTTTTTATTTTTTCAACAAAAGAAAATTATATTTCTTGGTATTTATATATTAATAGGTCTAGCTTATATCTCATTTTTGTTCAACAACTTTTTAAAACAACAAAGCAGACATTTTTTTTTAAATTAGATCTTTTGTGTTGTAACTGAAGGTCTGGAATATATCTGTTAAAAGTGGCAATATCATGACCTATCAAGAATAATATAAAAATAAGTGACATTACCTTCACTTCGAGTGGCAGAGACAACATATTTAAAGTCATGTGGGGTATAGTATAATGTATAATCATGCTCGCCCATATAGTTGACCCTAATGAAATCGGACATCTAGTGTCAAATTTTTCAATAGTTGGAAATGTTATGCTTGACACAACGTATTTGGAGATTTTACACCACATTGGCATTGTTCTCATTGTTTGATTTTCCAACCAGTAATTAGTGGGGAATTTGTTGTTTTTAGAACTATATACAGAAGCATGATTTTTCTACTTTGGGTCAAAATTTTGGTCTGAAATGGCCATCAGTTTCAAATTTCCAACTCTTAAGTCAGGTTGGAAATTTCAATCATTGGGAAAGCTTGAGGCACCAGTTGGAAAAATCCAACCCAAATGGATGGGTGCTACAAATGGAATTCTGCAAACCTTACTTATTATAAAGGGATTATAAATGGATTCTAGTATCGCATAAATGACTTGAGTCCCAGATTACCAATCATCATTATATATATATATATATACTAGCAGGTGGACCCGACTTCGTCCAGGCTGTTTCCCCTCTGCTTTTCGGCGATTTGACCTTGAATTGTCCATTTTGAAGGTCAAGGTCAGGTGGGGTCACGATTTGACCCGTCCAGAACACTGCCCGGACAAAAGTACCCGTCGAAATTCATCAGGTTTTACCTGATTTGACCTCGAATTGATCATTTTGAAGGTTAAGGTCAGGTCGGAGTCACGATTTTGACCCGTCCAAAACACTCAGTGGACAAAAGTAACCCCACGTATCAAATTTCGTCGAAATCCCATCAAAATTCGGGATTTGACCTTGAATCGACCCGATTTCAAGGTCACGTCGCACGGGCAAACGAATAGGCTTACGACACTCCCCATACGAAAGTATCCCCAGACACTAATTTTCATCGAAATCCCGTGATACTCGGGCGTTCGACCTTGAAATGACCCGATTTCAATGTCACGTCGCACGGGCAAATTAATAGGCCCATGCCACTCCCCGGCCGAAAGTACGCCCACATACCAAGTTTCATCGAAATCGGCTAGGCCGTTTTCGAGTCCATCGCGAACACACAGACAGACAGACACACACACACACACAGATTTCCCAAAATATATAATAGACTAGCCGATGAGCCCGACTTTGTCCGGGCTATTCAAAAACCAAATTTCAAGTCGATAGCTCCACCCGTTTCCGAGATCTGGTCTGCGCGGAGCTTGCGTCGCACGGGCTCGGCGACCCGATAAAAATCGTATCCGGGGCAAGTTACATTCACATAGCAAATTTCAAGTCGATAGCTCCACCCGTTTCCGAGATCTCGTCTGCGCATGCGCTGCACGGGCGTCGCACGGGCTCGCCAATACGACAAGGACGACCGCCTGGTCAAACTACACACACGTACCAAGTTTCGTCCCGATCGGTCGAGAATCGTAGATTTGTATAAAAGACATACAGACAGACATACAGACAGACAGACAGACAGAGGTCTTCAAAATATATAGGAGATATATCTTATTTTTAATATAGGGGCCTACCCATTGGATAATTTAATTAACATACGCTGCAGGCCGAAAGTGCAGAAATCGTTCGAATAAATATCCCGTAACAGCCGCGATTGCCTTGAAAGAGAACCGTAACACTCATAAGTTGTTATTAGGAGGTTAATGCTCCAAACTATCAACCCACATCGGGATATTTCTTCAGGTATTTTACAGAAGAATAACACGTACAGATATGGTTTATTCTTAGAATGCGTTTCACATTCGATATGCCACCGAAAACAAAGGCATTACTTTTACATGGCTTGCTTTTCAGTGATTACATGTTGATAATTACACATGAACTCGCTAAATCCGAGTTCAAACGTTCAGGTTTCGGTAAAACGGCACTTATGCAGCCTCTGTTCGTTCAGGAATGTTTAATGTGTTTAAGATATATATAAGGGCATGCGCATGATTTTGTCCCGAAAATAAGCCCCGGATCGAACCGTAACAAATCAATCAAGAACCGTCACAACACCGGCGATAGAACGACCTCCGATGTAACATCTTAATTGTTGGTATGTGAATGCCTTAGTAGATATTTACACACACGGGTTTGGTTCAATTATATTAGTAGGGTGGATTTACCCGTGTTGAGTTTATATGGACATACACCAGCATGCATGCACACCCACAAACTGAGACTATTAAGTCACGTCCCTGCATATGGTGAGTGAATCGCCGATACAGTTCGTTGATATACCGCCCTTAAAGGGGTACTGTACGCCATTTTCAATAAATTCCCGGTGATAACAACGATCTAGTATCGATACTATATAGAAATATAAGTAATTTGAGTCGAAGATGTATTCTGTAAACGCTCAGGTTAATAGGCTATCTTAAAATTTAATAATTTAAAAGTTAATAATTTAATATAAATTGATTTTATGGCTCCAGCCATAAAATGGCGTCTCTTAATATTGGAATTTCCGTGTACAAAACGTAATCAAATTATAATTGAGGGATACTGGATTAATAAAACAATTGCACACACGATCGTTTGAAACATTATGCTTATACGGGGAGAAAACCCAAGCCACTCATTGACTAGTGACCATACACTAACTTAAATGAGTATATGGGACTACTAAGCATATACTATAATGTTTATTTGATTCATTTGGTTGAAAACTGTACAAAAATTACCCGACAACGACAATTTGTATTTTTGCATTCCGGTAAATTTGCCATCCGTAACAATACTTCGTACTCAACATACTTTCAAAAAATGGAAAAGTTGTTACCTTATTCTCCGACTCGGGGATTATAGAAACCAACAACAACATCTTGGGTACAGTACCCCTTTAAATCGATGATTTTATATTAATGAAATGTTCGAACATTATAGAATCACCATTCGCTAATGACGTAACATTGCTCCAATGAATGCTCGACACAATTCAAGAGCCGGGGAATCCCCTCGGTAGTTCCAATTAATCGAGGCTTCTACAGGCTTCTAGAATCATAACATTATACAGCCTGTGGCCGCTTGTGGTGGCCGTTTGTTTTCGTTTCGTTGGTGAGTAATCGCCTTATATATATTAACTGGTGGGAGTGAATGTTTACATGATAACTGCGTCATAAATGCTCTGACAAATTGCGTTTATATATCGTGAAATTGAAAGTAGTACTATATGTCTTATATGTATCGTATATCAATAACAACTCATTCAGATCAATGTTATATAGTAATCAATATATTTACAATTACGTTGCAATTCATGTGTATTATTAGAATGGTCCATAGCCAGTATAGAGTGGCAGGGCTCAGAATATTGCGTCTGATAATTATTTGCGAAATGAAGTCCTCAGAGGACGAAGTTAGTGATGCTGCACAACACAGCAGCCTATCGTAACCAAACTAATCCTCTGTGGACCTCATTCTGCATGGCACAATCTGCTATGGGAGACCTTGACTCAGATTTAAAGGCACACAATCCGATTCGATTTAAATGCCCCTTCAGTTATCAGAATCGATTAATTGCCCAAAAATAATGTTAACCACAGTCAACTATAGTATAAAATTGCCCAAAACCTGTTAATTATCAATATTTTTTCAATGAAATTTTGCCGGTTTGTAAAATATCTGACACAAAAAGCCACTTGATTTTAGAGCTATCCACCTTTATCCGAAATTTGGCCTGAGACCGTCTTCTCGTCGACTGTTTACTGGGCCACTAAAATAATCGGTATTGAAAAATAAAAATAATTAAAAAACCGATATCTGATCACTCTGAGCTTTGATGGGTGGGTTCCTCGACTCGAATCAAATATTTTTTACCCCCGAAGCCAAGGACACAGTAATTTGCGAGCGTTAATTCGGATAAATGCATCTTTAAGTTCCAAGATGGTGATGTGCACCCATTCCATTAAAACAAAATCCCAGGGTAGGTGTTTGCACCATGGGTAATTGGAACACGACATGTAAAATATCCCTGGCTGTAACCAGGTGCATACCCTGGTTTTACACATGTATATGACACCAAGGTTCAACCTGGATACGTTGTTCCAATTTCCCAGGGTAGAAACCCATGTACAGTGCACCTGGGTGAATTTGGGTACAAGTGTACCCGGGTGCAAATATCCCGTGTTTTACCCAGGTTGATAACCTGGTGTTACCCAGCACTGGTGCAAAGTTGCCAAAACCCATGTCACACCACATGTATATGGGCACCTGGGTCCCCCCTGGGTACATTGTTCCAATGAACTTCAACTCTGTTTGTGAACGTCTGGCGCCCGGTGGGCAGTTTGTTTTCAGTTCATTTTAAAAGTAATCGTTGCAGACACTAAAACTAAACGTTATTTAGAACGGGAGTTCAAATCCTGTGTACCCTTCAGCACATTTATTTGTGAGAGTGGCCCTACTAGGCCTATTATTCTAAAAAATAATTCCTTAACCATCACCACCGGGGCCTGCATGTAACGTGCTCCGCCCCCCTCCCCTTGCGCTACCCATATACGCCGCTTCTATACACACGCCTGCTTCACGTTAATGGTACTATAATAAGGACTTATTATATAGTACCATTAACGTGAAGCAGGTGCGTATATAGAAGCGGCGCAAATGGGGGGCAGCGGAGCACGTTACAGGCCCCTGTGGTTGAAACTTCGATAGACGCGGTATAGCGACGAAAATACACAATAATATATACCGTCGCGACAGGTACACCCAATGTTAGTCGCGTGGTGTGTGGTTGGAACATTAAACTATCGATCAGAACGCATTTAATCAACATTTGGTCTGAAATAACCAGCTAATATTGTGTTAGGCATGAAGTTTCGAAATGTTGAAATGTTTGCCAAATGAATGGGGAGGACAATATACCCCGACCCAGACGCCACGTCACTGTATACATATATACATATATGTAGATAACTGGAAGCATTATATAAGGTACACATATAAAGATAACATAGGATGCTTTGTAGATATTTCTGGGAAATTTTATTCTAAAATAAATAATGCATGTTTCCACACACGTATAGACCACAGCTATACACATGGGTGGAACCACATACACTCAAGGTCTAGCCTGGTCGTCAAAGTCTATATGTGAGCTTAAAGATACATAATCCGAATTAGCACTCCTAGGTTACTATTGCTTTGGTTTCGGGGGGTTAAAAAATATTCGATTTGAGTCGAGGAACCCACCCATCAAAGATGAGAGTTGTCAGATATAGATTTTTGACATGTGTTATTTTTCACAATGCACCTGGATTATTTGGCGGCCTCTCAAACATTCGACGAGCCGACCGGCATACTATCGATGCCAAATTGCGTTGAACAAAATGGTTATATATAACGCGTTTTAGGTAACTTTTATACTATACATGTAGTAACTTTGACACAGTGGTTAGTATTATTTTTTGGTAATTAATCGATGCTGATAACTAAAGCGTCTTTTTAAGAAATGTTGGTGTTGTTGTTGTTGTTGGAATATGGTGATACGGGGACAATCCAATCGGAGTATGTACCTTTAACTTATACGGAATTGGCACTATGGCGACATGGGCGCATTCTGGACCCCTTGACCGAGGTTTGCCGAATGACCATGGCGATGTTGGTGCCAAAACATGTGCAAATGTCAGCGGAACAACATAATTATCCAAAATGCGTTGTATCCGCTTCGGAGAAATTTTATAATTCATAATGGCGCGCAACATGGTACTGAATATGACATGCCGCCTTAAATATGAGCATAACATCAACATTGTGCATGGAAATGGTGCATTTACGTTCGAGTGTTTGTCAACAATTTCCTTTAGCACGGGCTACAGGTCATACCTTTGGTCGGATCATTGTGAAATTTGTCATAGGCGTTGACATTGACGAGTAATTTTTGGGTTACTCGGCCAAAAAATATGGCCGCCAGCGGCCATCTTGGATTTCAAAATTCAATCCATTAGCACGGGCTACAGGCCGGAGTGTTAGTCTGATCACCATGAAATTTGTCGTGGAAGTTAATATTGACATGTAGTTGAGAACGAGTCATTTTGGGGTAATTCGGCCATAAAACATGCCACCAGCAGCCATTTTGGATTTTACTCTTTGTATGACTAAATCCTTTGACACGGGCTCTTTGATCAGATCATCGTGAAATTTGTCACGGATGTTAACATTGACATGTAAATGGGAACGAGTCATTTTGGGGTCATTCGGCAAAAAACATGGCTGCCAGCGGCCATCTTGGATTTCAAAATTCAATCCAATAGCACGGGCTACAGGCCGTACTGTTTGTCTGATCATCATGATATTTGTTACTTATGTTAATATTGACATGTAGATGGGAACGAGTCATTTTGGGGTTATTCGGTCATAAAACATGGCCGCCGGCAGCCGTCTTGGATTTTACTCTTTGCATGACTAAATTTTTGGCAGGGGCTACAAGTCGTACCTTTGGTCAGATCATCATGAAATTGTTCATGGCTGCTAACATTGACATGTAGATGGGAACGAGTCATTTTGGGGTCATTCAACCATAAAACATGGCCACTGGCACCCATCTTGTATTTTACTCTTTGCATGACTAAATCCTTTGGCATGGGCTGCAAGTCGTACCTTTGGTCGAATCATTATGGCTCTTGACGTTGACATGTAGATGGGAATGAGTCATTTTGGCGTCATTCGGCAAAAAAACATGGCCGCCAACGACCATCTTGGATTTCAAAATTCAATCCATTAGCACGGGCTACGGGCTACAGATATTTCGTCTGATCATCATGAATTTTGTCATGGATGTTAATATTGACATGCAGATGGGAACGAGTCATTTTGGGGTCATTCGGCCATAACATATGGCCGCCAGCAGCCATCTTGGATTTTACTCTTTGCACGATTAAATCATTTGGCACGGGCCACAGGTCGTACCTTTGGTCGGATCATTATGAAAGTTATCATGGCTGTTGACATTGACATGTAGATGGGAAACGAGTTATTTTTGGGTCATTCGGCCATAAAACATGTCCGCTGGCAGTCATCTTGAATTTAACTCTTTGCATGACGAAATTCTTTGGCACACCTTACAGTCCACTACTCTCAGCCGATCATCACACCAAACTTCATATTAATCTTGATATTGATCTACTAGATGGAAGTTGTCAAATGTTTTTGAATTTCATTTGAAAACATAGCCGTCAGCAACCATCTTGGATTTTACTTTATCTATTATATATTTTGGAAGATCTGTTTGTGTGTCTGTGTGTGTGTCTGTGTGTTCGCGATGAACTCGAAAACGATCGAGCCGATTTCGATGAAACTTGGTATGTGGGGGTATTTTCGGCCGGCGGGTGGCATGGGCCTATTAATTTGTCCGTGCGACGTGACCTTGACCTTGAAATCGGGTCATTTCAAGGTCAAACGCCCGAATATCACGGGATTTCGAGGAAACTTGGTATGTGGGGGTACTTTCTTATGGCGGATCTCATAAGCATATTCATTTGCCCGTGCGACGTGATCTTGACCTTGAAATCGGGTAACTTCAAGGTCAAATCGCCAATTTTGATGGGATTTCGACGAAATTTGATACGTGGGGTTAGTTTTGTCCACTGATTGTTTTGGACGGGTCCAATTGTGACCCCGACCAGACCTTGACCTTCAAAATGATCAATTCAAGGTCAAATCGGGTAAAACCGGATGGATTTCGACGGGCACGTTTGTCGGGTACTTTTGTCGGGCAGTGTTTTTGGACTGGTCAAATCGTGACCCCACTTGACCTTGACCTTCAAAATGGACAATTCAAGGTCAAAGCCCGGACGAAGTCGGGTCACCTTCTAGTATATATATATCTTCATGTTTATAATCTAGTATTACTTAGACATTTCAACTTTCCGCATTCCTAATCGCTCCATTGACTGTAACACATGAAATTATTCAAGTTGAGCTACAGTGTCATTGACACTTTCATTTTGAGAATATGTGTATGTACATATTCTCACATCATAGCTCAACAATGCCTTATCATAATTCCCAGTATTAATAGGTGTCATCGTTTAACCAGTGAATGTGGTCTGAAGCCAACTAATATCTTGATACCAGAGGCCAATCCACACCTGCGATGACTGTTATGTGACAATATGTGATAACTGTGATATTATACTCAATTATTGGGATATCAAGTATCTGGAGTGAAACAAATTTTATTAAAGATGGCAAGATGTAAGATGTAACTAGTTCGGAAGCCAGGTTTGTGCAATCTTTTATACGAGAGTTATGGCACCTAGTTTGTCTATTTTTAGCGATTTTGATCTACAGGACAAGTTCGAATATGGGTTCTGTTTAATTATTTTCACATGAGTTACGGCTATTTTTCGACTTATTATTAATAATTGAGCTATTGTCATGGCTTGGTATTCGTCGTCCATGTGTGCGTGTGCGATAGGTGTCAACAATACAGGCTACATGTCGTACCTTTGGTCGGATCATTATGAAATTTGTCATAGTTGTTGACATCGACATTTAGACGGGAACGAGTCATTTTGGGGTCATTCGAAAAGAAAAAATGGCCGCCATTTCAAAATGCAATCCATTAGCATGGGGTACAGGTCGTAATGTTCGTCTGGCCGTCATGAAATTTGTCATGGATGTTAATATTGACATGTAGATGGGAACGAGTCATTGTAAGGTCGTTCGGCCAAAAAACATGGCCGCCGGCAGCCATCTTGGATTTAACTTTTTGCGTGACTAAATCCTTTGGCATGGGCTACAGGTCGTACGTTTGGTCACATCAAAATGAAATTTGTCATGGCTGTTAACATTGGGTAACATTCCACAGTTTCAACAGACAGGGGCCCAGCAATAGGGGACATAGATTCATTGAAATTTATCTGAAATATGACCCCGAACCATATAGACAATATATATATGCCTCAAATTAATACAGAGTACAGAATAGACATTCAGAATTTGATACATAATGCCCATAATATATGGGGTATCAAGAGTTATGGCCCTTGATCTTTTGATAGAAAATGTGATTTTTATTCAAAAAATGGCCAAAATATTGCATTTTCATACACAAGGGGCACGAATACCAGAAATTTTCGAGCATGGTCACATATGCTGGTTCAAAGGCCTCTGACTTCCAACATCAACATTTCAAACTTTTGCCGTTTACAATTCCATAAAATCTATTTTGAATGCAGATGACATGTTTTTGGTGCTAAAACATTGACCCAGTATCTAGAGCCACTGTTTCGCAGAATAAAATGCTTTAGCACGGGCTACATGTCGTACGTTTGGTCAGATCATAATGAAATTTGTCATGGATGTTAACAATGACATGTAGATGGGAACGAGTTATTTTGGGGTCATTATGCCATAAAACATGGCCGCTGGGAGCCATCTTGGATTTTACTCTGCATGACTAAATCCTTTGACACGGGCTACAGGTTGTACCTTTTGGTCAGATCATTATGAAAATTATCATGGCTGTTGACATTGACATGTAGATGGGAATGAGTCATTTTGGCGTTCTTCGACAAAAAACATGGCTGCTAGGAGCCATCTTGTATTTCAAAATTCAATCCATTCGCACCAGCTATGGACCGAAGTTTTTGTCTGATCATTATGAAATTTGTCATCCATGTTAGTATTGACATGTAAATGGAAACTGTTCATTTTGGGGTTATTCGGCCATAAAACATGGCTGCCGGCAGCAATCTTGGATTTTACTCTTTTCATAACTAAATCCTTTGGTATGGGCTACAGGGCATACCTTTGGTCGGATCATCGTGAAATTTGTCATGGCTGTTAACATTGACATGTAGATGGGAACGAGTCATAAGGGCTCATTCGGCCATAAAACATGTCCTCTGGCAGCGGTCTTGGGTTTAACTCTTTGCATGACTAAATCCTTAGGCAACACTACAGTCCACTTCCCTTATTCGATCATCACCAAGCTTCATATTAATCTTGATCTACTAGATGGAAGCTATCAAATGTTTTTGAATTTCACTGGAAAACATAGCCGCCAGCAACCATCTTTTTTTTACTTTATCTATATTTCTTCATGTTGATAATCTAGTATTACTGAGACCTTTCAACTTTCAGCATTCCTAATTGGTCGATTGACTGTAACACATGAAATTGATCCCTTTCCAAGTTGAGCTACAGTGTCATCGACACTTTCATTGAATGGTAGTTATATTGAAAGTAGTAGGGTAGCTGAGTTTAAAATTATGGTCGAATCGTGTGATTAGCTTGTCAAATTAGAAATTGACAAAGCTGAAACTTGCGGTCATCTTGGGTTTTCATGCGGATTGTCGAGAAATATTTTTAGTGGCCCGGCCTGTAATGATCATTAATGCATCAAGATAAAGAATGAAAATCACCAAATTCATGGATCGATATCATAGTACAGTCAGTGTTGATTTCATGTAATTTAATTTGATCAAAACACGTTTAACCTAACACACATTATTTTGTTCATCTCCCACGAAAATGAACCTTAAACATGCCAGGGTGTGTGTTATAGCCGGCTGCCGGTGGGCCATAAAAATCATGAGCGGAAGTGTAAATACTCAGTTCGAGAACATTACCATTCATACAATATACCAGACATTGCGTTAAGTATATAAATCCCATTGTTGTTTCAGATCGAAAGACAATTGACGACCGTCTATCCGTCTGCTGAATGGTATCCCTCGTTTTCTTCAGAGGTATTGTTGTGCTTTGTGAACCGGAACGACCATGGATGACGATTACAGCATTGATGAGGTGGACGGAAAATGGTTAGACTTTCCAGAAGATAACTTGACAGGACGAGCGAAAAAGATGGGGAAAAGGAAAATCACTGAGTCCAAGAAAGCTGCTAGAATTATGGCCAAAAAGACCGTCACCAATACCCCCAAACCATCACACTATCAGTCCTCTGTACCCAATGATAGTAGAGGCTTCGGAAAATGTATGAAAACAAATACTGGAAATTACCAAGACGGATTCGTTGACTTGGCAGACGGTGATGAGGAGGAAGCAGTGCGTGCTGTAATACATGCTATCCGGTAAGGGCACATTCTAACTGGAAATATCACTTTTAATCTTCGAGAATATATAAATGATAAACGGGGAGGCAATCCTATATATAACACGTCTGTCAATGTTAGTACTTCTTGCCTCAAATATATTGTTGATAATTAGATTTCGTGGAAAGAAGTTTTGAACCATGAATATATATCTACTAAGTAACATAAGTAATTATCTTCTGCTGAGTTATATTTTACTCTTTTATAATACTAATTTTGGTGCATAAGTAACATGTTTTATGGTAGTAGTAAAAAAAATTGAGGGTTTGAGTATGAACGATAGAAAAATAGGTATCGGAGGGGTAACTGCCAATGACGAGCAGCCACCCCGCATACGAAATTTTGATGATTGCCACAACAACAACAGGCCCATACCACCTCGTGCACTAATATACACATTTAAGGCACCACCATCATTTAGTATACCTGCTCAATTTGTAAAAGAGGTAGCTGGAAACATTTAACCTGGACTTATCCCACTTACGACACAATAGCAAAAATAAATTTGTTGAATTTTTTATGAATGTGAGTCATATTGTCATATTTGTATATTATATGTGTATGTTAGACATATAGTTTGCTATCCTAACATAGCTAACCAACTAGAATTATTTCTTCTTAAATTGTCTTTGAATTGATGAATATGAATAATTTTCAGATATGGATATTAACACGCTTCGCACACTATCTTTGCTTTTCTTTGTGTATTTTTATCTTTCTTCTATTATATATTTTTTTCTACCAATATAGTTCCTCAGAAAAATAGGAGAAACGGGAGAAAGTCTTTATAAACCATGTATTACTTTATTTCAGGTCGGAGTATAACGAGAGGTACAGCCATATCCCAGCGTATAAGAATACATGGGAGAATTCATGTAACTTACCACAGCAGCCGAGTAAGCAGATGAAGCCGCTGGTGGATTTCATCCGAGATTGCGTCTGTATTGATCATCAATGGTTTGTAGCTACTTCGGCGTTCGTTGACGAGCTACTCGGCTGTATTTTTGATAAAATGCTGAGTCTATATAAACCCGGCGACCCCATAATATTACCTTATTTAAGATGTGGAAGTTCTGCAGATAATCTCAAGATATTTGAGCCAAATGAATATGATGTGGTTGTTCCTTTACAATTAGGAGAGAACTACGTATTTGATTTTTTGCATGACAAGGTCCCAACAGGAATGGCGCTATGTTTAATGGACAACCCAGATAATTCTGCCCTTAGCGACGACATAAAGAAGTGTGTAGTTGAAGATCCTAGTCTAGAGAAGAAACATTTGAAGCGTTTCTATTTGTCTACACACAAGTTTGTACGAGATTGGTTCATACCCTTGATAACACGAGCCATAACAGAGCTTGCTGAAAAAGGCGACAAAACGTTCAGTCGTCTCAAAACCTGGAACGTCATTGATTTCGTCGGCACTGCTGTTACCATGGAAATAAGCATTAATAGTCTAGACGGTAAAAATCCTATGAGACAACAAAATATATCTATTGACATTGTCCCAGCATTGCCACTTGTTAACGGTGGCAAATGGTGTGACGACACAAGAGTGGCCGTACCGACAAATCTGTTTTCATCAAGAGAAGATTTCAGAAACCACTACCACATAGACGAAACACCACTCGACCAAATCGATCTGTTCTGGAAGATTTCTCACTCCGTACATGAGAATGCATTCATCAACATGAAGACACAAGAGTTTGGAGCAGAAAGCTGTCACAGAGAATGTCTTAAAATTCTGAAAGCATTTAAGATATTCAACCCTGATATGAACTTGCAAGATTTATCCATTCTAAAGGACGTTCAATCGTCATATGAACTGAAAACTGCACTTTTCTTTGTACTTAATAGGGATAGGACGGATTGGAGTTTTGATAGAATGCCTGAAATATTGGCAGAAATGGGTCAATTTCTAGACAAATGTTTACAAGCAAATTATATGCCAAATTTTTTCTATGGCCTCAATGCTGACATTTTATCTGACTTGTTTCCATTAGAGCCGTTCTTTGCTATTGATAGAATATATGAGCCACGGAGAACAACTAATATATTACATACAGTGTATTCTCTAGCAACGAACATAAACGCCCCTACATCCCTCCCATTAGACAATTAATAAAACAGGTATACAAAAATCTAGTCCAATCGACGGGACGTCGTAGTCTTAAAGTGGTGTGAACCACTCCGGTGGGGGTGATCAAATAGAAATGGAGAATAATCTTGCAGGGTAGTTATTTTTACAAACAGTATAACTTTATATCTAAATTGACAACACATACCGCCATTCTTATATATTAATTGAATACAGTGACTCTCGATGGCGAAATCGTTTTCGTTAGTTTATCACCGTATAAGTTGCCTCCCACATTGAGAAGTAAATATTTACAATTGACCGCAGTTCATACAACGTTTTCTATAGAGTGGTACGGTCGATTTGCTTCAGATTTTCATCCATGTCTTTAAATATGCCGTCTTTAATATAATCATGCTCATTTTTACCAATCGAAAAAAATCGTAATGTTTCCATTATAAATCCACTCGCATTATATGAAATGTTATATATTTCATAATCGTCACCATTTCTTTGATGCCGATTGGGCGCCATTACAAATTTGGAAATCATGTTAACTCTGATCAACGTTTCGAAGATCCTTGCTACTCATCAAAGCTTCATATGTCACGTGGAGACCAACGGAAACATGCAAACTTGACCAATTGCGCATTTTATAAATCAGACATTCAAACATAACATATAATTATAAATTATCTAAAATACAATATATCTTCCTTTTCACATTATCAATTCAAGCACACTTAGTTATCGGGATCAAATTAATTATCACCTCTTATACTCTAATAGAGCCACATCCATCTAAATATGCGCAAATAATCAAAGAACAATTATAATATTCAAATCAGTCAAATGCATTTGACCAAACCAATGAAAAGACTCAATCACGTACATTAATTTTATCTAGTTGACTTTTTGTTTTCCATTTGTTTTTGTTTTGATATCGACAAACTTATGAACCACACAAAACATCATATTTTACATAGTTTATTCTCTAGCAACAAGCCTAAACGCCCTTGCATCCCACCAGTTGAGTAAGTAATAAAATCAGATATTCAAACTATAATATAGCTATATATAATATAAAATGCCATGCATCAAATTAGCTCTCACCTTACACTCTCTGTGAATGATAACAATTAGTTGTGATTGTCAATTGTTTTGTTTCATCGAGACATATGCTTGTCAGTTCTACTGTAGTTCT
This sequence comes from Siphonodentalium dalli, assembly GCA_032622095.1. Taxonomy (NCBI): domain Eukaryota; kingdom Metazoa; phylum Mollusca; class Scaphopoda; order Gadilida; family Siphonodentaliidae; genus Siphonodentalium; species Siphonodentalium dalli. The sequence goes on along the minus strand of CP136065.1, from coordinate 77,074,934 downwards.
AACCCGACGTGCATACTAATTTGATGTAATATGCAATTTTGTGACAGAGGAGTATCATGCTCAGTAATAATTTCTCAATATATGTTTTTATCTTATTAACGTTGCAACAGACAAATACTTGGCGTGTGTGCATGTGATCGATTTTGATATGCTTTTATTTTGAATTTACGACTTATTGTCGAAATTCAATGCGTTAAATACTAGTGGAATGTGATAATTACATTGACAGTATAATTTATCTTTTGAATTTACTGTACATGTTAGTTGTAAATCTGTGTGGGACAAATTCATATTTTGTTACTACTTTGCGTTAAGATCATTCTTTTTAATGGCAATATATGGAGAATACATTATTTATGTGAATTGGCTTGCAGTAGATCATATGTTGCAATTCAGTATAATTTATACTTAGGAAGTGGTGCATTTGATACATAAGTATCAAGTTAATATCCCACCTTGGCCAATATTTGTTGATACTTTGATGGCATTTACCGAAATGTGGTACTGTCCAATCTCACCAAAAGTAGTTGAATATTTAGCGTAATACAATACACAATACACGCTTACCTAAAAATACGCACCAAAATCGAACCTGATAAGGTGCACATCATAATACACATATCACCTCACAATGTTCACTCTAGTAAATAATTGTTGATGCAATTATTATAACTATATGGCGTAGGTAGTTTATTTAACTTATTATCTGAAAATTCCCCCAAGTAAACTCTCAGCAGTGAGTATCCAGTAATCAAAGCGTTAAGAGCTCCTATTTGTTGAATATATATTGCATAAATATAGGATCTACAACTCGTCCCCAGTTTATAGCGAAAATTTACAAAATGAGTCCAGATCCAATTCACTGGACGATCAAGTTTTGTAAATTTTGCTATAAACTGGGGACGAGTTGTAGTTTATTTATTACTTGATCCAAAACCCCCATAAAACAAACGTAAATCAATAAGTGGGACGTGAAACTAACAGCGGCTTCTATTTCATGAAACTATGCGCTGGTTGTCCACGTAAGGAGATATTCCTGGATAAATAAGACTCTTTGACGTATTTAATGGCGTCTATTTAATTAAATAAATATTCAAGCTATATCAATTTTAGTCACAGACACCGATTCTTCTTTATTACTCGTCCCCCGATTCTGAATCACGTTTGTGCAACAAAAATATATTTTGGTACAATGTTATGCAACGACCGGTCATTATTAGAGTGCGTTTAATGAATGGAATACGGATCGGATCATGTAATAAATGTGTATATTGATATATTATATTCACCTTCTTTAGAAAATGGCAGATACATTATTACATTTGTGAATGAATTCGTGTTCCGTTTAGAGAGTTTGTTGAATAATTATATATTTGCATATTCATGCACACATATGTACAGTGGATATTCATTCTGCGTACCACATTATGCCAGATATATTTAAGTTTTTATACATCACAATTGTGTAAGTGCGTATTACGTTTTATATAACACCTTGCACAATCGATAATCTGGTACTCTATGTGCAAATCACAAGTGATTTAAAACTTATTTGTTTTATGTGCAAGTTACATGGGCACTGTAGACAAAACTGTACTGGGATGTTATTGTGTCCATGTAATGACAACGAGCTAGGTAGCACGTCATATTTGTCAATGCAAAGTGTTGGTGTCAAACATTGGACAATATCCAGCTACATCAATGTAGCGATGCTAGCAGGGACAGGTGGTTTGGGGTGTCCAACACCACCACCAAATTTGGTCAAAATTTTCAACAGTTGGAAATGTCTGCCACAACATTAATTGGACATTGTACACCATATCGGTGGAAATTGTTCTCATGTTTCTACTTTGGTAAAAACAATTGGTCTGGAATGGTCATCAGTTGGACATTTACCAACTTTTTGAGGTATTGGGGTGGAAATTTACAACATTGGAAAGCTTGAGGTACCTGTTGTTCCAACGAGGGGGTTGGTGTATTCTGTGAACCTGTGAGTTTTGTATGGATCAAGGGGTGGCGCAGTTGGAAATTTTAAGAGAGACAACACAATGGGGGACCCTCTAGCCACGTACATGGTGAGGGTAGTGCTTTTGTGATATTCAGATGCAAACACATTATGTTCTAGTACCTTGGTGTCAGACAACATAACCCACGTTGTAATGTTCCTGTCAGAGAGCTGTTTACATACCTCAAATATGTGCTTGTCCATGACATTTCATATATTATATTAAGGTTTTGTTTACTTACTTCATATATGTGCATGTCTATGCCATTTCGTATATTATATTAAGGTTATGGCATATTGTATTAGATATGTTTATATCCTTAGTTCACAATTATGTCATTGGATGTTACATGTCTTTAACATTTGACAGTATTGGTGATCTGATATTCATTATTGTGTGTAAAATAACATTTCAGTGTACAACACACTCTTGATCTATCACGCATGCAGGGTAGACTACTGACAATTGTGCAATAGAATGTAAATGTCATGTGAATCCCCTTGCACGAGCTTAATTGTGTAGCTCATAATGTGTTGTTATGGTAAGTTGTCTTGTGTCATGTTATGTCGTGTGAGTTTAAGTTATGCGAACCTGTCTTTGTACTTTGAAATTAGTCATCGCTAGCTTAGGCTATTTGTAAGCGATGTATACAAAATTAGTACATACACATACAAAGTATATGGGTATTGTGCATGTCACTCTACTATTATACGTATATTGTATGCAAAGGTTTATGATGTCATAGATAACTCACACTTCATATCAGGATAATATTAATTTGCCATGATATAAAGTATGAAGTGACATAATGTTTTGTGAATCACAAAATATATTAAAACAGGTGATATATGTTTTTAAAATTATGTCAAATAATTTATAGTAAAACATGTTCGCTGTAGAGAAGTGCTTAAATAATTTATATAGATGCATATTCGATGAAATTCGTTGTGGATTCTGAATGATGTGGGACATATATATCTATGTATTTCACTTTACAATTGTAAATGTGCGACATCATGACAATCTCACATGACATAAGATATCTTGGGTTGTCACATGTTTATACTTGCTGTTAAAATAGTGTTCTGATCAAATGGTCAGATGCTATACTGTAATTTGTAGTGGAAACCAGTATTAAAATCAGACTATTCAACGATCTACGCATTCCAGAGTCTGGACGATTTCACAATCATTCTTATTACCGCCAATATAAATAGCTTATGCAGGCAACCCCATGACGTCACAGCGCACATACTTTCACATTAAAAATAGTTTTGCGAATGACAGATATCTCTTTTCAGTTTCGTTTTCGTGAATTCGATGTTAACTGTTGAAAACTTGGAAATAATTAATTCTATTCTTCCTATGTATTATTGGTAACTACTTGACTCTTCGCAGACGCTTTTTAATATTTAGTTAGTTGTAATCTCAAAATATGTGAAGATGTGGCAGAAAATGTATTACGCTATTTTAGCTATTTTGGCAGATCTCCTGGAATAACAGTCGCTCCATATGAATTCCGACAATCACCTGCTTGGGTTCATCGCTTGACCTTTAATGTTGTAATATGCTGACACTGACGTACAGTAGTGCCCTAAATAATCGACTCCTTAACCACAGCAGAATTATGGGAAACTTTTCAGGATTTAGTTGGAAATATGGCTTGTTGCCATTGATCGCAAAGCTCGCAGTGAGAGCTTTCATATGAATTGCAACAAGCCATATTTCCGTCTAAATCCTGAAAAGTTACCCATAATTCTGCTGTGGTTAAGGAGTCGATTATTTAGGGATTTACTGTAATGATTCTTGGAATTAATGGGATTTCCTGCTGTTTAATTTATACTCTGGAATGGTAGCTTGTTGAATAATCTGATTTTAATTAGACTGAGTGGATACATGTTCTCGTTAGAGAACCTTTACAGCTAATTAATAGTGATTATATTTGTGCATATTCATATAATACATTGTGGATATACACAGGTTTTCCTTCAATGTCATCAATGCAGTCCAGTTGTATTTAAGGTCTAGACACAATCTTTTGCCTAAAATTCCAGACGTTTAAAAATGGTCGATCTAGAAATTGTTTTTAATTTATTACAAATTGTTAGTGGAAATTTTAAGTAAAGATTCATTAAATTAATAAAAGTTCACTCCTTTGATGCACTGAGAACTCAGAGCAAGATTGAACCTTTTTACCTTTTTAATATATCTATAATAACATCACAGGTTAAGATTAATCATAAAAAAGAACCTCACACATATATTAAAATCCACAACTTTTGGTTATCCATTGGAAACTTTTAAGATTCTATGTGCAATGGGTATTGTCATATATTAAAGTCAAGTGTTAACATGCAATATTCCCGGACAGTCTACTGTAGACTACATGTCTTGTGTTTCTTGTCTGGAATTATGTAAACTGTGCGTCCAAGCCTCAATAAATATCAGTTGCTTCATTGATGACGTGTTTGAAAACATATTACGGTATGCGTTTATGACTGGTTGTGTACTATATACATGTACAATGTACGATATACTGGTAAACATAGTGCGGGTCATCGTGCAATATAATGTAATATGTTAGGTGTTGCATTTGTTCATGACCGTTTATGTAGAACAACCTTCATGTAAACACAAACAATTTGTGATGTAATATCACTAAGTGATAAAGTGATGGGTGGTTTATACGTGCTTGTGAGCCATGCCAATTCAGTGCAATGATGATATTATATCATAAAACATTGTACAGTGCAGTAAATTCTTGTATGGGCACACCGATGGTACTATATGTATAGTTGAATATACATGGCACTGGTTGCGGCTCGTGCTTAAATTTACAAAGTGAAAAAGCTCCAGTGATGTAATATGTTAGCTCAATACTTATGTCACATAATGTATTAGAAACAAAGTTCACACAGTTATAAAATAGTAATTTTAATAAGTAATTTTATAATGAATAGTAATTTTAATAAGTAATTTTATAATGTAATCCTAAACTGTCAAATCAAGAAATGTTGTCAATTTGTTGTCTTTAATTAGCCATTAAGGTCAATAAGATAACCTCGGCTACTCTTCCAGAAATGACAGGTGCACGTGGACAACAGTACCACACGTGTTTGGAATGATGCCAACATTCCCCCTGGATGCATGATTTCTAGGTGATTGTTCCAATGAATGATTTATATCACAAAGAAATTATCAATTTCATGGAAATACATTGGTGAAATTGAGACTTTTTCGACCAATACTTGAATTTAATTATATGAAATAACTCTTGTTATAATTGTAACATTTGAAGAACAAATTACAATAGTGCAAAATAAAAACATAGGAGTTACTTATTCACATAAAGATAAAGATAGGATGGGACAACTCACACAACAATTCATTCACCTTTTTCACATGCTATGCAGTGGTGTGCTACATATCTTCTGTTTTGGGCTGCAAACGAATGGATATGTTGATGATTATGTGTAAAGTTCCTATTTCGATAGTATATATTTTGGAAATAACTCATTTAATTTTCAATTGGCGATTTCGTAAATATATACAGCCAGCAGTTTAAAATTAGATTGGATGAATATTAATTACACATGTATTACTAACGGGACCACTTAAACTATGAAGACTCCCCATACCTTCATATATAATTTGTCTTCAAACTGTTCATTATAACTGCATAACCTCAATCGAAGCAAGAGTTATTTCTTAAATATTCATGATGGCATTAGTAGATGATCATTCCTGTCGAAATAATTCATGTTTCCTGCAGTTCGTGTGTTATTGTCACAAGTCATATTAGGTATTGGTATACATTATATGTAACTGGTAACGCCCTTACATGCTCATGTGATTAAGCACTATATACAACTATCCAGCATTAGTATTACTATGAAATGCACACGTACTTGCAATGTTTTTACTTGAAATGTTTCTTACACTTTTCTGTATGAGTTATTACATTGCATGCCATGTCATTCAATATTAATTATTTATATATGTATGACATACAGCAGTTTTTGTGTTACTGTTATATTGCCATGTATGTATATTTATTTTAAAATAATGATGCAAGTGTGAATTTCTACTCTAATTGAGTGAATATTAATTATATGCATATATACATATCACATGCATTGTGCATAGTTGTAAGGATCAAATGGCAAGTATACTCAAACGTTTTACGTATTCTATATCAAATTTTCTATAAAATTTGTAGCATTTGAATATAGTGTATGTGAATTATGTTTATTTGTTTGCATCTATTTCATTGAGGTGATTCCATTTTAATTTAAATAATGACGCTTCTCTCATTACATATTGAATGCCAGATCTTCCAACATAATACATATTTGGCTATACCACTAATGTGTGTACTATGTATGATGTTGTAAGTCTATTTGTAATATAATAAGATTGGACATAAGTTTCGGTGAGTAATTTAATTTCTGCATCAAATGAAACATTTGCACTCTGTGTATAGTATGATTTCCTGGCGAAATCAATATTCTGTGTAGTCTTCTCTTCACCCATAACACTGACATATTGTAATATGGCATACCTTACTCAAGTTTAAATTCATGCAGTATTATTTTTCGCTCACTTTCAGTTCGCACACCCCGATATGGGAATTCAAAACTGACAATATTTTTCGTAAATATCATGTTGCCAATTGTTTCGGTTCTTAATCGCACATGAATTGTACATATTTGAGAACCATCACAGTATGTGTGCACAGTTATGGTATTTAAATATAAATGGGCATTAGTGACAAGAAATCGAAATAATAAAGTGACATAAGCAACCATCGACAGGCTAGTGGCTGCAGTCATTCTGGGTTTTTTTGTGCATATACATGTATATCGGTTAAGACAAACAATTACTTTCCCCATTTGATCTCTATACTCTTTGAGTCATACTAATTTTCGCTCAATTTTAAATTCGCGCACATGAGTGGGCGAAAACTAGTACTGCGCGAATTTATATACGAGTAAGGTAGCGACTGAAACAGCATGCTGCATTCCAGTAAACTCAACATTTTGTGTATAATTCTTCGAAATAGATCATAGGTTTGTTTTCGTTAAAAAGACGCTTCTATACACTAACATATAATTATAAGAATGATCTGTGTATATGAAATCATATATCATATTATCTTCTATAACATCAACCAAATCTGCACATCATCTGATACATCTGCCACCTACATGTTAATCAGATAAGTCCCCAACACATCAATTTAATATAGAAATAAAATAGCTCTGTAACAATGTTTTCATTTTAAATGATTGTTTATGCTGAGACTTAATATAGTGTATTATTATATTATTTTGTATAGGAAACACCAGCCTTTATTTTTTGCTTCATATCTCTCCAGAGACATTTCTTATAGCAGAAAATCATCTTAAAGCATCGAATCAAACCTAGTATTCACTAGCTCTTGACAGTCCACAGAAATCACAATAAGTTTATAAATATCTAAATTCCTGTAAGCATATTTTGTATCCTCGTATCTCATTTATAGGGTGTATTATACTAAATAATCATTGACGAGTAGTTCACTTAGAAAATGTTCAGATAATAAGTTCAACCAAACTACCTACAGTAATGCTCTAATTAATCGACTTCTTAACAACAGCAGAATAATAATATTAGAGGAAATATGGCTTGTTGCCATTCATCGGAAAGCTCTCACCGAGAGCTTTCCGATGAATGGGCAACAAGCCATATTTCCGACTAAATCCTGAAAAGTTACCCATAATTCTGCTGTGGTTAAGAAGTCGATTAATTAGAGCATTACTGTATACTGGTTATTATCTGAGCATTTCCCTGCAGCCAGTAGCACCCCTTCTGTACTCGTTTTATCAGCTGTCTGCTTATTTTTCCTGAAAATCCCAACAGATAAATAATAGATCTTTACAACTGATTGGAAGAATTATTTTAGTATACAATGGGTTAAAGTTGCAAAATCCCATTTGATACCTGCTATTTGCATGTTTCCTATTTCGTTCAACAGATTAAATGTGATAAATAAAATTATCACATAATTAGCCCCAAAACCCGGCCTCATATATTTTAGCAAGACACATGTGTATTATCGGCACGCACAGTGACGTAAGAGCTCAGCGCTATTGTGGCAATGTAAATTCCGGGAACCTTATTATTATGTTAATTTGAAAATAATGATATTAGATTTGTGTTTGGTTTATTTTGTGTTGACTGTGAAATAAACATGGGTGATAATGGTGGGTGAACAAATTTGTCAACATGAAGACACATTTAAAATGGAACTATATTTTTTCTTGACACTGTCATTACTCCCTCTTTGTTTGTTGTAAGGAAATCGATGTTAATTCTTTTTAACCCTAGCCATTTCAAGATTGTTTTGCTTGCTAACATGTGATTATGTTATAAAGTGGTTCTCAAATTCGTCGCAATTCTATACGAATTTTATTAACCTCGTCCTCTAAATTCGATTCACGCCTCGCTAAAGCTAGCTAATTTAGCACACTCGGTTAATACTAAATTTCGTATAGAATTGTGACTCATTAACTCATTATAAATAATCTATTTATGGTTTTATTACTAACTAAAGGGACTCAAAGTAGATAGATATGAAGCGTCTATGAATATATGTAAAACAACTATCACCAACAATGTCAGATGTTGAATACCGTCTACCGAGAAGATTATAGTTACATACGTTTGGTAAACAAACATCACTATCACGCAGGTAATTTCAATATTTAAACAAATTAAGTCAAAATAGGCTTTTTCATAATTATGTGGATGCTTTGCCACCTTTTGCCACGTTTACCTTTACGCTTTGATTAACTTTGGTATGTTATTGTACTAATTGGATATTAATGTAACAGCAATGTTCACATAACAAGTTTTGACATGGGAAATCCCGTTCTATTAGTTAATGATGATGAAAACAAGACAAAGTCAGCGAAGTTTATTTATTTTACATGTATTTAACGTTGATGGCAATTGTTTTACAGATGTTGATGACATTTCGCATGTGCTCACTCCAAAGACATTGGGTCCCTTTATAACAGTAAATATTAAAGAGCGATCCTAAAATAAGCCTTTATAATTAATCTCTTCGCACACATTTTTATAGCAGCAACATGTGCATTTAGAGATAAATCTCTACTCTAGTTTCGCCCATGAGATAATATTCCACCAGTACAAAACCTGGGAACTTGTTATGTTGTGACGGGGAAGTGTGTAACATTGAAAAAACAGTGCAGGTAATATATTTCTTAGTTATTACATGTTCGTTAATAATATATTTCAATGTAGGTGAAGGTGCCAACTCGAAATTGCGCGATTTCCGTGCCTGTGAACTATTTTGCTTTGCGTCGCTTACAATTATGGAATTTCTCCCAGGTAATCAATTCAATGTTTATCAGCTCACAAATGTCACATAAAAAACATTCAATCTCGATCTGGGACCACCCTATGATGTGAAGTCGATTATTGAGGAACAAGTATTAACAACGAAAGACTGTCTACAGTGTTTGTTCAATGTTTTAAGTTGACAGAATGGGTTAGAAGATAAAAAATTCCCAGGTTTTGTACTGATGGAATATGATGTCAACGGGCGTACAGCTAGATTATATATTAATGGTATGATATTGTGCATTTACAGCATGGCTCTGATCAGAAGGGGTGCCACCGTGGGCTATGAATACAATTATTCCTATATATTAATGTATACATGTTGTATTTTGTTGTAAATAAGTAATTGGTAGATATTTAAATAATATATATTTCTTGTTACACAATACCAAAATATATATTGTTTGTTGTATTTGAAGTTCCATTGTGTTTTGTTTAAAATCGTACTCTCTACATTGTGATACAAAATTAGTAGAACTCAGTTCTAAATTGGTGTAGATTATAACCCTGACCAGTTTTGAAAGCGTCATGCTCTATTTTACATTTACAACATGGCACTCGCAAGTATGGAAGCCAAATGCAAACTAGACAGAAATCAAGTGTTGGATATATTGATGTGTTATAATTATTTACATATACATTATATTTGATTAAAACACAACGGAAATGTGAGCCATTTCGTTGATGAGTGGAATTTCTCATTCCATTGTTAACGTGTGCATTAGACTGATCTATTATTCAAAAGCAGGAGTGAAATTCAAGTGAATAAAACAGGATTCCCATTTTATAGTGATTGTTCATATGAGTTAAAGAAACGACCAAGGCCGTTATTTATCTGAGCATCCACAAAGGCTGAATTGGTCACTCTCATCGGCTTTTTGTGATAAAGGTAACCAGGTTCTGAAAATTCTGATAAAGGTTAGCAGGTTCATCGAGTCTCACATTAAACGAAATTTAAATGTTTTTGCTGGAAATTCGTTTGGTTTTAATCAGTTGCATGCTTTCAGTTTTAATTTGTTTGAACTGCTCTAAATTGAAAGGATGTTGTCCCGATGAAGTATATCAACTAATGCATCCTTTTATATGTTGTCCTGCAGTTTAACACAAAAATAACCCATCGACCACAGATGAACCTGTGTACTTTTATCACGATTTCCCCCAAACTGGGTACCTTTATCACAATTTTCAGAACTTGGGTACCTTTATCGCCAAAAAACGGGTAAGAGTGACCAATTCAGTTTCACTTAGTGGCATACTTGTCAATGAATAGTCAATCATTAAATGGTAATTATTTTTATATTCTTTGAAGTACCATAACTTATATATTTTAAGATGTGGTGATATTTCATCTACCCTCTTGCACTTAATCTCGATGTGTTAGAATAGTATACAGACTTATACAAATAGGGTACATGTTGTTTGTGGCCAGTAGCCATTTTTGTTCGAAAATGGCAAAAAAAAAAATCATTTGGCCAAAGTTTTTTGTTTACTCCAAACGGAGATGGAAATTTAACTCAAGAGCGCAAATTTGTTTTGTAACTGGAGCATTGATTAAATAGCGACGCTGGACCAAGAGAACATTGCAACCATTCTATGGCAGCTAATCAGTGTTTTTTGTTCACATACAGTTAGTTAACACTGAATATGTATACATGCATCGTACGCTCTGAACAGAGTGTTATCAGTGAACACATGCAACGGATATGTGATTACCTAATGATAACGCTGTTTTGTGGAGTGTTTATGTAATGTCCAATAAATAAACCGATCAGAAATAATGGAGACAAATAACACAGCACTATATTCAGCGACATACAGTATTTCACTCAGTTGAGATGATTTATGTTATGATTATATAGAATGTTAGATGATACAAAAATTGTAGTCATTAATTGTGAGGATATAATTATTTAATTAATATGTTCGGCCCAGCGTTAACACTGTACACGAGTCTAGCTATCTATTCAGAGGTGAATAAAATAGAGACTCTCCTTGCTTGGAAAATCAACGTAAAGGTACTCAATCCAAATTAACGCTCCTAAATACTATTTATTTGGCTTTGGGGGTAAAACATATTTTATTCGAGTTAAGGAACCCACACAGCAAAGCTCAGAGTGATCAGACATCGATTTTTGAAGTTTGTTATTTCTCGCGATGTGCAATTCAGTGTGGCCCAGAAACACGTGGTCAAACGGACGGTCTCAGACAAAGTTTCGGATAACTCTAAAGTCAAGTGGTAATACGGCCAAATTTCGTGATACTTAAGTGATAATATGGCCATATTTTTTGGAACAAAATGTTGATAAATAAAAAAAAATGGGAAATTTGATACCATAGTTGACAGTGGTTAGCATTATTGTGTTGCAATACATCGATTCTGATAACTAAAGCGTATTTTGAAGAAATGTTGTATCTTGATGATATGGGGATCGGATTGAGTACCTTTAAATTCCATATGTATACACAAACCAAGATGATGCATGTTGAAACAAATTTTATGTCAACATGTTACCTAAAGTTGTCAACAAACAGTGCCGATCATACAGGTTATTGAAATACACATGCATTTGAGTCTAAATCTGTTTAATGCTGTGCCTTTTTTCAATGTATTCCTCTATGCAAAATATTTTTATTGGAAAGGTATTGATAATGACAATAAAAACAAAGTTGACATGTTTTGATAGTTTTACATGTGATCGTGAATTTACACACATTCCTACTGCGAAGGTCTTGCATCTCTTTAATTAAAACGAGTGAGAATCAGTAGAAATAGGTTGTTAGTTGGTTTAGTTTAAATACCCACCGATTCTTGAGAGCATTGTGCTCTTTTTCTCTTTGTTCTCACAATGTCAGCAATATAGAATGAGATGCCAAATATTTAAACATTGTTTAGATTGACACATTGTTTAAATATACGAATCACTATTGATATATCCACACTGTTGAACGATGTGCCGGCTATATATTGGTCTGAATAACGGAATAAATTCAGTTTTCAGAGTTAAAAATCTGTGTTCTGATATGAAATTATTTCAATTTAAAAGATGCCAGGAACATGCGCATTTACAGTATTGCATTCGTCAGAATAGAAGCCACTGCATACTAGACATGTAGTAACTTAATTGTATATATCAAAGTACTTTTTCTCTTGTTTGTTGCAAACAGTAATTAATTTGTAAATATTTAGATAGCAATATGTATTCAAGACACTATTAAAATATCTATAAAAACAATATTTGTTCCTTATTGTAATTGATATTACATAATATATTGGTTCTTTATGTCCTTCTCTGTTTGAATTTTATTGCTATCAATATCCCATGATGAACATTACAAATGCCTACAGTATTTCTGTTTATTGTATACCTCCTTTGCCTTGCAATTGTAAACAAAAGTAATTTTGAAAAGAATATACCTGACAATATCCTTTCTAAAAACTTAATAAAATGCGATTGAACAAACTAGTTAATGCAACACTCAGATTCGACCATCACAGAAGTCTCTAATCCCGTGATTAAATGGTAAATATTTATATATTCTTTGAAGCTCCATAATTTATATATATTTTAGGATATGCTCCATATATGGTGATATCTCATCTACCCTCTTGCAAATATTTTGTCACTGAATCAACTGACTAAATTTGCTTTATCTTCAAACCTGACTCCAAAACAATTGCTTTGTTATTCAGAGCTGTTTGAAAATCGTCCCCATGTGTGGTGACAATATAGCACTAACTGAGTTGCCACTACCTTTCCAGAAACAACTATTCCAATGAACGTTGGAACACCCTGGAGCATTGCTCAGCCCAAACGGAAGAACTTTAAAGTGACACAACACTATTGTATGGTAAACACTGTTTAAAATAATCAGATTAATTTATTTTGATCTGCCCGTATGCGCAGGTTTCAATAGGTTCATGTGTATGTGGAATTGGATAGTAATTTTTTCTTGTAATCTCATTCCTCATTTTGTTTTGTTTGGGGTTCATCATCACTTCAGCACTAAGCCATATTAGAATGTCAGTTTTGCGGGCAGAGGAAAGATTTGCGAGTGGTCATTTCCAATTAAATTGGTTACCTTCCCTATATGTGGATCACAAAATCTGACAGATTCGAACCAGTAGTATCATTAGTTGATAGTTTATACTCACTGGTCCAATGTGGCATTCAGTGTACTAAATCGCGTTGGGTAAATTTTACCCAATGTTGGGCAATGTTTTTACTCAATGCATAACAATTTACCCAATATTAATTTCCATTATGCATTGGGCGATTTTTGCAGGCTTAGGCGATATGTGGGGAAATCGGTACACAGGGGTCACGCAACCAGGTGAATATTATTGGATATGTGCCATTCATCTCAAATGACTTAAAAATGGGTCAATAAATTATTTTAAATGAAGAGAGTTTATTATCAGCTCAGAAGATATGTGGGGAAATTGGCACAGATATGTAATTTGACACGGGGAATTGCGTAGGATATATGCCGTTGACCTCAGATGACTTAAAGCATTAGTAATTAGCAATAAAGAGAGTTTATGGTCAACTTAAAATACATAGGTAACTTTATCCATAAAGTGTCATGCAATAGGTGATGTTTATCTCAGGTGACTAATAATTAATTTAAATGACTGGAATGGACACTAATAATTTACTCATCCTTTACACACCGTGACCCCAGCTAGTTTAGTATAATTTAAGCATTTCCCACCTTGGAATAAATATTTTTGTCCATCGAAATAAATGAGCTATGTTTTTCCAGATATATCTGAATATAATTACGCGAAAAATAGTTATTGTTAACCGAACGTTAGTAGTAATAAATCCATTAACTTAGTTGATTTGACCTCATAATTAAGTAATTATTCACCGAAATGTTCGGGTACAAAAAATCGCCCAACGCAGAAGGGAAATTAATATTGGGTAAATAGTTATCAGGTCGAGTAAAAACGTTGCCCGTAGGGGGCGGTGTGCTCTTTACCAAGAATGTGTTGTGGCATCACAGGCTGAATTTATAATTATTTCATGACGAGAGCAGCGCTGGTTCAGCATTCAAAAGTCTACCATAGGGAGCCTCACATATATAACAGAATACACTGACTTACAATGTCATGGTAAATATTGTTGGGCCAATGTACTATCTTTTATATGCGAGGCTCCCTATGGGGGACTCGCATAGATAAGAGAATGTATTGGCACGTGGTTTTTTGCAAATTCCAGAATGGTCTTGTCATGGAAGTGTTAACTATATATTTTGGACCATATTTATATGGGGAAATTGTATTCAAGTGAAAACAAATATGGAACATGCGACGTTATCTTCAACGTGAAACAATCAAGAGCGTTCACTGTCACACTATTCATGGTATGGTATGAATGAAGAGCGTTTGTATCATTTGTGCACGAAAATATTACAAATAGAACTTCAATAAATTCACTTAGCTCTGCCACGGCGTGTTTAATATTTACCATTTTGCATTGTCAGAGATATGCAAGTGTGTCCATGTCAGTTTTCCTTCCATTTGGCGTCAAACCAATTAAGTTTACGATTGATGTTGGCATGTCCGAATAGCATGTCCTACTATAAGAAATGTGAATTTTACTCTCACGAAAGAAACAATGGAAGGGAATAGATCTCATCGATTTAAGCAGCATGCTATTTTTTTTACAATGGACACATGATTGTGTCAATGAAGGTTTCAACATCCATTGAAATATGCATCCAGCAACCTGACAAGATGAAAATTCTTTAACCAGCTGTCTAAGAAACTGACAGTTTGTTTTATTTTGGACTGACTTTCAAATAAACTAGTCTCATTAATTCCATTTTCAGACTTTATTTCTCAGACAGATTGTAATTACGGTACGTTGTATTTCCTCGTGGCCTTGACCGTCTTATTACATTTTCTGTCATTTAGAATATAAAGGTATAATTACTTCTCAGAGTACCGTACTTGATTATGCTCTAAAATATTATTATGTCATAATATAATAGAAAAAAGCGATCGACAATCTTAGCGTGTGCATTAAAGTGGCAAATTCGTGAAAATGTATTTTTCCTTCCCGAAATTCGAGGTATTGAGTTTGGGTGGCTGATTATATAGATTTTAACATACTTTAGTTATAATTTCAACAGCCCCTCCAAAATATCACCAGGTACGGCAGAAAACAAATGCATTAGTTTATTTTCTCATATATCCCTGCATGACTTTTATCATAATTTGTAAAGTTTCATGACCAGCAATGTGTGTTATATCACAATAAAAGTGCTTTGTTTTAAACGTGGTGGCCTTACTCATTGTAATGGGTGAGGGTTACAACTTTTCCAAGTTTAAAAAAAAAGGCTGAAAAAAGGTTCAAATCGAGTGTTAATATTGCAACCATAATATATCCATGGGTGTGCCTCGATCAATTTAATTCACATTTTTACCAATTTGTGTACAATTTATTCTTGTAAAATTGACGTTGGTCGGGTTTTCTTGAAAATATCTATTTTCAAGAACTGGGGTGAGAACTTTGGCATATAATTAACCATGACCGAAAGTGGAATCAAAGGTTACCATATTTGATTCTACATATATATTATTTTGATACGACTATTCGCAATTATCAATAACCACATTTTCCCCACTATCTTATCTCGAAGTTAAGGTAATTTCTTAAATGTCTCACTATACTATATCATCGCACTTATATTTACCATGCGTCCCTATTTTCCAATTTCAGCATTTCATATTTAATTGTAGATGCCAGAGAAAGTGTCATATGTATATGGTATGTGCATGGATAAGCTTTTATTACGCCCTGTGAGTGTTTACTGCTATGCTGATCTGGCCATGTCAATGGAACTATGGGGATATCTCGCAGAACAACACATCTCGTGTTTCGCACGATTCTAGTTATTTTAGAAACGTAATTCGATTCGATGTTCCCCATATAATCTGATTCCTACAACAACAACAACATTATTAGAAATGCCGTTTCAGTTATCAGAATCGATTAATTGTAGCCTATGATAGACCTATGATAGAGTCTTTTTGTGGGGAATTAGCTTTTGGTACCGGTGTTTCATCTGGAAAACGAAGAGATAGGTAACAACAATTCAGGAGACTGTAAAGATGTGTGAAATCGTCCCGAATTGTGTCTGCCTAAGTAGCAGCGACCTTGAACTTGGCTTGCCCTGTATCGGTTATGTAAATTTTTTATAAAGAATTTGTAACTCTATAGGTTGAAGTAAGGCTGGACTCTTGTTCGCCACGTTATGTAATTTTTCTAGGTGGAATCAGAAAATATTTAAGTATAGCCGACAAAAGTGTATTGTGATACAATTTTAGTTTATCGCATAGGAAAGTTAAGTTATGTAAGTTTTGGCCTTTTCGTCCGACCGTACACAATACCACGGGTTTACACCACGTTCAAGTGAAAGAAAAATATTTCATAATAAAAGTTAAGCACTGTGCCTTTTAGATATACGTTCTTATTATGGTCGCGGGTCAAATTGACTTTGTGATTACAATTTGCCCATTATACAATTCCGGACTGAATGGCTTACTAAAAATTCACCTTTGAAACATGTCACGGTAACTAAAATGTCAACTCTTAAATGAGTCGTGTTTTTCGAGCGATAAAAACTTCTTACTGTTAAAATTCTCTGATACTTATATTTTATAAAAAATCAAGCTCCTAAATTTTACTCTATAATAGTACCCCCCTGACCTAAAAAAGATGCTCCGCATCGTGAAAGAACATAATATATATAGTCCTGAAAGTAAAACAAAAGTCCTGAGAACACACTATTTTGTTATAATCCATGAGAATGTTCTTTGAATGTTCTTTGTCCCATGCGAGTGTCGAAGTCCAATATGAATATAAGAATTTTGTTCCTGGCACTGATGATGAAGAATTTTCCTGTTTGAGTTCCAGATTAAGCCATTGTTGGGTATACTTTTAGTTGAAGTTGAAGTCGTTGTCATTTCCACATGTTGAGACGGAGTTGTTGTTGAAGTCGTTGATAAAGTCTGGTCCAAGGGTTGAATATATATTCCAGTATTTCGATGTAACGTTATGAAGAATTCTTGTTTCCTGATTGGACTTTGGGGGAGTTATCGAAGAATTCGAAAAAGAGGATGAAATTTCAAGATCAACCCATTCTACAAGTACCCTCGGAAAAGGTAAGTGTACAATGGTAATGTCTTGTACTTGATCTCCGCCCAAAAACACACATGACCGCAACGACCGTGGCAAGTTCAGCACATTAGGGAAGACAAAGCGTTTGGATGTAAAAATTTCCATAAGGAGGAAATTTCTGTTTTTCCTCCTGGAGGCACAAATTAAATAAACCAAAATGGTGACCACAAGGAGGACAGCGAAACTTGTCATGGCCGATGAATAGATGTGGGAATCTTGGAGAAAATATAAAGGATTATTGGTGGAAGCAGCTGTAATGGTAGTTTCGGGATGATATATGAATCTGGTATTTTGTTAGTGCTTCCTGATTTTATGGCTGACAATATAGCCAAAGCTTTGACCAAGGTCCTAACTTTAAACAATAGATATAACATGCCAATAAAAGACAAACCGGCAACACACATGGATATAATAATATATATCCATCTCTGATCAACAGAATCATTCAAAAATAATTGCCCATCTAAAATAGGGTCAGCCAATGACTTAAAGATAACTTGGTTGTGTTTTGCCGAATTCACCATAGCTTTAAGATTTAATCTAGCTTTTTCGTCATTGGCCACAATTTTTGAAAAGTTATGCTGGAAAAGTTTAAAGGGAGGGAAGCTTATCGTTGGAGGTTGAGAGGAGGTTGAACCAGCCGAGATATTGCTCAGAACAATGGAACCAAAACATTGGTGTAATAGAGCCAAATTTACTGGGTGCGATTGAGAAACAATTTTGGATGAAGAGTGACAATTTTTCCATCGTGGAGCAACATGAAACATTTTGGAGCTCATTGAGCATGACAGGGGACCCCACGATGCACAACGAGCACCCAGCTTTGACTGGTTCTTCTAACGGACATAACACCTCCAACGAAAAAATATTAGAGACCAAGAATTTAGAAGGGGAGATGGGTCGAATGAATGATTGGGTCACATCTTGTAAAAATTGAAAATCACACATATTATTGATGGTAAGTGTGTTGCGAATAAAAAGAGCAGATGAACATATAGGAGCAGATATTCTCATGATAGGATGAAAGTTGCAATAATAATTGCCATGTGTCGTTTTACATTTCTGCAACATGTCACCAGAAACTTCAATAAAAAGACTTTTGTTGGGTGTCACCACCAAACATTCTGGTAGAGCTGAAACTTGAGTTCCATGTTTTGTTGTCGCATTGACAGGCACTGGGAAACTTTGGATTCTAATTGTTTTAATGGGAGATTCAAAGTGGACATTGGAATTGTGACATTTATATAGATATCAGCATTGTGCCTTAGAAACGAAATTTCTAAGACTGTATAAAATTTTGCCGCATGTAAGTGGATAATTTTGAAAGGAGTAGAATGTTTTTGTAACAATGCTGATACGTTGTGGAGAACAAGTTGCAGCTCATATGGCGGAATTATTGCTGGTGACAGATGTCCTTGAATGAGACTAATAATGCCATTATAAAATTCTTCAAATGCTAATTGTATGGTAATGGATTTTGATGTGTTTTAACATAATGTTGTTTAGTGTGCCTCAGAGTATTTGATGTCAAACAATGAGTCATTGAGGGTTTTGTATATAGTTATGATGGCTCCATGGTTGTCTTCAATTGCTTTATAAGAATTGATGATTCGTGAATTCGTTGACTTAATGTATGATTGGTAATTACGTAGCTCATGGCCGTAAACTTTGGTAATGTCTAATGTTCGCCTTTGTATGGCAGCCACTCTGCGTGATATGGCACGCATGTCTTCCTGGGTTGCAGTCCCAAAAAGTGTTTTACCCAGCCCCCCCCCCCCCCCAATAAATGGAAGCCAACTATACGTCGTCTGCGTGAAGGTGCAACACTATGGCGTGGGAGAATAGTATATATATTCTGTATAATGGCATCTACCTTAGCCTTGGTGGTTTGCTGCAGTGTGAGAAGTTGTTGTGTTGTGGATTGAAACCAGGTGTCTTGGACACTGGGTTGATGTATGGTAAATGCTGACAGGTCTGGGGTGGAGATTCTAAATGTGTGCGTCCAGTGATGAAACCAGGTGTCTTGGACACTGGGTTGATGTATGGTAAATGCTGAAAGGTCTGGGATTTCTAAATGTGTGCGTCCAGTGATGAATTGTGGGGTACATGTCTCCCCTTGTCCTCAAAAACAACGCCGTGGTTGAGGCGTTGTATCGGGCCCAATAGTATGGATATAGTGAAGGTCAAGATGGGATCCATCATTCCTATAAGAGAATATAAGAGGTGGTTACTGCAGTTATCCCAAGAAGAGTGATCAATTATCCTTATTAGATGATGCACCAACGCACACACACAAAAAAAGAAAAGAAAGGGTAGAAAAAGTTAAGAGGATAGGAATTATGTCATCCCAAACTTGGGGGGGGGGGGTGGTGAAAACCATAAGGGGGAAACAAATTAATTAATTTTTAAAATTAAAAATGAAATATGAAATATGATATTGGTAACTGGATCCTATGAAGGTTTAAGGTCTGTTAAATGCGGCTGCACATAAGTATCCAGTACTGATTTGGTAAGTTTGTACTTGAATTAGGACAAATAAATAATACATTCACCTATCGGAAGTGATGCAAAATAAAAAATGTAAGTCTGCTCTGTGGCAATTTGAATGCGACTTTGATTGTAATTTATTTTAAGCATCTAACATGTTGTTTGGTTATACCACTCTGATATGAGCAACATTTGAATGTCTTGGTATAGGTTCATGCTAACTGGGGCATGCAGTTGAATGCACATTGTGATATAGTGAGTTGCAGAACTATATAGCATTCTGTTGTTTAGTTATGAGGGAACAAATGTCTTGTCCTCATAAGCAACAGTGTATGCGACACCTCTGCTATACACTGGGACATACAGTTGAATGGGCTTTGTGATATCGTGTGTTGAGGAACTCTATATCAATGTTGTTTAGTTATGAGGGGACCAATGTCTTGCCCTCATAGGTTTATGCAATGCCCATGTATAAATTTATATAAACTGGGACATACAGTTGAATGATGTTTGTGATTGTGCGAGTTACGGAACTCTCTACCATTCTGTTGTTCGGTCATGAGGGAACAAATGTCTTGTCCTCGTGAGAAACAGTTTATGCTATGCCCATGTATAACTTTATATAAACTGGTACATACAGTTGAATGTTTGTGATTGTGCGAGTTGTGGAACTCTCTAGCAATATGTTGTTTAGTCATGAGGGGAAAAATGTATTGTCCTCATGAGTAACAGTTTATGCAACATGAAATTAATGAAAACAAAACAAAAGAAAGGGGTTAAATACAGTAATAAAAGTTTATATTACTCAACCAATGTGTAGGTATATGAAAACAAAACAAACAAAATGTGTGCAGTGTGTTATGTGTATCTTGTGTGATATAAAGTATTTTGTTCACATAGCACCAATCAAATAATCCGATTTTTTTCAAAATGGTACTTACATTGACATTTGAGCTAATGGGTGACACCAATACTTGACTATATACAATTTGACTTAGATGCTCAAGTGTCTGTAGAGTACCCCAACGAACCAAATTCTAAGTAAAATTTATTAAACTTACATGCCAATTTTTAATGAATCTGTCAATGTGTTATGTACGACATATTGTGAGACTGTTTGAGTCTAATGGTATAATGTATGAACTGACCTTTAACCTCCGTTGTTCTGCACGTGGCGACATGCTCAATTCCCCTTGAAAATATCGAATAAGTTTACATACCCATAGATTGTGCCAGAGTCACATGACTTAGTACTCACCTGTCGCCCGTATGTTAGGTTTTTGCCTGATATTAGTTACCTCATATTCTGCGTTTAAACACAGATTGCTTTTGTTTCCTTCGTTTCCCAAGTTTTGTGGGGGTAAAAAAGTACTGTTGTATTATGTTGGGACTGAAGTCATCCTGTGGTACCCAGGAAGGAGGGTCCCCATTTGACCACTTAACTCTGAATTCTAACTTACCACCTACACGCCTAGTAGTCATGATTCTTTCAATACCATAATAGGAAGTACTCGACTGTGATTGTGACTGAAAATGGTTGTCAATAATGGGTTGAGTATTAGTAATATTTACCTGGCTTGATTGATTGCTCCTCTGGCTGTTTGATTGACTCAACTCACCTGTGTGCTCATCCGTCGATGCCTGTTGAGCAAATGGCTTAACATATTTCTTCAACCGACATGCATTAATAGGAGGTAATTGCTTGTGGGTTTCACAACAGCGTAACCCATAAGTGAAATGATCATAAACCTTGTCGATATAGTAAGGTCCTGTCCATTTACTCTGCAGTATTCGGGGTTATCCCAGACATAACTTCTCCCTGGACACAAAGACCTTGTCCTTTACTTTGTAGCTGGGATTCTCTGACTTCTTAGTCATATCGTGGTAATCCTTTTGTTTTTGCTTGAGATTCCTTGATGATGCTTTATGTGATTTCCTCCTTTCAGTTGTTTTGTTAAGTTCTCCACATATGTCTTAACATCCCAGCTTGTTGATGAATTTGTTGTAAGTGTCGTGTCTATAATCAATCGCATTTGTTGACCAAACACCATTTCAAATGGCGAGTACTCTGGCGTTTGTCCTGGAGCTCGACACGGTGCCTTCATTAGTCCAGGTAAGATGCTTGGCCAATTAGAGTGGTTCTTTTCCACATAAGTTCTCAAAATCTAACCTATCATTGAATTTATACGCCCGCAGGTAGCATTGGTTTGTGGATGATATGAACTGGTTAATATCCGTTTTGTTTTGAAAAGTTCTGAGAGAACAGAGACAATCTGAGAAATAAAGTTTTCCCTCTATCTGATACGAGTTCATCGGGTGCTCCATATCTTGAAAATATTTCGTCATACAGTATCTTGGCAATATCAGATGCTGTTTGTGTCTTCAGTGCAAATGCTTCTGCCATTTTGTAAAACTGTCCGCAAGTAATAAGACGTATTTGTATCCACCAGGAGTTGTTGTGAATGGACCCAAGATGTCCAAGTGCCATCTAGAAAATGTTGTGGCCACTGGCATTGGAGTAAGTCATCATGCAAGTCTAAATGGGGGTATACTGACGTCTTTTGGTCGCTATTTTCGTCCGTGGTGACGGCGAATAACATGATATGCGCTCACAGTTTGGCAAAGTTGGAACTACATGTATATACACTGTAGTAGCTTAGGTGGGCGTGAAGACAGCCCTGCCCGTGGCTATATGGTAAGTGGTACCGATTTTGGGTGGAAATCCCTCTTTGAAGTCTGGCAAGGTAGACAAGTAGCTACATGACTTCGTATATCAGCAAACATCCTTGGCCAGTAGTACTTTACTCTGATGGATTCATATGTCTTCCCAGCTCCTAGATGGACTCCTCCTAGCATGCTATCGTGGTAGTCATGGAGTAATTTCTGTCAGTGAAATTGTGACATGGCTAATTGTAGTGTCATTTTTGTATCCGTTCCCTTCTGTCTTCTCTGTGTAAATATATAGTGAAGTCGATCATCCAATACTTCATACTTTTCTGCTTCAGCGACCAGCTTTGCGGCTGTTTTTGCGTCATCATGGAGTTCCCCGTGTAATGTGTACTGCTGTACTGCAGACGTAGCTTGAAGTCTTTGCGTTCCCATTGTTGAATAATGTCATCATCCTCAAGTACATTGTAATGGCTATTCTGACTACTGTCTGAAGTAGATGCTGATGCCTGAGTCTGCTACTCTGATCATTCTTCTGCATCTTCTTGTGTTTCCAGCACAGGTGTGATGTCCTCTGCCTCCACTGCATTAATTGCTGTTGGCGAAG
Source organism: Siphonodentalium dalli (assembly GCA_032622095.1). Classification (NCBI taxonomy): domain Eukaryota; kingdom Metazoa; phylum Mollusca; class Scaphopoda; order Gadilida; family Siphonodentaliidae; genus Siphonodentalium; species Siphonodentalium dalli. Next base: position 77,051,571 of record CP136065.1, on the reverse strand, counting down.
TTTGCACTGTGTATTCTCTCATGGAGAGGGCGTCAGCATTCTGATTAATTCCATAACAAATGACTTGTTCCCGCCCTTCATCATCTCTTTGTCCAAGCACAAAGCCGATTGCATAATCTGAGGCATCTGTGTATATGGTGAAAGGCTTGTACATATCTGGCAGCACCAGGATGGGAGCTGAAAGCAGTAGGTCCTTCATCTTCTGAAAAGCTGCTTGCCAGTCCCCGAGTCCAAAAATATGGAATTTTCTCCCTTAACAGCTGGTTTAAGGGAACAACTGCATATTCATTTACAAAACGTCTGTAGAAATTGGTTAGTCCCAAAAATCCTCTCAACTGCTTCTGTGTTTTTGGCACTGAAAAAGTCTTCACTGCCTCCATTTTACCTGGGTTGACTTCGATTCTATCTCTGGAAATTAAATGTCCAAGATACTTCACTTTAGGCACCGCAAACTGACATTTGGAAGGTTTCAGTTTAGGGTTGGCATCACGCAGACGTTTAAAGATCTCTTGGATGTCCAATAAATGTTGAGACACGGAACATGAGAACAAGATGATGCCATCGACATAGACGAGAGCGTTCTTCCAGTTCATTCCTCGTAGTACTTTGCCATAACCATTTGAAAACTCATTGGAGCGTTTGTTAATCCAAAACTTAGGCGTTTGAACATGAAGTTGCCATGTGGTGTTGTGAATGTTGTCTTTGGTTTTGACTCTTCATTCAAAGGGATCTGCCAAAATCCAGAGCATAAATCAAATACGGAGAAAATGGTAGCTTTTGATTCACCAATTGTGTCAAAAATGTCATCCAATCGTGGCAGAGGGAAGTTGATTGGTTGAGTGACAGAGTTGACGTGACGGTAATCAACAGCTAACCTCCATGTGTCATCAGACAGATTTCTCGACGAGGACGACTGCCGAAGCCCACATGGCGTCTGATGGTTCAATTATATCATGTTCCAGTATCTCACTTATTTGTCTGAGTTGATCCTGATTTTTAGCTGGAGTGGTTCTGTACCACCGCTGTGTTTTTGGAATAGCATCATGGGAATCAATGTTGTGATGGTGAAGATATGTGCATTCAAGTTCTGACATATCATAAGCAAACACATCTCTGTTTTGTTGTAGAAGCTGAATGAGTTGGACTTTTTCAGACAATGAAAGTTGTGACTTAGACAAATCGAAACCAAGTTTTTTTCTGAAACGTCCTGACAATTGTTTTCAGTGACTGACATACCATAACCTTTGTTGAGACTTACCTTCAGATGATGTGTTTAGAACTGAACAGCTGTCAATGGACATGATCTTACCCAATATTTGATTCTCTTTGACTTCAATAGTACTGTCGGTTTGGTTGAGAAGATGGCATACACCATTTGAATTTGATAGTTTGAATAATACTTTCGCACCTGCTAACTCAAATTTATCCATTATATTTGATAATGGAGGAATTGAGATTGCATGTATTGTGCTGAGTAATGATGAGTCCATGATATAATTTGTCAAAGACATAGAATAAGAAAATATATTCTGTTCCAAGTATTGTGATTGGTAGCTGAATTTGACCAATAGGTGGGTGGGCGTCGCCTGACATACTGATCACATTTTTAAGATTTGACTTTTGAACCAGCTTGGTCAAATTTAGCTCTTCAATCACACTAGATGAAACACAACTTATTGACGCTCCTGTATCCACCAGAGGTTTTTCAAATTGTCTGATCGATGGCCTATCCACATGATGATCTCCCTTACCAATGGCAGGCGAAAGTTGCTATTGCATACCTTGTGCCTGTTGGCATTTCAACTTACGGCAGACGCTCATGGTATGGCCTTCCAGGTTACAGTGTTGGCAGATTGCATACCTGTACCTGCAGTCTGTCTGGATGACGGTGGCTTGTGAATCCACGTGAATGTGAATCCACATGATTCACAAGGACTAAACCTACCTTGTTCCAGCTGCTGGTCGTTGTTTGTGAAATGTCTTTGTGTGTAGCGTGAATTTGGAATAGATGGTTGTTTGAATTTGTTTGGCCTATGTTGTGGCTGTTGAACCCGATTGTTTTGAAAATGGGGTGTGTTAGTGTTTTGATACTGAGGTTGGTGCGTGAGTTGACCTTGGGAGATTTGGTACTGACCTTTGTGTGATCTTCCATGCTGAGTGATTTTGTTTGATTGTGTATTGTCTGAACTTTTATTCTTACCTGGAGTTGAGTTAGAACATGCAAATACATTTGGGGTCGGCTGGGGCTGATTTTTATGGCCAACAATTTTTCCACTAATGAAATGAAATCTGCAATCGATTTATTTTTGTTTTTGGTGACCGATTTAAACGAAATTTCGGCCAAAACAGCTGCTTCAGTTAGTTCTTCAAAATTGGAGGGGTTTCTTTGAATAACCACCAGGCAAATTTTATCACTAAGTCTACTAATGATTAAACCGATGGATAGCTCTTCTGGTAGACCCACAGCTGTCGATTTCAATCGAATGTTCACGATAAATTCTCGCAGCGATTCGTCATCTTTTTGTTCTGCATCTAGAAGGCCAGTCTGTTATGCCCAGGTCGGGCTTGAGCCAACTTATAATAATTTTCAAATTGTTGCCTCAATGTTTGATAATCTGTTTTTGTTGCCTGAGGAAGGGCACGATACCATTCTTTGGCAGAACCTGCCAATACCACCGGGAATATGTTCGTTGTGGCAAAATTGGTTAAGTTTCCCATTGCTGATACCTCGTTGAAGCAATCTATAAACGAGTCTATGTTGTCTCCCTTTCCACCAAACTTATTTAATAGGCCTAAGATGCCGAGTTCAAATCCACCTTGATTCATTTGTTGTTGATGTTGTTGCTGTTGCTGCTGTTGCTGTTGCTGTTGTTGTTGTTGCTTCTGTTGTTTCTGCTGTTGCTGCATTTGTCATGTTAAGATGCCTGGTTTTTGCAAAACCGGTCGTGGCATATGAATTTGAATGCCGCCCTTTTGTTCAACCACCAGTATTCCGGATAGTCTCTTTGTGGGGAATTAGCTTTTGGTACCGGGGTTGGATCTGGAAAATGAAGAGATAGGTAACAACAATTCAGGAGACTGTAAAAATGTGTGAAATCGTCCCGAATTGCTTCTACTAAAATAGCCGCAACCTTGAACTTGGACACGGCTTGCCCTGTATCGGTTATGTACATTTTTTATGAAGAAATTGTAACTCTATAGTTTGAAGTAAAGCTGGACTCTTGTTCGCCATATACCCAGAATGCGTTATGTAATTTTTCTAGGTGGAATCAGCAAATATTTAACTATAGCCGACAAAAGTGTATTATTGTGATACACTTTTAGTTTATCGTATAGGAAAGTTAAGTTATGTAAGTTTTGGCCTTTTCGCCCGACCGTACACAATACCACAGGTTCAAGTGAAAAAAATATATTTCATACTAAAAGTTAAGCACTGTGCCTTTTAGATCCGTTCTTATTTTGGTCGCGGGTCAAATTGACTTTGTGATTACAATTTGCCCGTTATACAATTCCGGACTGAATGGCTAACTAAAAATTCGCCTTTGAAACATGTCACAGAACTAAAATGTGAACTCTTAAATAATAATAACTCTACAATAGTTGCCCAAAAATAATGCTAACCACTGTCAACCATAGTATAAAATTGCCCGAAACATGTTATTTATAAACATGTTGTTCGACGAAATTTGACCTTATTATCAACACAAAGCCTCTTGATTTTAGAGTTATCCATCTTCGTCCGCAATTTGGTCCGAGACCGTCGGCTCGTCGACTTTTTACTGGGCCACTGTTAAGTCTCGATGGTGAAAAATAATAGATTAGAGGTTATAACAGTCAGCAGGAATTTCGAAATTGTCTAAGAAATTCAAATTTTCATCCAAAAGAAGAGACACAAAACTATGATTGCAGAATTAGTTGGAAATGTGAAGATACTTATGTTGATTAAATTCTGCTGACGTAGCCGCCCTGTGGCAGCCATTTTGAAAGTTGATCCAAAAATAAACAAACAGTTTTTTGCCATCAAACCCCCCATTAATTCAACGAGGAAGCGTAAGAATCAGAAAAAAACACAATAAGGGAGATTCGGATGACCAAAGAAATTCCACTTTGGAAAGTGAGGACAGTATAAATCCGTCACCCAAAAAACAGCTCACGATGGAAAACTTCATGTCAAAACCAGGTCAAGAACTACCCTCGCCTATTCTTGGAAACATCCCCGAGCAACTAACAGAACTCATAAAACGTGTAGATAGTCTGACAGAATCATCTCAGAAAAATCATGACAAATATTCGGCTGAACAGAAGACATCTTTCTGAATTCGGTAAGATGATAAGTCAATTCAAAACGGAAATTGTGAAATCGTTTAATGAAAAATTACAAGTGCTAGAGAACAGAATAACAATTCTTGATACTGAAAAATTAAAAGTAATCAAAGAAACAAAAGAAATACAAGAGAAATGGAACGAAGAGCACGAAATCCTAAAACAAACATTAAACGACATTGAACAACAAGGACGGAAAGACAGTGTCCGAGTCTTAGGAATTGCTGAAGCTAAAGATAGGGAGACACGTCACGTTTGTGTAAATAAAGTGATACAAATTTTCAATGATAAACTCAAGCTACCATGTTTCTTGGAGACATTTCAATAGCCCACCGAGTTGGGAAAAATCATACAGACAACAATCAAACTGAAATTATGGAGCAAGATGCAGATAGAAATGGGAACAATCGACAGGATGGGAAAATACAATAGACCACGCCCAATTATTGTACAGCTCTTTGCCAGAGAACCAAAACTTCTTGTCATTGAAGCCAGAAAGCAGCTGAAAAATACAGGCTACTCCATTATCGAGGATGCAACCCATACTATACTGTCAGCTGCTGAGAACAGCATACAAAGCTGATAACATTATGAACTCCTGGATAACCAATGGCAAACTGTATGCCAAGAAGATTAATGCTGACATTTTCAGATTTCGAACAGCATTAGACCGTGAGAACATAATCAAGTGGAAACAGGTTTGTGTGAGGCTTTTGTTTGTGTACCCCTCTATTTTTTTCCCCGTCCACCTGGTAATACAAACATGCTATTACGCATAGCAAGTTCGGTAAGTGGCTTTCTTTGTTCTTGGATATCGAAAAACATGGGGAGATCTTGCCAAAAATTACTTAATTACATATCTTACTGTGGAATTTTATCAAAATTCATCAGACGAATTGCATTTATGACTGCATTTTCAATTTTCTTTCCCAAATATTAAGGTATTGTATATTCTTAGATTCAGTTATATCACATATAGACGAACATGAACAATCTACAAGGATATCTTGATCATATGCCACACACAAAACTTCGATATATCGGATTTTGGTGAAGATATCGCAGAAAAGCTAACCCTACCCCCACCCTCGCTGATTTCACAAGTCAGATTCCTTTGGTCGAAAACAAGGGTCGCGCCATTTCGGATTGTCTAAGACGACATGCGAACGGTTTATTTATCAATAGCATGTCTACTTTCAGAGTTTACCTGTGTCCAGTTGAAATTTTATTGGAAAACAAGAGTTTTTGGACTGTTTTAAGAATTTAAAGAGCGTTTGCTTATTATACACATATTAATCCTCATAACTGACCTTCTGGTGGAGTCTGTGAGTTGAAATTAACAAAAGTATCAAATATGGCGGTCTACTTTCAGAGTCTATTTGTTTCCAGTCTGACATTTTAGTGGAAACAAATTGTTTGGACGGTTTTAAAATTTTAAAGAGCGTTTCCTGATTATACAAATAGTAACTAACACGATTATCCTTTTCATGAATTATGTAAGTTGAAATTGTGCACATATGTCAAGTATGACTCTGAAATGTATTTTTGAGAATGGTGTCGTCAGACAAGTCTCCGCTGGTACAGTACTACAGTTGCGAACAAAACTATCGTTGGACCCTATAGTGAGTTTGACAATTTTACAAAATTAACATGCAATATAGTCAGGCCACCAGATACAGTAGTTGATAAAAAATGTGGTTCACATCAATCATATACATCACAATCACGTGATTCGGTGATAATGTCCAGCTATTATACAAATGCAATGTTTATCAAGACTAAAGTTTCAGGATGTCATTGTAAAATTGATTGATGGTATTTTTTCATCAATTGACAAATTTAATGTGTATTGCCAGGACGAAGTACCGCACGAAACGGAGTTGTTTGCTAAGTAATCTGGGAGTCATATTTATGTAAGTGTCAGTCAAAACTTTTAGGACAGGGGATTTTTTTTTTTATTTCGTGGCCACGAAATAACTAATTCGTGGTCACGAAATAAATAATTCGTGGCCACGAAATAACTAATTGTGATATACGATCGTCAGGCCCTTTTGTGTAATGGAAGCGAACAGAGATGATCTGGTTGTAGCTGTCCACCATCTTGGAATGAGCCACGGCGATTTGAGATAAAGGGTGTTGTAGGGTGGCCCGTAAAACAAGTTAAGTAATCACCTCTTTCACCAACCCGATCCAAAGTTGCCGCCGTCCTGGGGTGGGTTACAGAGGCACCCACGACATTCAGTATATATTGGGGCCACCCTACATCACCAATTATACCACATCAAACGGTTAAGGGGTCGAGAAATTGTACAGGTGTCATATTTGAACCCTTATGGTTTGGCCATTTTGGGTCGGGGGTGGTGACAGCGGGTGAACATTTAGTTTGTCTCAGGGGTCACCCTACAACACACTGTATTCGACTAAAAAGGGGGGATTGCATGTTATCATATATGGACCCTTCTGGTCGGTTATCATTTTCGCTCGAGTAGGCTGAAGGTATGAAAAATTAGCTTGCTTTGTTAGCCACGGTACAACACCCTTTATTTTATCTATATCGGCCAAGTGACCGATAAATAATGTGTACCCCATTTGACCCCTTCAGAGCAACGACCATTTTGGATCTGGTGGTTGAAAGGGGTGAATATTTATAAGCTTGTTTTGGCCCCACCCTACAAAACCCCTTATTTGACTTAAATCGGTCAATATGCCGAGAGGAATGCATGGCATTCCTATTCGATCCCTTGTGGTAACAACTAATGAATATCCAGTGTGTTTTGGAGCAACCTGACCCGTGTTTCCCCGTTCTCTCGAGGCTAGTTTATATATAGGACGTCCATATCCCCATAGAGCCCGGGTCCCATGCCATAAGGTGTTTATAGTAGCTTCTCTGCGATCGTACGCATTGTTTCTAAAACATCATCAAGTTAGTGTAACCATACCGTAAAGGTATCTGGCTATATGCAAAGGTCAATCAGCCATTTCGTGGCCACGAATTAGTATTTCGTGACTACGAATTAGTTATTTTTTGGCCACGAATTAGTATTTTGTGGCCACCAAATTAGTTATTAGTATTTCGTGGCCACGAAAAAAAAAAAAATATTCCCATGTCCTAAACCAGCCACCGTAGCTTATGGATCATTCTGTTTTAATATTAAATTTGGAGAAACCCGACCAGCATAAATGTAACAACTACAACAACTCATCTATGCCAATGATATGTTTAGCCATATATATGTGGATAGGGTGGTATTGTTTAAAAATGTTAAACAATAATATCACATCCATGTGTATTGCTACATATTGCTGGGCTTATATATATAGATGGTTGTTCTATAATTCCTGGTCGGGTTTATCCAAATTGGGAGTTTAAATTATTTTCACCTGTGATAAAGAAAACATTTTCTCCGTCCACTCGATACCTCCCCCGGGATACATGTTTTACATACTAAATTAACACCTTAGTCAACATAACAAATCTCTCCCTCAAATACTTTGCCACAAAAATAAATTGTCAGTATAAATAGGCACGACATCTATGGACACTTTCTAAGAGATAATTTATTTATAAGACGATATATATCCGCATGGTGTGCTTGGTCTTATATAGAGTACAACACAGTGAGATACAAGTGACACAGTGCGGGGACAATATTGTGTCGAAGAACATAGTTAAGGGGAACCTTCCATCGTCCTTCATAGTGTATCATGGCTCCATCTGTTGTGAACAAACCATCGACTTAGGCTTAATGTGTCGTTCTCCGCCAATAATATACTTGGCTTTGAACCGATCAATACTATGGGCTATGGTATTTTCCCGTAAATTAGATAGTGTCTATAGTCAGATGGTATTGTTATGTTCAAATGGTGACACAGATATGAAACTGTGCATGTTTGTGCCCCATGGGCCATTGATCATTATAAGATCGAGACACTTAGTCTATGAGAATACCAGGAATTCACTGGAAATTGCAATTATAGCTTATAGGGTCGTAATTCAACGTTTGCGTTTCCGATACAGTTAATACCCAAATGTGAAATTTGAGATATACCTGGTCGTCAAAATGAACCAGATGTCTTATTTAAGGTTAGCAACGGTTGCTAATCAAATACCACAAGTGTGTACTAATCATTCATTGGTATTGCCTTAATTTAGTCAGTGTCTAATCACATGGTGCTGGTTTTGTTCAAAGTTGGGCACACGCATGTCTAAAACTATAGGCCTATATATATGCAGCCATGTTGTGCACAGGCCACTGATCATTATAAGATCGGGAGACTTTGCCGCCGACCCCCATAGCCCATGATTAACGGTTACTAAGCACCAACTCGGAATGCAGGAAAATGCAACTATGGTTGATACCTATATTTTACTCATTAAGCTCTACTTTAGTAGAAATTCGAATTTACTTGATTTGCACAGCTATAGCGTGGAGATTAACTGTGGTCAGAATATTGATGATGAATGTTGGGTTTCAGTCGCTGCACTGAAGTTGGTCAAATGTAACTGGCGTGGGAAGCGTGAAAGCAAAGCCTATGCCGCTATACTAAAGATCTCAGCTGCACCGAAATGTCCGTTTATCAGTAGCACATGCAAATCCCGCGAAAACACAGATTATCTCAGTGCATGTGGGATAGACTCCGATGACAACGATTGAGTTATAATGACAACGAACAACTACCATCTATACCTGTGTATTTGTGACACTACATCCCGTTATGATCAACGATGTGGTTTCAAAACTAGTCAGTGGACAACAAGACATACAAGTATCAAATAAAACATTGGTCACGTTATAATATGTACTCACATCGTGAACAGTCTTGTTGTGAATATTTTTATTTGATTCTGATTCAACAGGCTGAATATTATCGAAACTACAAAACCATTCGACACTTACTTTTGCCAATTACTGTATCTTGAGGCATAACTATATCATATGTTGCAACTATTAAATCACGGATAGTTACAGTGGGTAAAACACGAGTGTTAAACTTCATATATAGATGTGCACGATTGCCAATGAGTGATATTACAATCAACGTTTGAGCATAACACGAAATTCTCCATAGGGTTAAGTGTTAAATTTTGATCGCAACTGTAGCCAGCAAGAATCAGCTGATCACATCCATTCTTTTAAAAACTACGTCTGTATTTCATACTTAGTATTTTTTAGGAATATCAGAACGTGCATATCATCATACGCAAAATGGCGCCATTTATCCAAAGTACTAGAATCTCCATTGGGCTCAGTGTTAAATTTTGATCACAACTGTAGCCAACAAGAATGAACCGATCACATCAAAATTTTCAAAAATACATGTAATGGTCATGTCTTGTAGTTTGGAGAAGTATCAAATCGCACATATCACCATACGCCATATGGCACCATCTATCGTTTTCTGTAAATACGAAACGCTCTCTAAATGATGTTGACCCCGATTTAGGCCGACCCGCCAAAATTCAAGAATGGAAACAAGTCAATCCTGAAAACACACCTACTAGGCATACATAATCCGTTTTCAGATCGCTTTTAACAAACCAAAAATGCAAAATGACATAAGGAATCCGACTAACACTTATTATGGTCAATCGCGTTACATGTCACGTGTTTTTCATAGGAATTTCAGCAGTTCTCGATTTTTGGTGCGAAACAAGGCCGAGTTGTTTAACAAAATCAACATGTGCCTTTGCAGATGTCTGTTCGCTTGTTCGTTTGTCTATCCGTCTTTCGTTTCGTGTCACGATGTAAGGGCAACAAATTCAACAAACGTAATCTTATCGACATTTGGTCCACGACTTCAAGAATCAGCCCTGCCCGTGTTTCTCTCCAGGAGTTATGCCTCCTTGATTGGATACGCAGCGTAAGCCGCTCTAAAACAGAAATAGCATCTTTCAAATCAAATTATCGTGGTGTAGCAACTCTGTTCAATAAAAATTTAGATTTCCACGTAAACGAATCTCTGAAAGATACTGGCGGCAATTATATAATTTTGGATATCACCATTGAAAATGTGAGAAATAGTTTGGCGAATATTTATGGGCCAAATGACGATAATCCAGAATTTTACCATAGCCTGAAAAAAAAAGCGATTATTAAAATAGGCAATACTCAAATTGTTATATGATTGTGGTGCACAGTCTTGTCGACAGACTCGAACTAATTGGTGTATGGAGATCCAATAATAAAGAACTTAAGCGTTTCACTTGGAGAAGAAAGTCACCTATACAAATGGCGAGGATGGACTATTTCCTCGTATCAGCAGGGGGGGGGGGGGGGGCGGAAAAAACTGCGGGACACACAACGTACCGGGGGTGGGGGGGGGGGGGTACCTAGGCGTCAAAAATTTACACGTAAATTTTTTCCTTATTCATTTAGGGGGGGGGGGGGTTGTCGGAAAAAATTTGCATGTAATTATTTTCCAAATATGTATTTTCAGACTCACAACTTGAATTTTCTCTCATTTTATAGAATATGGATTAACCTTAATATCCAAATCATATATACATGAATAGTACAATCCCCCTAAAACTATTTTGGATAACCACTGTCTTGGTTTACATGTGATATTGACCCCATTAACCCTCTTAATAATGCCGACAATGTCAGTGTCTACCAGTCGAATGTAGAATTCTACCCTGCGATCGCTTATCTGGCAAATTTTTACTGCAGAACTATCCCATGTATTAAACAATTTCTACTCCAATGGTATCAGAAAACAGTTATATGCTGGTATCTCACTCATCTCATTTGCATCTTTTTCAAAGTCGAGGTGGGGTGGGGGGGGTAATGACTAGTTGTCATTTTTTAAAGTGCATACAAAGCGTTGCGATCACCAATATACATGTTTGTACATGTCATGACATCACGAGGTACAAATCTGCGTTCTACTGGTAGACAATTGCCATTTTAGTCATAATAATCTAAACTAAGTTACCAAGCACCTTCTCGTGAATTGTATGCTCCGGTGTTTTTTTCGGTTTCCGGTCAAACCGAGTTGTTGTCCGGCTGGGGTAGATTTGATTTTTCTGGGGGGGGGGGGGGGGGGTCAAATGGTCAGTGGAAAAAAACTGCAGTTTTTTGCTGTTTTTTTTGGGGGTGGGGGGGGACCCAAACCGAAGAAAACAGTTTTTTTCCACCCTGTGTCTGCAGTTTTTTCAGCCCCCCCCCCCCCCCCGGTATCAGATGACATTTTAAGCCTAACTGGAGAGCAACCAGACATACTACCGGGATATATATCCGATCTTTCGATTATAACATTATCAATAACATTAAATACTCACCAGAAGGGTCATGGTTTAAGAGATATATAATATATATCTGAGCTTTGATAGGTGGGTTCCTCGACTCGAATCTAATATTTTTTACCCCCGAAACAAAATAAATAGTAATTGAGGGGCGATTAATCGGATTATGCATCTTTAACGGCAATAACTTAAAGGTACTCACTCCGATCAGACAGTCCCCATATCATCAAGATACAACAACAACAACACTTCTTCAAAATACTCTTTATTAATCAGAATCGATTAATTGCAACACAATAATGCTAACCACTATCAACTATGGTATCAAATTTCCCAAATCGTGTTATTTGTTACCATTTTGTTCAACTAAAATTGCCGTATTATTACTTTGAGTATCACGAAATCTGGCTGTATTATACCACTTAATTTTAGAGTTATCCATTTTCATCCGCAATGTTGTACGACACCGTCGGTTTGACGGCGTGTCTCTGTGCCACAAACAATTGCACATCTCGAGAAATAACAAACTTCAAAAATCGATATTTGATCACTATGAGCTTTGATGGGTGGGTTCCTCGCCTCGAATCAACCCCCTCCCGAAGCCAAATAACTAGTAATTTGGGAGCCTTAATTCGGATAATGCATCTTTAAGAAGAAATGAATGAACAAAATTTGCATAAGTGGATATTGTTCCCTTCATACCATCTTATTGGAATACCAAAAATTATTTAAAGCACTACCCATAAGATGTCTTATGTGAACGTTCAGCCTAATAACAGGCAATCTTAAAATCAAGTATAATAATCTATATAACAGAGTAGAATATGTATGTCTGTCTGTCCGTCTGATCGTCTGTCTGTCCGGAGTTTTTTTTATCAGACCCCTGGACCGACTTAACCAAATTTGGTGACTCTGTGTACCATGGCGGAGGTTATTATAACGGCGTTAGTTTTTTTTTCAAAATTTTGATCTAAAAAATATATATTATATAAATAAAAAAAAAACACAAAAATTAAAATAAGTTCACTATGTGCTTATTTCATAATCAAATATGAAGCTATGGTAATATTTAGGTCCAAATGTACCTGAAACGCACACAGGTCACACAGGGGGGGGGGGGGGTGCCGACGCTGAATTCGGGAGGACCGATCGACCTACGATGACTGAAATACGAAGATACGATATGGATAAACATTTCCACTCTAAGGTTCATAACTCGATCGACAATAAGTGAATGAACGAAACCCGGTGCATATGGATGTACATCTCCCATGTGGGTTCACGAGCAGACCAACGATCATTAAAATCCGACCTATGATGTCAGCGAGATATATATATAGAGAGAGAGAGAGAGCACCATGCACCGTTGTTACGGGTGTAAGGAATCAGTTTTATATATACCCCCCCCCCCCCCCCCAACCACCAAATTTCCATTGTCTTGTAATTCCAAATTGCCTTTGTATAAAATGCCAGAATACCGTGTCCACATCTCTCTGTTCCTATTTATCGAAATATTCCTCGTTTCCATAATTCCGTCCTTGTTACACGGATTAGTCAATAGACAGGTTTTCGACACACAATTAGGAATAACATATCGTATACCTATATATAATATACTGCGCACCTAGCTCATTCCGGCTGCACCCAGTATATGAGTCCTTAGCACAATACTCCCGGCGTGACACGCACCACACCAATCATTGTTTGGTTTACATTGGAGCATTCAGATTCAAATATCTGAGCGGAACGGACATAACCAAGACACGAAGTATGTATTGACTTATTAATATTCATGAAGGGGGTTTACCTGGTTAAGTCTCCGTTTAACTTTTCGGTATATAGTTTTAGTTTAATATTGTTTGACGGAGTACGCCACCCACCCCCCCCCCCCCTTCCGACACTCAGCGTAAAAACACATGCCTTAATTGTTTCATCAATTTACGACCATTATATATACTCAATACCACAGCTATATAACTGATCCGGCTGCATCTGCGTGCTATGATATATCATTCTGTCGACTGCTGTACGGTTACACCCACCAATAGATTAACACACGTCAGGTTGCATGGCACGTGGATACCGTCTATTAATATCTACTAAGGGGATTTACCCGGTTAAGTCTCCGTGTAACTTTTCTGTAGTTTTTTGAAGCAGTCGGTCGAAGTTTCAGCAAGTATGGTAAGTTGTTTATGATTTCCTCATTTTCACATCATTTATAACTATACAAAAGACGGAATACCTACAAAAGACATATCACATTAAATGAACCCGGTAGAGTAACTTCCCGTGGATCATTAATATTTAGGGTTCACTAAATTATGATGGCAACGACTTCACGTCGACTCAGCTAATTTCAAACATATAATATCGTTGGTATATTTTTCAGAGGGATATATATTGACTATATAATGGATTATACTATTAAATTAGGGCCACTTCCAGATGTCGCTTCTGTCATGCGACGAAAGCGCAACACATGCATGCGGCAATAGTTGGGCGACGAAAGATGCGAAATTATATATGACGCCCATGCGATTTGCCGTTTAACCGTCTTCACGCGAATTGAAAACTGAAAAAAACAAATTCGTCCTCGCCTAGCCATCGCTCTTCATCCGGACGAAGAAAAAACTTATCATTAAACGCGTGACCGTGCATATAGACTTAACATTTTTTATACTAAAGCATCATCGGTGAGTAGTTAGTTATCCCAATGCATAGGGAATGTTCAGATAATAAGTTTGACCCTTTCTATACTAAAGTATCGTTGATGAGTAGTTATCTCATAAGGAATGTTCATATAATAAGTTTAACCCTTTCTATACTAAAGTATCGTTGTTCAGATAATAAGTTTAACCCTGTCTACACTAAGGTATCATTGATGAGTAGTTATCCCATAAGGAATGTTCATATAATAAGTTTAACCCTTTCAATACTAAAGCATCATTGAGGAGTAGTTATCCCTTAGGAAATGTTCAGATAATAAGTTTAATCCTTTTTATACGAAACCATCATTGATGAGTAGTTTTCCCATAGGAAATGTTCAGATAATAAGTATAACCCTTTCTATACTAAAGTATCATTGATGAGTAGTTATCCCGTATGAAATGTTCAGATATTAAGTTTAGCCCTTTCTATACTAAAGTACCACTGATGAGTAGTTAGATACTAAGATAATAAGTTCAACAAAATAGGTCGTTTGTTGAACTTATTATCTAAACATTTCCCTCAACTTATAAATTGGGCTCCATCTGCACTTTTATTTATCTGTCGTCACAACATGGTTTGCAAAACTGTTTGCAAAAATTGCACAAATTGTAAGTCGGAATAGGCTAACAATTAATACGGAGAAAACAAAGTGCATTCATATAGTATTTCAGAAAGGAAACAGTCGACGCGATATCTCAATCAAAATAGTTTATTCCTCTGTCGGTATTGTCAAAGAATATACTTACATGGGCTGATGGGCATTACATTTTGTGCCAATGTATCGTATAAAAAGGCGCAACGATGTCCACAATAAAAGCATGAAGGCACTAGCTGTATGCACTGATTAAATCTTTAAGACGAAACTATATATATTCAATCATCTTTTGGAACACGTTCTTCGATAATCTCGTCAAACCAATTGCACTTTATGGTTGTGAAGTATGGGCCTCCGACATGAATCTGAACAATCTTGAAACCGTGCCGTGTGAAACAACTGACATGCATAGGTTGTTGTAAATATGCGCGCCTGCATGTGCTACACCGTATATGGCATCAAATCACGCGCGGTGCGAGCAGAATTTGGTAGATATCCTATTGTGTATGAAGCCATATCTCGCGCAGTTAAATATGCAATAAAGTTATCGACCACAGACAAGAATATCTTATTTACTATTCTCCTAATTCCTAATAAATGTAATAGAAGATCGTATTTTACCAGATAAATGGTCGTTTAACTCGGAAGTCCCTAAATATAAAGAATTGTTCGATAGTGGTGAT
This sequence comes from Siphonodentalium dalli, assembly GCA_032622095.1. NCBI lineage: Eukaryota > Metazoa > Mollusca > Scaphopoda > Gadilida > Siphonodentaliidae > Siphonodentalium > Siphonodentalium dalli. The sequence continues at coordinate 77,036,015 of CP136065.1, read as the reverse complement.
AAAGCCTTGAAATCAATTCGAATAATTTGTGATAACTTAAAAATTGGTCATGTATGCTGTTTCAGACGAGATGTATATTCAACGACGAAAAACCATCAGGTAAAAACAAGTTGCGAACTTATAGAAGAGCGAAAATATTTGAACCCCCGTTAAAAATGTCGCTGTTAGATTATCTTTCACCATGGTTTAGAAATTGAGAAAGGCAGACACAAACGACCTAAAGTATCCGCTGATGAGAGAATTTGCAAAAAGTATGGAATGGAGGAAGAAACAGAAGAACACTTCATTATGAGATACCCCATTTATAAAAAATTAAGAGAGCGTTTATTTGCGGAAATAAGCGACAATATTCAGACCTGTAATAATATGGCCGACCAACAGAAATTCTCAATCATCTTAAGAAATGATGAACACAAAACATGCATGTAATATCATCTGCAACTCCCAACTCTTTCTACATAAACGGTATGAATCACCAAACATTAAAAATTAATATGTTTATGTCGGTCACTATGAATACCGGACACAACCGAACATAACCGAAAACAAGTCCAAATAAGGGTTAAAAGACGGAAATATATGAAATAAAGTTTATAATGATGTGTGTGTGTGTGTGTAAGCTAGTGATATGTGAAGTTTGGTGCAATTTGGTTGATTAAAAGTTATGTTAATGAAAGTTTTATGTAATTTTACGCCGTCGGCGCATAAGACATGCAGAGTCCGGCGTGATGGCGGCTAGCTCTATGAATACCGAACACAAGTTCAAACAAGAAAACCATAGTCAGAAATGGTAACGCCACCAAGATCATATTATTAGCCATAAATATAAATTATAATACAATTATTCTATAAACTAGCTTTCAAATTTTATGTGGGAAATTTGCATACTTCTATATTTCAAGTTTTCCCGTTTCTCGTGTTATACATTACTTTCTTCAAACTGTCTTCTTTATTACACAAGCTGATGGGCCCGACTTCGTCCGGGATGTTTCCCATCTGATTTCCGGCGAAAGGCGCGATTTGACCTTCAATTGACTATTTCGAAAGTCAAGGTCAGGTCAGGGTCATGATTTGACCCGTCCAAAACACCCCCACCGGAGAAAAGTACCACTAGGTATCAAATTTCGTCGAAATCCGTCCGTTTTACCCCACTTGACCTTTAATTAACAATTTTGAAGGTCAAGGTAAGGTCGGAGTCATTATTTGACCCGTCCAAAACACTCCCCCGACAAAAGTACCCATAGGTATCAAATTTCGTCGAAATCCATCCGTTTTACCCGATTTGACCTTTAATTAACAATTTTGAAGGTCAAGGTAAGGTCGGAGTCATGATTTGACCCGTCCAAAACACTCCCCCGACAAAAGTACCCATAGGTATCAAATTTCGTCGAAATCCATCCGTTTTACCCGATTTGACCTTTGATTGACCACATTGAAGGTCAAGGTCACGCCGATGTCACGATTTGACCCGTTCAAAACACTCCCCGGACAAAAGTATCCCTAGGTATCAAATTTCGCCGAAATTTGTCCGTTTTACCCAAATTGACCTTGCATTGACAGTTTTAAAGGTCAAGGTCAGGTCGGGCTCACGATTTGACCCGTCCAAAACACTTCCCGGACACAAATACCCATAAGTATCAAATTACGTTGAAATCTATGGAAAGCCGAAGAGGACATGTTAGTTGCTAATTGCTAGATATACGACGCACGACTTGTCGCGGTATTTTAAAGGTGTTTCAAACTAGGAGATAGAAGGATTCTGCGTTTCAAATGGTGATGAATTATAGAAATTTATTCAAATTTTATGGCATAAATTGTTATTAAAACCGTATATACCATAACAAAAATGAATGACTCGAAAATTAAGTGGGCCTTTAAACAAAGTCACAATTGCAGTTAGGCTCATCTCATACTCGTTTAATCAGCGATATTCTGCTGCGCAGTTTGTTATAGTTCCCAGTATTCATTGAGCGTTATAGCCCCACTGTTATAATTCGCCTTTAGCAGGCGTACTCTTGCCTCAGATTATTGAGATATTAGGTCACACGTAATGACATTAAATCGCATGGAAACATAGCAATTGTGTGGGCTGCTTGGCGTGAATATTTAATGAGAAATAAAGTCATACGTAATGACATTAAACTCAAGAAAACCCGCGAAAACAAAACAAAATCACATTTAATGTTTTAAGTTATTTCCTTCATAAAAAGAATCTTCGTGATAATGAACCCTCCCAATACTTTAGAATATAGAATTAACCTTAAAATAAAAAAAACCTTCGGAATACAGAACCTTCGGAATAACGAACCTTCTGATTGGTGAACCTTCGGATTTGATTTAAACATATTTTATTATCCCTCAATCAATAAACGAAATACAAATAAAGAAAATACAGTTGGTGAATAAGGATGAGAGGCGATAAAGGGATCGGAGCACAAGTTACAGAACTTAAAGAAGCTCCTATCCCTTATATGAACGGAGAATACTGTTTCATTGCATTTTGGTCTCAAGATGAGTTGTGTAGACATAATGGTCAAAAAGCTGAAGAAATTTCATTATCATTACTATGTTTTTTTTGTTTTATATATATGTAGTATCAATAAAATAATTCCAAAGGTAGGGGGATGAAATTCTTGAATGTAATTCTTAAATGGAGCTCTTAGTCGGTTAAATTTAATTTAGTTTGGTGTGGTTCACTGCCTATATTCTTCACTAGAAATAAAACAAGAATTGGCTTTAGTTGAGTTATCAAGTTGGTAATAGGACAAGTTGACTGGCTATCTAAACAAAGGATAAAAAGGATAAGAATGGAAGAAAAACATAGAAAAAACAAAAACAAATTAATCATTCGGTCATCATCAATCAATAATCAGTTAATCGTGCTGCAAAATTAATCGTGCCAGTGGATAATATTATTTGTTTTATTATTTTGGCATTTATCTCTGCTTATCCAAATCTGCCTGTTGAATCTAAATAGGATTGTATCATTTTAAATAAATATTCATTTTTGTCATAATCAAGATCAGTTAGGCCGAAAAGCAGATCTTTGATATTTGCAATTCTGATATTGGCTCTATTTAACTTCTGAAATAAAACCTTCGGAATAGCGAACATTCAGAGAAATTTCGGAATAGTGGACATTCTGGATAGTGAACCTTCGGAATAGAGACATGCCCCCCAATATTCATATTATATGCCCAGAGTTCAAAGGTATGGACCCATAAAATCCTAAATTTGGCCCTTAAAATATTGAACTCCAAATTGGAGCCCACACAGAACACCACTTAAGTCAACTGTACCTGTGCCATGTCCCAATGCGAGAGGGTCCACAATATACCACAACATTCATATTATATGCCAAGAATTCAAAAGTATGGGCCCACGTAATGACATTAAATCTCAATAAAACCCGCGAAAACAAAACAAAATCACATTTAATGTTCTAAGTTAAGTTATTTCCTCCTGTATCTGTATCGGTATGCGCGCAGGATCAGTTCTGATGTGAGCGCACACTCCGTAAAAAGAATCTTTGTGATAATGAACCCTCTCAAATTAGTCTCAAAAACCTTCGGAATAGAGAACCTTCGGAATAGCGGACCTTCGGGATAGCGAACCTTCATAATAGAAACATGCCCCCACAAGTACACCGGTGACGTAAACACATGTGCTAATCTTTGTTGTACTATCGTGACTATATCGGTACGATTTATACTCAGTACGAAATAACCATAATAATACAGTCGACCAGTGGATTATCGATCGACCACAGAATATGAAAATCTGCGTACCAAGCAACACCACGGTGTGGCGTAATAAGGCGTATATTAGGGAAATAAATGAAATAAAGTTTATAATCATGTGTGTGTATATGTAAGTTAGTGATATGTGAAGTTTGATGCAATTTGACCGATTAAAAGTTACGTTATTTGTAGGTTTATGTACAATATTAGCTGTCGGCACCTAAATCAGAGTTCGGCAAGATGGCGGCTAACTCTATGAATACCGAACACAAGTTCAAATAAGGCGTATATAAGGGAAATATATAAAATAAAGTTTGTACTGATGTGTATTTATATGTAAGTTAGTGATATGTGAAGTTTGATGCAATTTGGCCTATTGAAAGTTTAGTTATTTGTAGGTTTATGTACAAAATTAGCTGTCGGCACGTAAACCAGAGTCCGGCAAGATGGCGGCTAACTCCGTGAATACCGAACACAAGTATAAAAGGGAAATATATATAATAATGTTTATAATGATTATGATGTGTATGTATATGTAAGTTAGTGGTATGTGAAGTCGGCACGCAAGCGAGAGTTCGGCGAGGATTTCTATGAATATCGAACACAAGTCGAAATAAGGGATGATTAAGGCATCAGCGATAGGTGATAATTAATTTCCCTGCACTGCGCAGTAGAGCCTTTGTTGCTAATTAATTAGCGATATGCGATCGCGAATTACTCTGGCTCATTATATTATAAGCAAGGTTTCACAGGTTTCATCGAAACCAAAATGGTTGAATAAACAATATAATTATGGGTGATGATTAGTGGGTATGATATTTTCACTAGAAAAGGGCCTCCTCACAATAGATAGTAAGTTGGTTTACGAGGAGGTCGAAGCTGACATCATGACGAAAAATAAAAGTATATATATATTGAGTCTTTCATGCTGAGATTAATTTTATAGACAAAAGATTGAACAAGGAGAGGTGTTAACAATGAAAGCACCAGATAACTAGTAGGCAAAAATAGGCAGACCGGATTTCCTCTGCATAATGTTGCAGTCCGCCTAATGATGGTCAATGGTCCTCCTATAGCATTATAGGCAGACCTGAGAATTTGTATATTTTATATTACTTGAGGAATCACAAATTCCCATTGATCATAGCTTGGTGAGTTGGTGGTCACATTTAGAACAAAACTAGAGAATGAGTGTTTAAAATTGTAACAAATTAAGAGACAATAACACAAAATAGCCTGTGTTGGTGATAGCCAGCCAACTGATTACCTGTAACTTCTGTAAGATAATTTATTAACGGTGAATGCATGCCGAACACAAGAGTGCACGGCATAAAAATATTATAAAAAGTGCCAATAACATAACTTTTAATCGCCCAAATTGTACCAAACTTCACATATAACTAGCTTACATATACACACACGTCATTATAAACTTTATTTCATATATTTCCATTATATTATTTATATACGCCTTATTACGCCACCTAGTGTGGTGTTACTTGCATTTGGTTTTTTTATATCGCATGGAGTACAGGGCGAATGTATTCTTGGAGATTGTTTGTACCTTACTCAATCGTACCGATATAATCACGTAGATGCCGAAATTGTAAAGTTAACGCCAGCGGTGTATAATACGTTTATGAAAATATGATAAATCCTATCGATAGAGTCAGGACAGGCTCAAATTGTAAACTTAAAGTCACCGGTGTAATAATATGTTGTTGAAAATATAAATAATCTGATAGCCTGAAAATATTGTATAACCTATTGGGAGCCCATAATAAATGGGAATAACCTATTGGGAGCCCCTGCTGTATTTTATGGAGATTGTTTGTACCTTACTGAATCGTACCGATATAATCACGTAGATGCCGAAGTTGTAAAGTTAACGCCACTGGTGTATAATATGTTTATGATAAATCGTATCGATAGAGTGAGGACAGGCTCAAATTGTAAACTTAAAGTCGAAAATATAAATAATCTGATAGCCTGAAAACATTGTATAACCTGTTGGGAGCCCCTGGTGTAGTGAACTGAATTATGGGTAATTTTTTTTGTAGTAACGGCCATCTTTTATTTTCTGCATGCGCAGTCTATATGCGTTCTTTTGGGGAAATTCGCTATTTTGGTTAAGTGAAACAATGGTATGAGTTCAATGTTTGTTTGTATATAAGAAAGTATATTGAATTTTGGAGGCCGACAATTGTATCTATTTGAAGATTAAAAGTTGCTTGTGTGTATTTAGCTGTGCATGGTTCGTTAATTAGGCCAGCCTATTGTCATATTAGAACGTCTCCAATAACATACAACCTCTCTGCAGTTAACATTGTGAATTTGGCAACAGTCCAAGCAGGCCCTCTAATGGAGCACTGTGAATTTGGCAACAGTCCAAGACACGTGGGGTATATATAGAATACACACGTAGTGTTTCTGAATACCAAATTTACACCACGAGTGGGATTGATGGTTTACCACACGAGCTTTAGCGAGTGTGGTAAATCATCAATCCCACGAGTGGTGTAAATTTGGTATTCAGAAACACTACGTGTGTATTTTGTTTATACCATGACCGGTACAGGAGCAACAACTGCTATGAAATCGAAATAAACCCACTTAAATTAAGATGATTCTGTCGCACCATTCACAATCATCCCCGTTGTGTTCCCCACACTTGGCCGTACATCGACGTACACTATCACAGCTGATCAGGCGTATTGATACATTGAATTAGGTCAACATTCAATTGTACGAATATGGTATCATTGTAGCCAATTCACAATAAACTGTAATCATGATGAAACCGCCATAAATAAACAACATGAATATATATATGGGAATACGAATTTAATGAAAATAAATATAACACATTGCGGGAACTTTTTTTTCTCCGCCGTACAGTGAACAGGAAACCACGAAAGTCATTTTGAAATCCACCGTTTGTTGTTCGAGTTTTTTACGTCTATTTCTTGAAATATATGTTCAATTTGTTGATCTGGATGTGATTTCCACGGAAATAACTGTTCGTTTTTATCGCATTAGTGAGTATAATATTCAATTGAATCGAAAGTATCAAATTGTTTTCATCGCGAGGCGCTACATTTTAAAAATAGAGTGATTTTGATCGAGGTCATGGAAGGTTAATGAAAGGTCAACTCGGATGTAGTTCTACTATGGGTATAAACTTTAACCATTGAAATGCCATTAAAACGTGTTACCCACAGTAGAAACGTGTTACCCACGGTCGGACTCCTGTTCACACACAGTAGGGTGTACAGCACAAATATATTATATAGCATGTTTGTACACAGTACAATAGGGAGTCATGGTATAAAATAACTGAACACCTGTGGCCAACTTGATCTCCAGAATGTTTTTAAGTGGAAGGGACAGTGTAGTGGGGTGGGGGTGGAAGTTAGATTTTGAGTGTGTATGATTCACAACTTTTGTAAAAAAAAGTTAATGCACATGTAGTTGGAAATTTCATACATTATTACACTACAACATAAAGGTTAAAATACATGGTTACCATTGCCTGGTATCCCAACTAGTAATTATTGTCCCCATTATGATGGGGACGGGGATCGAATGATGGAGGTATTTTGAGGGGGTGGGAGTCACAACTGTTATAAAGAATTTTAACAGTTGGAAATTTCATACATGATTACACTAACTTTTTGTCCCCATTTATTTTACTGCTGTCTTGTTTGTTACTGTATTCCTGATATGGAAATAATAAAGAGCATTTATTACGCCACCTGTGGTGTATCTAGCTGCTGAGATTTTGATATTGCGTGGTGGACAGGGCGAATGCATTGTGGGGCTTTTATTTATAGAGTTGGAAATTCCGTTTATTTAAAAGTCGGAACTACGCGACCAGTAGGCCAAGTCCAGTAAAACGGTTCGTTATAGGTGCTGGTTGTTATTGTTATTTTAACGGAATTCTGAGTTGGTCATTCGCGAAACCAATATATTTTATATTCTATAATTAAAACCGTGGGTATATAATATATGATCCTCTTTATGGATATTGTAGGAAGGTAAATTTAGCTAAAGCGGTGGGATATCTTGCAAGACAACACATTTCGGTTTGCGCTATAACCGCTCAATGTTTTAAGGTGTTACACAACGTCTGATAAAAAGAGTTCTATCGGGAATATTCACACTATTTTTTCAGAGAACATGCATAGAGTAAACATAGTCCTATCGGACTATCGTAAAGTAGTTCCGTTTAATTCGGGATTAATTAACCCTCAGACTGCCGAAACTGCCGACAATAAATTCGCTTGTTCGTGTCCGCCGAAAATCAAACTTGCCTGTTTAGAGGTCCCATTTTCGTGGCTAATGGTGATAGAATCACAATTTTTCAGTCAAATTCATGGATAAATTACATTACACTTAATCGGCTTATGTCCGCGGCCATAAACCTGCGTTTTGATAACAATTTATTTGAGACAAACTGTTGCGCGGGTATCAGTCGGCGCTTATCGGTTGAAGTTATTATGATCGTGCAGCCTGCGCGTGCAACAAGTGTTCAAATACAACAGAAGAAAAAAATACTATGTCAAATAAATAACGTCATCAATGGACAGACAAGTTTCATTTCCGCGGGACACGAAAAAGCGAATTTAATGTCGTCAGTTTCGGCAGTCTGAGGGGTTTAATTAATCTCCTTTACGATATCCCGATAGGACTATATTTACACTATGTTCTCTGAAAAAAAATGGTGTGAATATTCCCGATAGAACTATTTTTATCAGACGTTTTGTAACACATTAAAACATTGAGCAGTTAGCGCAATTTTCTGGAATTTCGGACTATTTCGTCTATAAAAATACGATGAGCAACTGAAAATGTTTTTCAACATTCTGGAAGGGGTAGATGTCCAGGTATATATGTTTAAAATTTCACGCATAAACTATGACAGATAACAAAGTTATAATTAGTTTTATAGGCCCACCATAAATCCCCTATAATAAACGCATGCCCCCGTAAGCACATGGCTTTGCTGTGGATGCTTTCGTTCCCAGCATGCATCATTCTCGCTATCTGTAAAATGTCTATGAACAATGGCTGTGCCACGCACTCTTAGCTTTGATCCGCATTTAGAAGCATTCTGGTGTGGCGAATGAGAAACCTGCAGTAATTTATAAGCCGTAGTTCATTGTAATAATTTGAAGAATTACTTATCTTAACGGAATTCTGAGGCGGTCCATTCATGTAACCAATATATTTTATATTATGATTTATATTTATGGCTAATAATACGATCTTGGTGGCGTTACCATTTCTGACTATGGTTTTCTTGTTTGAACTTGTGTTCGGTATTCATAGAGTTAGCCACCATCTTGCATGCCGAACTCTGGATTACGTGCCGACAGCTAATATTGTACATAAACCTACCAATAACTAAACTTCTAATCGGTCAAATTGCATCAAACTTCACATATCACTAACATACATAATGCACACACATCTTTATAAACTTTATTTCATATATTTCCCTCATATACGCCTTATTTGGACTTGTGTTCGGTATTCATAGAGTTATATAGCCGCCATCACGCCGGACTCTGACTCGGCGTGAAATTACATAAAACTTTCATTAACGTAACTTTTAATCGGCCAAATTGCATCAAACTTCACATATCACTAGTTTACATATACACACACATCATTATAAACTTTATTTCATATATTTCCGTCTATTAACCCTTATTTGGACTTGTTTTCGGTTGTGTTCGGTTATGTTCGGTTGTGTTCGGTATTCATAGTGACCCGTTTATGTTGCTATGCTTAGGCCAAAAAAAAAAAGTGTTTTGGTTCTCGGGCAATTTTTTTTTCAAATATACATGGGGGGGGGGGGTATTTTTATTTTTTAGTAATAACCAGAAAGGTAGAGGGAACTGTTATGCATATAAACTCAAAGGTAGGGGGATGAAATTCTTGAATGTAATTCTTAAATGGAGCTCTTAGTCGGTTAAATTTAATTTAGTTTGGTGTGGTTCACTGCCTATATTCTTCACTAGAAATAAAACAAGAATTGGCTTTAGTTGAGTTATCAAGTTGGTAATAGGACAAGTTGACTGGCTATCTAAACAAAGGATAAAAAGGATAAGAATGGAAGAAAAACATAGAAAAAACAAAAACAAATTAATCATTCGGTCATCATCAATCAATAATCAGTTAATCGTGCTGCAAAATTAATCGTGCCAGTGGATAATATTATTTGTTTTATTATTTTGGCATTTATCTCTGCTTATCCAAATCTGCCTGTTGAATCTAAATAGGATTGTATCATTTTAAATAAATATTCATTTTTGTCATAATCAAGATCAGTTAGGCCGAAAAGCAGATCTTTGATATTTGCAATTCTGATATTGGCTCTATTTAACTTCTGAAATAAAACCTTCGGAATAGCGAACATTCAGAGAAATTTCGGAATAGTGGACATTCTGGATAGTGAACCTTCGGAATAGAGACATGCCCCCCAATATTCATATTATATGCCCAGAGTTCAAAGGTATGGACCCATAAAATCCTAAATTTGGCCCTTAAAATATTGAACTCCAAATTGGAGCCCACACAGAACACCACTTAAGTCAACTGTACCTGTGCCATGTCCCAATGCGAGAGGGTCCACAATATACCACAACATTCATATTATATGCCAAGAATTCAAAAGTATGGGCCCACGTAATGACATTAAATCTCAATAAAACCCGCGAAAACAAAACAAAATCACATTTAATGTTCTAAGTTAAGTTATTTCCTCCTGTATCTGTATCGGTATGCGCGCAGGATCAGTTCTGATGTGAGCGCACACTCCGTAAAAAGAATCTTTGTGATAATGAACCCTCTCAAATTAGTCTCAAAAACCTTCGGAATAGAGAACCTTCGGAATAGCGGACCTTCGGGATAGCGAACCTTCATAATAGAAACATGCCCCCACAAGTACACCGGTGACGTAAACACATGTGCTAATCTTTGTTGTACTATCGTGACTATATCGGTACGATTTATACTCAGTACGAAATAACCATAATAATACAGTCGACCAGTGGATTATCGATCGACCACAGAATATGAAAATCTGCGTACCAAGCAACACCACGGTGTGGCGTAATAAGGCGTATATTAGGGAAATAAATGAAATAAAGTTTATAATCATGTGTGTGTATATGTAAGTTAGTGATATGTGAAGTTTGATGCAATTTGACCGATTAAAAGTTACGTTATTTGTAGGTTTATGTACAATATTAGCTGTCGGCACCTAAATCAGAGTTCGGCAAGATGGCGGCTAACTCTATGAATACCGAACACAAGTTCAAATAAGGCGTATATAAGGGAAATATATAAAATAAAGTTTGTACTGATGTGTATTTATATGTAAGTTAGTGATATGTGAAGTTTGATGCAATTTGGCCTATTGAAAGTTTAGTTATTTGTAGGTTTATGTACAAAATTAGCTGTCGGCACGTAAACCAGAGTCCGGCAAGATGGCGGCTAACTCCGTGAATACCGAACACAAGTATAAAAGGGAAATATATATAATAATGTTTATAATGATTATGATGTGTATGTATATGTAAGTTAGTGGTATGTGAAGTCGGCACGCAAGCGAGAGTTCGGCGAGGATTTCTATGAATATCGAACACAAGTCGAAATAAGGGATGATTAAGGCATCAGCGATAGGTGATAATTAATTTCCCTGCACTGCGCAGTAGAGCCTTTGTTGCTAATTAATTAGCGATATGCGATCGCGAATTACTCTGGCTCATTATATTATAAGCAAGGTTTCACAGGTTTCATCGAAACCAAAATGGTTGAATAAACAATATAATTATGGGTGATGATTAGTGGGTATGATATTTTCACTAGAAAAGGGCCTCCTCACAATAGATAGTAAGTTGGTTTACGAGGAGGTCGAAGCTGACATCATGACGAAAAATAAAAGTATATATATATTGAGTCTTTCATGCTGAGATTAATTTTATAGACAAAAGATTGAACAAGGAGAGGTGTTAACAATGAAAGCACCAGATAACTAGTAGGCAAAAATAGGCAGACCGGATTTCCTCTGCATAATGTTGCAGTCCGCCTAATGATGGTCAATGGTCCTCCTATAGCATTATAGGCAGACCTGAGAATTTGTATATTTTATATTACTTGAGGAATCACAAATTCCCATTGATCATAGCTTGGTGAGTTGGTGGTCACATTTAGAACAAAACTAGAGAATGAGTGTTTAAAATTGTAACAAATTAAGAGACAATAACACAAAATAGCCTGTGTTGGTGATAGCCAGCCAACTGATTACCTGTAAGCAGGGGCGCCGGAAGAGGGGGGCAGAGGGGGCAGCTGACCCCCCTGCCCTTGACCAAGGGGGGCGAGCGGGGGCAGGACTTGCCCTTTTTCTGGAGACAGAAAATGCTTTTTGTGTGTTTAATCTCGTGTTTTTATAGCAAAATGTGACTTTTTTGGTCCAAATACCACCAATTTCACAAGGAATATTAATTTTTTGTCAATTTTATCACAAAACGGCCATAAAAACCGACAAATACCATTAAAATAGGGATTTTTGCCACAATGAATTTATGGTTATTTTCCCGAGTTTGCGGAGAAAATGCCCTTTTTTGCGGAAAAGTGCCCTTTTTGTAGGCTCTGCCCCCCCTGCCCTTGGATTATTCCGGCGCCCCTGCCTGTAAGATAATTTATTAACGGTGAATGCATGCCGAACACAAGAGTGCACGGCATAAAAATATTATAAAAAGTGCCAATAACATAACTTTTAATCGCCCAAATTGTACCAAACTTCACATATAACTAGCTTACATATACACACACGTCATTATAAACTTTATTTCATATATTTCCATTATATTATTTATATACGCCTTATTACGCCACCTAGTGTGGTGTTACTTGCATTTGGTTTTTTTATATCGCATGGAGTACAGGGCGAATGTATTCTTGGAGATTGTTTGTACCTTACTCAATCGTACCGATATAATCACGTAGATGCCGAAATTGTAAAGTTAACGCCAGCGGTGTATAATACGTTTATGAAAATATGATAAATCCTATCGATAGAGTCAGGACAGGCTCAAATTGTAAACTTAAAGTCACCGGTGTAATAATATGTTGTTGAAAATATAAATAATCTGATAGCCTGAAAATATTGTATAACCTATTGGGAGCCCATAATAAATGGGAATAACCTATTGGGAGCCCCTGCTGTATTTTATGGAGATTGTTTGTACCTTACTGAATCGTACCGATATAATCACGTAGATGCCGAAGTTGTAAAGTTAACGCCACTGGTGTATAATATGTTTATGATAAATCGTATCGATAGAGTGAGGACAGGCTCAAATTGTAAACTTAAAGTCGAAAATATAAATAATCTGATAGCCTGAAAACATTGTATAACCTGTTGGGAGCCCCCTGGTGTAGTGAACTGAATTATGGGTAATTTTTTTTGTAGTAACGGCCATCTTTTATTTTCTGCATGCGCAGTCTATATGCGTTCTTTTGGGGAAATTCGCTATTTGGTTAAGTGAAACAATGGTATGAGTTCAATGTTTGTTTGTATATAAGAAAGTATATTGAATTTTGGAGGCCGACAATTGTATCTATTTGAAGATTAAAAGTTGCTTGTGTGTATTTAGCTGTGCATGGTTCGTTAATTAGGCCAGCCTATTGTCATATTAGAACGTCTCCAATAACATACAACCTCTCTGCAGTTAACATTGTGAATTTGGCAACAGTCCAAGCAGGCCCTCTAATGGAGCACTGTGAATTTGGCAACAGTCCAAGACACGTGGGGTATATATAGAATACACACGTAGTGTTTCTGAATACCAAATTTACACCACGAGTGGGATTGATGGTTTACCACACGAGCTTTAGCGAGTGTGGTAAATCATCATCCC